>CM029523.1:30969680-31433164 GCA_017140615.1 Eucalyptus cladocalyx
AGTCCTAATTGAGAATTGTTCTTATTGTGTTTGAGAGGCAGAGTCTGTTGGTAGCTATCCCTTTGATATCTTATGCTGTTCGTTTTTATGGATCTAGTATGACTTATGTTCTTCACAGGTTTAGAAGTTCCAACAATGGTTGGAAAGTTGAAGTCAACTCTTGAAAAAAGTACTTAGTGGAAGGCTCTAATGGAGCCTAACTAATCGCAAGAGAGACGACAGAGCATGGGGGAAAGTTTTGCATTTGAAAATATGTGAAGTTCTGGTTAGGTACCATTTGAGAAGGTAACATTGCTGAGTTGTGATTATTTTTTCCTTTCTGTGTTCCGCTGGAAAGAATGATGGAGATGACATTGTTTTCATGAATCAGAAATTAGAAATGAGAAAATAACTTTGTGTTGGACGGCACTCAATCGAATGTTAGCTGATCCCACGTTTATAATGCATCAATTATGGGAGCACAGATGGAAAAATTCGTGCATGCTGGAACTGCTTCGACAAATGGTCGGTAGCTTTGTTGGAGTAAATGGTACTCAAAGATGGTCTGTTTTACCCTTTCGAAACTCTCCAAAAAAAATGCTTAAATACAACATCTATAATTCCAAATAATCAATAACATATTTAGGTGAGAATTTTAATCATAAAAATTAAATTAGGGTCATGAATCTCTTCCTTTTTTATGCTAACAAAATCACATAAAATTAATCAAATAGAAAATCCAGATGTAGAAAGTCCCTCTACATATATAAACGAGGAAAACATAATTAAAAAACTTTCTTTGATGTAATTTAAGTCCTTGGTGAAATTTCAATCATGTGTAAAGTAAGCTTGGTGGAGGGAGCCTCTTAATGATGGATCATCTTCATTTTCGTCCTCGTGTCAACTTCGTCGGCTCGCCTTTTGTGACGATGGCGATGCCCCTCGGGTTCAAGTCGGCCATCCCAATCATTCTTCCTCATCCAAACTTCTCTCCTTGATGTCCAAACATTTAGTGTAGACTGTCCAATAGATTGGCGGTCAGTTAGAACTCTAGGAGTCTCACTCGAGATCGACATCAAAAGTGTCACGCCCCGACCTCGGTTATGTGACCATCCTTCAATTTTGTCGATTTTAAAATGCGATATCCCGCAACTACATATCGACCCTTTCATTTTTAATAAGACCGAAGTAGTTATAAAAATCCCCAAACAATAAAGCAATGGGATATACAAGTAGGACTAGAAACCTTGAACCCGAAAACCAACACCCTTATGTACATATACAACAACTCAGTCATACATGTACATATACAAGCCATGCTAAAAATGTTGTTTTCTACTCAAACAGATTCTACAGCAAAGGTCATCAAATAGGAGTGAAGTCTCAATCCTCATCAAGATCTTACTCTGGATCATCCTCGGGGTTCTCCTCAAGATACTCCTCTTCGGGTTCTTTCTTCTTAGGTTCTTCATCGGGTCCTGAAATGTTGTCCCACAACCGGATGAGATTACGTCTCACAAGTTCTACCCCTAAGACCCGATTAGTAAACTAATACACCGAGGGTTGCTATGCACAACATGAGTCGAAGATTTACTCGTCTCGATTCCACCCGCATATTAGCACATATCAAATATATATCCAAGCAATCACATCATTAATCGAAGCATCGATCAAATCGACCTAGCCGATTACACGCCAACAAGACCACTCACGGTTATTTCCACTCAATCAATCAATCCACAACATCAAATCAAAGCAATGATTAATCACATTAAATCACACTCAGATCGAATCATCGATCAATCGACCTAGTTGATTACAAGTCAGTCGAATCATTTTTAGGTCATTCATTCCATCTCATATAACCTCCAGTACACTTAGTCACAGAGCTCCATTAATACTCTCGGGCGTCGTTTTCGCACAGTGATTTTTTTCATCACCGAACCACGCCCGTCATAGATCATAGACAGTCTATGTGCTCTTTAAGGCGCCAAGCGTTCGCACGTTGATGTCCCTTCATCACCGAACCACGCTGTCACAAATCATGCGCCTACGTGCATTCTTTAAGACGTCGCTTTCGCATTAGCCGATATTCTTAATCACCCAAATCCACGCTTGCCACAAGTCATAGACAGTCTATATGCATTCTTTGCCGCTACGTTTTCGCACAATGATATTCCTCATCACCAAACCACGCCATATATTTTCGTACTTGATCGGTCTCAGCCAATAGAATTCCCGGTTCACTCTCACGATTCTTTTTCACTTTACAACTCATCATAGCATTATAAAGGTTAGAGAACCAAACTCGCCATCTACCGATCAATCATTTAATTCCACTCAATTTCAATCACGCATGAATAATTCCTCTAAATTGCACAATCAATTAAATTAAACAATAAATGCGGGAGTTCAAATAAATAAACGGACTGCACCACTGACGATCGAACTCTGAAATTAGATCACTGATCATTGATCCCGGTTGAATTTCCGGAAAATAAATAATTAAATAATTAATTTCGAAAATTAAATAAATAAATACAATAAATTCAATTTAGCACAATATAAAGCTCAATTAAATAAACGGACTGCACCACGATCATCAGCATAAAATCCCGGTCACTGGCCATCTTAGTTGAATTTTCGAAAAATAAATAATTAAATAATTAATTCCGAAAATTAATATTTAATTCCTAAAAATTCCATTTAGGCATGAATTGCCTAATTAACATTCGATAAGGGTCGGGAAAAATCCCAAGAAGCATCGAATAAATACTATAGGCAATTCTCTATCTAAGTACACTAACCACCTAACTAATATGCAATACAATCACCTAATAATCGCTAATCCATTCTAATCTAACCACATAATTACATTTAATTAACACTAATCAATATTTAAGTATAATTAACAAACTAAGGAGGCATTTAAAGATCCGCTTGATCAAATCGGCGAGCACGCGAAAAAGCTCGATCCTCTCCAAGGTGAGTCCACCAACCGGGGCCCGGAACGGCCCAAATCGGCCACGGGCAAGCCCGCAGCTTGGCTGGAGATTCTGTTCCCGCGCTGTTGATCTTGCTGATTTGATGAAGAGGGGCCTTCAAGCAGCTGAATGGAGCGGCCAAGAGATCGAGGAACGGTGGCTGATGGGCTTGGCGAGCGGAGCTGCTGCGGCTCAGTTCTAACGAAACGGGGGTGACGCTGGCGGAGAGGTGCCGCTGGTTTCGGTGGCTTCGCTGGGTTGATGAAGGAACGAACGCGCGGCTTCGTGGCTGGGTCAACATATTCACTGAAGAAGCAACTTCGGTTTCACTAGCTGACCGAAGATGGCTGCGCCGCGGACGTGTGGCCAAGGGTTGCAGGGGCTGTTCGGTGGAGGTGGCCTCAAGAGAGAAATGAAGAAGCTGCTTCGTCCGTTGAACCAGCGAGAAGCAGAGAAAATGAAGAAAAAGGGAAGACAGCTGGGGATGTCGGCCGAATGAGGGGATAAACATTGACTCAAGTCAATGAAATAAAGCCAAAGAAAATTAATCCTGCAGAGGCTGTCGGCTGGAGAAAGGAAAACGCACGAGAGAGAAAAGGGTAAAAAGAGAGAGAGAAAAGGAGAGGCACGGATGTGAGGGGGGTTCGTGCGTGCGTCTTCGACGAAGAGAGAGAGAGAAGTCAAAGGAGGGAACGTGCGCAGCAAGGGGGGAAAGAAATAAGGAAGAAAATTAAAGAAAATTAAAAGAATTTTCTATAATCCAAAAATTATTGTCCTATTTGCTTTTGTTTAAATGGTGGTCAAAATCACCCCAAAAATCTCCACGCTTTTAAAATCTTTCAACCCTTACTTGCTTTCTTGTACAAAATTTTCTTCAAACAACAAGTTTTGGACAACAACAACGGCAGCTTCCTTAGCGATTCCGAATTTTAATTCATTTCTTTTCGAAATCCTATTTTCCGAACAAACAAACGCGGCCAGTTCAGTCAATTCAAAAAAATCCCAAACAACTTCCATTCGCCAAATCACTCACACAAAAATGCCAAAATCTTTTCACCGCCAATCGAATTTCCGTTCATTTTCCGATTGTCCGCAACGATTTTCCGTGAAAATCTCAAACTCACTAAAATTCTCAAAATGTGAGTCGCACTCCTAGAATGACTCATGACACGACAGCACTTCCAATTTCTGAAATCGAATTCAAATTTGCGGTTATTTTCAATCAAACGCGATTTTAGTGTGATGCCTACGGGTAGCTTTAGGAATTCTTGGTATAATTGACCCGTTGTCTATTTTCTTCGAGCTACTCGCATCCTCTTCGACATATTAGCGACTCTCGATGGTCGTGAAAATCTCGAGGTTTCAAATACTGACATACATGGTACCAAAACGATAGGAAAAATCGATCTAGCTGCCAGGATTGACAAGAGTTTTCTAATTTAGTGGTGTCACCCACGATTAGTAACGTATCTTAGTCGAACCGACATATCTCTCGATATCAAATCGATTTATATCTGTGTCATAATGACCTCTAAAGATGGATGGTCGAGGAAAGCGGTATCTGGTTCCCTAGTCGAATTTATCGCTTTAAAATTCCTTAATGGGCTTTCCCATATAGATAGTTATCTCAAAAGGTACCAACTCGTAGAAAAACACTATAGTCGATGACGAAAGGCCCATCTTATCCGATCTAAATCAGAACCTGAAAATCAAGATATCACAAAAAGTATCATCCAACTGAAGGCCATCCCATGCGGAAAATCCTGTCCTTTTGGGCCAGGCATTTCATCATACTATCACGGATTAGGTGGCACAGGTAGACCGTATAACCATTGTTGACCTTGAACGTTAGCTTGGTTTGTTCCTCAAACGAATTAGTTCTATGGCCAGAAATGCAAAGCAGGCAATATATCACAATCATCTGGATAATGCGCATATTGACATCCAAATGTCGCCTCTTAGGATCCTGAACTGATTGCCTCACTTGTTCCGAAAAATATTATTTGTCATAGTCATATAAGTATCATCAACAGCTAAGTGCCTCCAATCTCCCTTAGATTAATGTTCAAGAGTAATCGATATTCCATTCACCAAGGATTCATAAATCGTCACATCAAATTAGCACGAAGTCGTTTTAGATCTTCAGAATAGATCTCCTCAGAAATTGACCGAAAACCAATCCAACCTCCCCACCTAAACCGTCTGAACAAAACTCTATCCCATGTGAAAAACTCAAAGTCTATCTCTTGTCCTTCCTACACACTTCTAGCGCCAAATATTCGATATCTATCAAGGCAAATCTTTGTGTTGGTAATTATTATGGAAGTTGTCAAGACGGATTATAATTTGATGAAAATTTTGCAGATGCTCGAACGAAGACCGTATAAAGAAACGAATGATAATACGGCTTGTGTTTCTTTTCCTTTCTAATTCGAACCCAGTGGGCAATTGGCGTACATGCCGGTTTGAAAGTATTGTGCGCGTATTTTCTGTGAGGAGTGGAGGCAACTTTGCTACTTCAATTTGCTTTATTTAATAAAAGCGAAAGCGCACTTGAGATGATTCTGTCCAGTTGAGATTATTCAGTGACCATAATGGCTGGCAACTGTTGTTTTTGTCCTAGATTGACAATATCTAAAGGACCAATTGGTGAGACAACCTCTGAACTATTCTTGACCAGATTCATTTGGCTAAGGAAAGTGTGTACCCTTGGAGATGATGAAAATATATCTTTGGGGATCATGTGCTTGGTGCTCCATTATCGATTCTACGTGTTACATGCTTGATTGGGAGGTCTGAGTATGGTTGTCTTGATGTGTTGGACTGGTCAAAAATCACATTTTATAAGCAACTTTTGCAATTTCCTATGCTCATTGTGAAGAGAATCCTCCAGACAAAAAGAAGAAGAAGTGGTAACTCATTGGGAACAGAATCCACCAAACACAAGAAAAAGGGTACGAACCACATGCTTGTTACATTCAATCCACCAGAATCCACTAATTAGAAACAGCAAATCAAACTTCCCCACATACCATCGTCACCAAACTGAATCTCTAAGATAAAACCTAATGCTATCAAAAAGCCTTCAAAACAGGATTGATAGCCAAGAGACAACACTACAAATTATCTTCTTTTGTTTTTCACTCCTTCCTTTTTTTTATAAAAGTGACGAGCAAGGATAATGAATCGAGGTGCGAGTGTGTGTCGATACAAGTAAACGTGGGTTAGTATAAAAAGAATTACCTTAAAGTACATGATTTTGCGCCAAATTTTGGTTCCCACTTGTTCCGCATCTCATTCTAAGAGGTGCTTAGTGTCAGCATGAGTAACATTTGACAAATATGTCACTTAGATTCACAATTTTATATTAAAGAGATAATAAATCAATTGTTGAAGAAAAACAATTTCTACATTTTGGAGACTACATAATCAAATCATAGGAAAATGGAGCTGAAAGGTGACTCCTAGTTTAAGAAGCACCAACACTCTTCGGGAGCTTTAATGTCATGTTTGAAACTTCGACACTCGTTAACAAGTCTCAGAAAATCCGACACACGGTCAACTCTCCTCGACATGCTCTAACACGAGAGCTTGGAATTTCGACACGTGATTCCGACATGCATTGGGTCAATTTTAAAAATTTCCAATACTTGGGGGTCAAAATATAAATAGATGAAAAATAATAAAAATAACAAAAATAGGAAACCAAGAACCCAAACTAATCATCTCCTTTCTCCTCCCTCCATTGTAGTAGAAGATAAACCACCACTCCAATCCGGCTAGCCTCCGCCATCTTCCTCCACCTCCCCACCATCGTCGCCAACCTTCTTGCCCCCATCGAAGGAGAGCTCGACAAGTTATGCGCATTGGCCACCATTGTTGCTAAGCTCCGACCCGCTTGATCCTTAGTAGTCGGGAGGTGGAAACGAGGCATCGCAAATGTTGACCCTACTGGGGCCGCCTCGGTGCCTATTCTCTCTCCCCGTTGCTTTTACTAGATCCGGTGGTGGCGCACGGTCCCTTTCTTCCTTGCCGCTAGGTGTGAGCCGACAAGTTAGGTGTGATTCGGCATTGGACGATCGATGCGAAGTCGTGGCTTGCGAAGGAAGGCTGAGTGAGGAGCGTAGGGAAGGAGGAGGCTGAGCTTGTAGTTGAAAGAGCTAGTAATAACATCTAGAGGGAGGTGAATAGGTATAGATACAATTTTCTTGCAAGACAGAATAGTAATAAATTCTCTCTCAAAGATAATTGGCTAAGAACATAAATAGCTTTAAATAATTATATAGAGCATCGAATAAAAGTAAGGAGTTAAGGAAAGTAAATTGAAACACAAAATTTATAGTGGTTCGACTTAGATCAAGCCTACGTTCATTCTTCGCACTTACTTCCAATCGGCTAGATTTCATTATGAATCAAAAGAGATTTTACAGTCTCGCGTCCTGACTTCTTAGTGTAGAACCTCTACTACACTTTACAAAGTCTCACAGGTGTTTGCTCTCTCTTTTGAGTACGACTTTTAGCTCGAAAACTGAAGTAGTAACTTTCATCTGGATAAGTCTTCATTATTCGGTCTGAAATCTGTTAGTAAGGTCATACTTTGAGATTAAAGCCTAGCAGTCTTAAGACTTTGACAGTAGTGTCTGGAGTTCTTTAAACTAAACTATAGGAAAGGTTTTGTTAGCTTCAAAACAATAATAAGTTTTTTCTAACAATCTCGCCATTTTTTATGGTGACAAAACTTTCTTGCAGATTTGAAAAATTTTCGCTCGCAAAACAACACTTAAGCCAAACATGATATCTTTTAAAAATAAATTGATTAGGACTTAAATAACATATATTATGCATCCACAGAAAACATAGCAAGATAAAATAACTATTCATCCATAATCGTATCATAGGCTAAGTTACTGCAAGCCTCAAAGATTCAAATCAAGATAGCAGTCAAAGGTCCAAAGTCAGAAGTCCAAAAATAAAAATACCAATTAAAGGTCATCAAAATCAAACTAAAGAAAAAAAAAACTTGAGAAATGTGCTCAAAAAGATAAATCTACACAAATCTGCACAACTTCTCTCCCTTTTTGTCAACAGCAAAAAGGTTGAGTGATAAATGAGCAAAAATGTTGAGTGAGAAGAGTTGTGTGAAAATCATGGCTGTTTTGGAATCCGAACGAACTGAAATTCTCTCATGGATTTGACTGTTTCCTCAAGCTTTCCAAGAGTCTCCTTCAATTGCTATAAATCATCACCCTTCGCAGTATCTTGCACTTGACTCTTCAAGGCGAGTAGTTGTTCTTGCAGAGAAACTGAAGTAGTCAAGAAAGCTTCTTTAGATCCTTTATCTCAAATTCGAAGCCATATTACTATCTCCTTAAATCCAAAAGGATATCCAACAGTCTTGAAATGTCTGCTGTTTGTTCTGGTGTAGCACTAGGTCCAGCCGAGTCATTTTCAAAAGTCTTGAGATTGGAGAGTTCTTTAGCAGTTCGTCCACCATGACTAGGAGTGGATGCCTCAATATTTGCTTCAGGGTAAAGGGAGGCGTACACATCCTTTGGATTTGTTGCAGATCAATTAACATCATTAGTAGGTGTTACCAGAGCAGGTGAAGAAATACTTTGTTTTTCAACAGCTCCCCCTGTTTGTGTGCCTTCAGGTGGAGAAATTAATTCTTCTTCCTGTTCTGCTTCAACTTCAACATTTGAGTGATGTGTCCTTTTTCCTCTTTCTCCAGCAATTCCACTCTTTGTCTTTTCAAAGTCACTTGACAAAGATACAGCTAAGGTTGGCTCAAAAGAGTCCTCTTGACCGTCTTCTTCTTGTTCTTCCATTCTTCCTTCCTCTGTTCTCATCTCTTCCCTCATCTCTCTTCTCAGTCTCTTCTTTTTCTATTGTCTCTCTTCCCTCTTGAAAGCTAACAAAACTCTGTAAATTCTTTAAGGCAAAGGCGGAGAGAGTAATGTCATTCTCTTCTTCTTCATCCTCCAAGATGAGTGCTCTCCTCTTCTTAATAAGTTCAGTTCTTGCCTTTCCACTTTATTGTTGCAGAGTCTTGCTTTGCCTTGACAAGAGACTTCTCTTTCATGCTCTCTAAAGCCTTGCTGAGTTCCTCCAAACGCATCTTAGTGACCATCTTTAATCCAATCACCATTGGAGCAATGCTTTGCATATACAAAGGAGTAGGAATATGAATGTTGAAGTGTTTGAAGAGTCTTGTGATAAGAGCAGAGTAAGGGAGTTGTCCCTTGTCCTTCACCACTATCCTATACATGTGCATGAGGATAGTGTGAGGTAGAGAGAACTTGTAGCCAATTTTGATGGCATACATTAGCTTTGCTTCTGAATGAGAAACATTAGTCTTTGATGTAGACTTGGGCCGAATACAGTTGATCACGATCTTATGAAGCAAGATGTTGGAAGCATTCATCCTTGTATAGGAGATTTTTCCTTCAACAAACCTGTCTTGTACAAGTTCCAGTGTAGCGTGAGCAACTGATACATCGATTGGTTGGAAACACCATTTTTCCACCCCAATCAAGTCAGCCAAGGTGTCTACATCGACCACAAATTCCTTGTCCCTAACTGTAAAGGAAAATCTATTCGCATCCAAAAATGATAGATTTGAATAGAAGTACGTTGTGAGTGTTGGATAGGGGACTGTTGTCTCAGAGCATAATCGTTCCATTTGAAGGAGTGCAAACTTCTCCCTCAGATTTACATTCATCGAATCAAGAAAATCAAAATCAACACTTCTAGGATTCATAACCCCTCGCTTCAGCAATTTTGAGTAGGTCTTCTTATGATCCTTAGAGCGGAAAACACTTGCTCCCTCACCACGAACATTTGCAGCCACTCTCATCCTAGGTTGAAAATGTGTGGACATCCTTTCATCATCGTCTTTTCCTTCAGGTTGATTGAAAATACCAAAACGTGGGTCACTCGGAAAGTTGGCAAATGTTCTATTAGCCAACCCTTTAGGCGCAATGCCCATCTTTTCCATCTCACGCAAGAATAAGGTTTCATTCTTGTAACCCCTCTCTCTCACAAATTCATCGATCAAAGTCATTGCAGTACCACCTTCTTTCAACTTAGAATAAAGTTTGAAAAGAACTTTAGGAGTCAGCGTTCTTCCAGGTTCTACATTTTCCACAATTTCTTCTTATGGTTAATTCTGTGGAGGATCTTGTGTCCTGTATTGAGAAGACTGGCGTGGTTGAAAATGTTGTTGTTGACTTTGCTGCTACTACTGAGGAGAGTCATCTTCCTCGGTCAAATCGAAGTGTGTAGGACCCTCACACATATGCTGTGGTCCCCTGCTAGCGATTTTAGAAGACTTTCTTGAAGACATAGTTGCTTTCTAGGTGAAATTCTTGAACTCGTTCGTGAAAAATGTGAGATCTTTTCGGAATAAACTAGAGAGAAAGTAAGAACAAGTGGGAATTTCATATTTTAGGGTTTGAGAGTGAAAATGAAGAAGATGAAAATCAGCGATACATAAAGCAGATGAGATGACGTATACGGATCGTCATAAAGAAAAAAAGTAAAAACTGCCTTTGAAAATGAAAAACTACCATAAATTCAAAAAGATAATTTCTGAAAATAAAATAAGTAAATAATGATTCAAAAAGTAAACATACATTTTCAAGTTTTTGTCCAAAAATTAAATTACTAGAACAGAAATAACTTACAGTCGCAACTTTTAGTTATTCTAAGTCTAATCATCTTTAGACTTTAATTGATAAAGTATATAATGTTCAGTTTGGTGCGAATGGACTTAAATAGACTTTTCTCTAGTGGCTTTGTAAATATGTTTGCCAGCTAATTCTTCGAATCAATAAATTGTATCATAACTTCTCCATTCTGAACATGATATCTAATAAAATAATGTTGAATCTCTATATGCTTTGCCCTTTAGTGAATAATTGGATTCTTTGTGAAATTAATGGCGCTGGTGTTGTCGCATTTGATCTCGTTACACGATTCTTCAATTCCAAAGCATCTTAGCTATTACCTTATCCATAAAATTTGAGAGCAGCAACTTTCAAGAACTACATATTTTGCTTCAGCTGTTGAAAGAGCTACGATACTCTATTTTCTTGAAAACCATGATACTAGCTTGTTTCTAAGCAATTGACATGTATCAGAAGTACTCTTTCTGTCCACTTTGCATCCTGCTAAATCTGCATATGATTATCCAATGAGAGTAATGTCTCTTTCTTTGGAATACCACAGACCTAGCTTTGGAATTGTTGCAATGTATTTGATGATGCGGGTTGTAGCAGTTATATGAGATTATTTGGGATTTGATTGGAATCTAGCACAGACATAAACACTAAATAAAATGTCAGGTATAGATGTTGTAAAGTAAAGAAGTGAACCAATTATGCTCCTGTATAGTTTCCGGTCTACACTCTTCCCTCCTTCATCTTTATCCAACGTCAAAGAACTTGACATAGGCGTCTGTGTCTCTTTGCAATTCTCCAATCCAAACTTCTTAATAAGATCATTTGCATACTTTTCTTGGTGAATGAAAATTCTTCCTTTGATTGTTTAACTTGTAATCATAGAAAGAAAGTTAACTCACCCATCATACTCATATTGAATTCATCATGCATGCTTCTTGAAAATTTCTTGCAGAGATATTTATTAGGTGATCCAAATATGATATCATCAACATAAATCTGAACAAATAAAAAATCTTTACCTTCTCTTTTAATAAACAAAGTAGTATCTACCTTTCTTTTAACAAAACCATTTTGAGTTAAAAATTTACTTAACATTTCATACCAAGCTCAAGGTACTTGCTTTAGTCCATATAGGGTCTTTTTCAGTTTATAAACTGAATCTAGCTTTCTTGGATCTTCAAAGCTAGGTGGTTGTTCTACATAGACTTCTTCTTGGATAAATCCGTTTATAAATGCACTTTTCACGTCCATTTGAAATAACCTGAAATTTTTATAGTAAGAAAAAGCAAATAGTAATCTAATTGCTTTTAACCTCACTACTAGTGCATATGTCTCGTCATAGTCTATTCATTTTTCTTGCGTATATCCTTTGGCCACGAGTTTTACTATGTTTTTAACCACTTTTCCTTTTTTGTTCACATTTTTCTTGAAAATCCATTTAGTTCTAATAATAGATTTACCTTTATGTTTAGGAATTAATTCTCAAACATCATTGATGCTAAACTATCTAAGCTCTTCTTGCATGGCTTCAATCCAGCTTTCATCAATCAAAGCTTCTTCTACAGTTTTAGGTTCAATTTCAAAACAAGTGCTAAAGCACCAAACTCTTCTCGCCTTTTGGATTTGGTATGAATTCCTTTATCAATGTTACCAATGATAAGTTCTTTGGGATGATTTCACTTGTATTTCCAGTTGCTAGTTGGTTTGTGAGTCTCTGATCCTCTAATTTTCAATTAATTCTTCTTGAACATCTTATAGTTGAGCTTCAGGAGTCTGAACCACCTCGGGGGAAGTAGACTTTGGAAGGTCTGGAACAGGTTTAGAATCTTCAAGTTGAGTCTAATCCAATTGAATATGCATAAAGTCTTGGAACTTGACGTTCATAAATTCTTTCACAGACTGAGTCTTCTTGTTGAATACTCCGTAGATTTTGCTTGAGATTGAGTACCCAATGAAAATTCATTCATCTAATTTTTCCTCAAATTTACCAATTCGATCATTTGCATTCTTCAAAATAAAACAATCACAACCAAACACATGAAAATAAGAAACATTTAGCTTTTTCCCTTTAAAAATTTCATAAGGAGTTTTCTCTAAAATAAGCCTTGAAAACACTCTGTTAATAATATAACAAGTTGTAAAAACTACTTTAACCTAAAATCGAGAAGAAATATTACTTTCAATTAAAAGGGTTCTTGCCATCTCCTGCAAAGATCTATTCTTTCTTTCCACAACTCCATTCTGCTTTGGAGTATATGGAGAAGAGAAAACATGCTGGATACTAGATTCATCACAAAATTTAGCAAAGTTTTGATTTTCAAACTCACCTCCATGATTTGTCCGTATGCTTGATATAGTATAACTTTTTTTCATTTTGTACTTTCTTGGCAAATTTTAAAAAGTAATGGAATGTTTCAGATTTACTTGCCAAGAAGTATACCCATGTAAAGCGTGAGTAATCATCCACAATTACTAGACAATATTTCTTTCCACCAATACTTTGAGTTCTGGTTGATCCAAAGAGATCCATATACAAAAGCTGCAAAACTCAATTAGTAGAAACTTGATTTATAGGTTTAAAAGAACTTCTAACCTGTTTTCCCAAAACACATGATGTGCATAGATCAGTCTTTTGAAAAGACAAATTGGGGAGTCCACGAACAAGTTTCTTAGAAGAGATCTTGGCAATCTGCTTCATATTAACATTGCCAAGCTTTTGATGCCAAATATTTGCTTCATCTTGAATGGATATTAGACACTGAGAGCTTTTTGGTTTTATATCCATAAGATAGATATTCCCATGTGTTCATCCAATGAAAGATTGAGATAGATCTTTACTAGTTCCTAAACAAATTCCCTCTTGGAAATTGATTTTGAATCTAGTATCGCATAGTTGACTAATGCTGAGTAGATTGTAATTTAATCCTTCCATTAAGGAAACATTGTTAATTGTGAGACTACCAATTTTCACAGTTCCACATCCAACAATTCTTCATTTGCTATTTTTACCAAAAGAAACTTTTCCACCAATTATTTGCACAAGCTTAATGAAATAGCTTGAATCTCCAGTCATATGTCTCGAACAGCCACTATCCAAATACCACTTGATCTTTTTCTTGATAATAACCTGCAATTACAAAAAGAAATCAAGCTTTCTTTGGTACCCATATCTTCTTGGGTCTAGGGGAGTTAGTACAAAATACAGTTTTTATCCAATCTTTTTTAACAGGTCTTCAAATCTTGGGACATTCTTTCTCAAAATGTTCTGAGCTATTACATTTTGAACATTTGAGAGCACTTGACCAACATGTTTTACAAAAACTCTTTGAAAATTATTTATGTAAAACATTTTTGTAGGTTTTATTTGATTTTTTCTTTAAATTTTGGAAAACTAATTAGAGGAATGGTTTTTGGTGTCATTCCCGAACCAGATTTGTTGAAATAAGGTCTTTGAACTGAAAGAATCTTCTCTAATTTCTCAGATCCTTTTGAAAACCTCTTTGTGATATTCAAATATCTTCTTTTCAAAAAGGTATTTTCTTTTGAAAGAGAATTTACATTTTCTTTCAAATTAGCAAAATTTTTATCAAGATTTTCAAACTTTTCTTTCCAAAAAGTTTCATGTTGCTTAAATTTAGAATTCTCCCTCTTCAGTTCGGAAATCATTTTAAGAGAGGTTTTAAGACTAAGACAAAATTCATCTATGTACTTCGAGACTTTAGTAGGAATTTTTAAATTACTAACCTTGATTTCGTTGTCTGAGTTTTAATCCATTTCAAAATCTGAGTCTGATTCTGAATTTGCCATTAGACATATATTGGCATATTTTTCATCACTTTCTTCACATTCAATATCACTCTATGTCTTTGCTTTGAGAGCCTTTCTGTATTTCTCAGTTTTTCCTTTCTTTTTCTTCAACATAAGACAGTTGGGTTTGATGTGCCCATTTTTCTTACATTCAAAACAAATTACATCTTTGTTGACTTCATCATTCTCAATTGATTTGTTCTGAAATTTTTGAATGCCTTACTTTTACCAATTGAACATTCTTCCCTTTCTATTCAAATTTCTGAATCTCCTTATCATGAGAGCTAGTTCTTCATTATCCATATCATCTTCTGAATCTGTATTAGAATCATTATTAGATTTTAAAACAATTGATTTCTTACCTTTAGGATCTTCTTCCTCATTGATTTGCTCCACTTCATATGATTGAAGTGTGCCAACAAGTTCATCTACAGATAGCAACATGATTTTCTGGGTTTCTCTTATTGAAGTTTTCATGTGATTACAGTCTTTAGAGAGTCCATGCAGCAATCTATTAACCTTCATTGGTCCTGAAATTGGCTGTCCCTGATATGCTAGATCGTTTATAATTTCTGTGAAATGACTAAACATGTCAGTGATAGATTCTCCTTTCTTCGTCTTGAAGGCTTCATAATGTCCGAGTATAATATTGATTTTTGTTTCTTTAACTCGATTGGTTCCTTCATAAGTAACGTGCAATCTATCCCAGACTTCTTTGGCTATTTCACAAGATGAAATTCTGTTATACTCAGTAGGAGATAAAGTACAATATAAAGAGTAAATGGCTTTAGCATCAAGAGCTTGTCTCTTGATTATTTCTTCTTATGTCATTTCACCAACATCTGCAACTTCTTTTCCTCTTTTTGAGGTGGATGTAACTTTGGAAATAATCCATTTTTCTACTACGTCCCATTCTAAGGGATTTTTCAATCTTAGAAATGTCTTCATCTTGTTTTTCCACACATTATATTCCTTCCCATCAAAGTAAAGAGGTCTGGTGTTGCTTTGACCTTTAACCAAACCTAAAACCAAAATACTAGCAATAGATCTTTAACTCAGAAGTAAAACACTTCAATAAAATGAGCACACAAGCTCTGATACCAATTGAAAGAGTTAGTAAGAACACTTAGAGGGGGTGAATAAGTGTAAATAAAATTTTCTCGCAAGACTGGATAGTAATAAATTGCCTTGTAAAGATTATTGACTAAGAACGTAAACAGTTTTAAACAATTATATAAAGTAACAAAAAAGAGTAAGGAGTTAAGGAAAGGGAATTGGAATACAAAATTTATAATGGTTCGGCTTAGATTAAGCTTGCGCCCACTCTCTCGCATTGACAATCCACTGGCTGGATTTCACTATGAATGAAAAGAGATTTTTACAATCTCGCCTCCTTGACTTCTCAGTGTAGAACTTCTACTACACTCTTACAAAGTCTCACAGGTGTTTGCTCTGTCTTTTGAGTACAGCTTTTAGCTTGACAACTGAAGTAGCAAAGAACTAGGAAGTTTCAAACTTTGAAAATTTTCTTTCATGCACACACTTGAACAACTTAAGAGTCTTCTTTATATGCTCCTCCATGCCTCTACAACCGTTGGCACTTTCCAAAAGAGTTCTTTCAATCTACCTGTTGAACGGAATGTGATGATAACCGATCAATCATGCTCGGCCATACAATTAGGATCTTAATTTTCATAAGTAGAACATTCCAAATTTGTTCGCCCTTCAAAATATCTTCATATCGGAGTGGATTCCAATAAGAATAATTGATCATAAGATGCTATATCCAGCCATAAGATCTTCATGAACCAAACGAACCGAATCCTTAAAGATAAACCTTCATCTGGATAAGTCTTCATTCTTCGGTTTGGAATTTGTTAGTGACGTCAGACTTTGAGATTAAAGTCTAGCAGTCTTCAGACTTTGACAGTAGCGTCTAGAGTTCTTAGGTCATGGCCACGTGTCACGATTCTAGTATCAAAGGCTACATTGTTACATGTAGCATTTGATTTTTTTGAGCTTTGTCTTCTTGAAAGAAACGGATCAAAAAGCAAAGGAGGAAAATGTGGAAGAAACAAAGGAAGAAATGTTAGTGTTTTTTTTTTTTTCCTTTTGTGGCTTGTAATTTTATCCAAGTTCTTTTGGGACAAAAGTATTCATATTTTAGTCTTTGGAAAAAATCACATGCTCGCTAGCTGGCAAACGCTTGACCGATTGGTGAGTTTAGGTACTTATATGAGATTGATTTAGTCATTTTTAATTATTAGTTGAAATAATATCTATTTTAAGCCATTTTTTTAAAATAAATGACTCTACTCTATGCTCTTTTTTAGAATATTCTTGAATAATAACTATGTAGCCTTTTCTATTAATTAAAAAATGCAATGGAAATGAACCACTGAGTCAAGCCTTGATTCGCATGTAGAAGGTAGAAGGTGGTGGGGGCCACCTCTCATCAAAATCAACTTTGATAATTTTTCTTTACAAAGCAAAGTTGTATAGAGCAAGCTAGCGCGAAAGTAAGCAAATATTTCCTTGTGCTTTCCACTAAGAGAAAACAACAAATAATAACAGGTGAGATATGATCAAATCACATGGAGCATCCAACCTTAGTGGACGCTATATACTTTTGAAGTGCCATTTTTCATTGAAATCCAAATGCAAAAATCCTCTTATGAACTTTGAATAAATATTCTTCACACCTAAACGAAGACTTTCTAATGAACTTTCTGCATGAAGTATCCAATTGTGTTGGAAATGATTTGCACTTTGATTTGACCGGAAGCAACACCACTAAGCAAGTGGGTTCCCAAAAGAAGCATCCAATGAAAAAGCCCCACCCAAGCAAAAAATCCTTTACTCTAAATTAATAGAAAATAAGCTATTGACACAACAATTAATCATTTAAACGTTATAAAAAAGTTCTCATTTCTTTGAATTTATACATTAGAACCAATTATTTTCAACTAGATATAAAGCTTGATCTATTTCCATTACAAAAGGTTATAAAATTGTTTGATGACCATTGCTTTGTGAAATGTGGAAAAAAAAAAGGCAATGGCACATGTGCCTCTCCGCATTTGGTGCGTGAATGTATCAGATTCCTCCTCTAATACTTGTTGAGCATACTATTAGTTAGTTATGTATTGTGATGAAATTGTATCATTAACTCTTTTTTAATTTATCAGCATCTAATGCCATGATAGTTAGCTTTAAAAAGTCTAAGTGAATGTGCACAATCCCAAATATAGAATATGCTCCTATCAAGCATTTATGTACAAACATAAGTTAAGCAATTTATTACACTCGTTATATGCATATTAAAAAAAAAAAGAGTAGTCTTTACCAAAAAAAAAGAAAAAGAGTAGCGACAGAGGAATGCTGAACTACTTTATAGTGGTTTGGTCCAAATCAGTGCCAACTCCATTTTCAGAGACTGTTCGGGAGTTATGCCTAATCAACTATATTTGAAGCTTCGTACATAGATTGGTTCACAATGGAGCCCACATTCATTTATAAACATGGCACACTCTTTTACAAAAAAAAAATGTTCTCACATTGATTTCTCAAGAATTTGATTGCAAAGTGTATGCAAGAGGGATTTTGCATATTACCCAAGGCAATGAGTTATTCTATTTATAGGGAAAAAGAACAAAGTCAAATAGCCATTTAAAGCACTTCAAATGGTTAGTTGAATTGAACGGACAAATCCAAACCAAAACCAGGAGCTTGATGAGATAAACTAGCCTGGCGTTCGTTCATTACTTAGTTGAAAATGCCCAAATTTTATTTTATTGCAAAAGAGATAGATTTTGTTAATTATTTTGCAGCCAAAGAAGTGAAAAATGGCATTGCTGGGGCGAGTATGGTCCAAGTCAGTGGTCCATCCCCTAACCCTAAGACCAACTCACAATATTGATCCATAATTTTTTGGACCGACAATCATTCTATTGAGCCTAGAACCAGAACCGACCACCCAATGGGCTTGGTCCAAGCCCAAGATTAACCCAGATTAACCGATAATTTTTTTCAATTTCATTTTTGTTTTACTCCCCTAAAAAGGCAAACTTGCCATCTCAAATTACATATCCATCAACAATGTGGCATTATGCAACCAAATTATAAATACCGGTATATATTCAACAAATTTAAGATAAGGTTTTTTTTTTTTTTTGGTAAAGGTAAGGTATGTATTAACTTTAACCCAAAAAAACGAACTACACAAAGGAAGGAGAACCGACACCATCAGAAGGAACTTGCACTCATGGTAACATTAAGAAATGTCAATAAGAGTGCAAGGGTGTCATGGTAACCAAAAAAGAAACCAGGAGGCAAACAAAACCTCAGCCAATAAAGAGAAGAAAACAAAGGCGAAAACCAAAGCTCAAATTGAAAAGATAGATGGGTTAAGGCTCCAACCGTTGCATCCTCCCACTGACTATGGTGTCCGGCACCTATTGGAAGGTCATAGCCTTGTCCTGACAACCTTGGCTCGGCGTTTCATAGCCGGCAGGAAAAGATTAGGATTACGGAAAAGGATATTGTTCATTTCTTTCAAATAATATTGCATAAGACTCAAAAGCGTATTGAGCACGAATGTGGTGGAAGGAGTCTCCATAGGTACTTGATGGCCCAATGAAGGTTATCCAACCACGTATTACGCAGCCAAGGTTACATCTAGTAGCTCATAATATAATAAAGCACCAAAGAATACGACACCCAAAAGAAAAGGTGATCAACATAATCAAGACAACAAGCACAAAAAGGACAGTTTAGCCTCCGGATTCTGGGCCATAAGTAAGTAACATTACTTGGAGTGGGCGGTCTATTCCTAGTGATTATCCATAGATAGAATTGGAAACGGGTAAAAGTGTGCAGTTCCAAATAAAAGGCTCAAGGCATGGGACGATAGGCTGAATGAAGTTCCAAGCCAAGGCGGTAGAAAAAACTCAGACGGTGACCCAGCCGCAAATTCGGGTCGTGTCTTGGTTTAGGATAGGAAGAGGCCTGCTAGGAAGGACAGTCAAGGACTCTAGCTGCCGCCGTAGTAAGAGAAGAAGTCGCCGATCGAGCTTGGCGAGGCAAACTTAGCGATATATGTCCGTGTCGAGAAGATCACCCGAGGGTCTCTCGAGTGCCAATTATCAAACTAGAAAGAAATAGAGCGACCATTTCCACATGCCATTTGAATACAAGGCGAAACCCCGTCAAAGGTCAAGCAACTTCTTCCACGACCAAGAGCAAAGGTCGGTTTAACGATATCCAAAAGTTCTTTTCTTCATAAACGTAGAGTGAATCCATTTGCACTACAAGGACTCCTTATCCAAAAATAAATTCCATAGGTGTCTTAACATAGTTGCCTTGTTGCATTCGCGCAATCTTCGAATACCTAGGCCTCCTTCATCCTTTGGAAGGCACACATTGTTCCGTGCCACTTTCGCACCTTCCTCGGTTCCAAGGTCCAGCTTTGCAGGAATTGCCTAAGAACTTGCTCAATAGTATCATCGAGAACGACTAGGTAGGACAAAGACATTTGCCCAATAAACTTGGATCATGAAGCACCGATCTAATCACCACAGGCGTAATTCGCAAAGAGAGGAATTGTTGCGGGCCCACAATTGCACCCTTGATGTGCATTCACCAATGATGTAATTTAAGATAAGGTTTTTTTTTTGCAAAGAATTTTAAGATAAGGCTCATAGCCGCTTAAAGCAAGAAACCATAAAACAATTAAAACCACTCATAAAGATATGGGACAAGATGGGAAGTTGAGTGGCGAGCTGGGAAGTTGAGCGGCTGCGAGTGTCGAATGGGGAGTAGGGAATTTGTTTCTTTCGATTTTGGCATATTGAAGACTAAGAGGACAGAGAAGACAAAAGAGAACGAGATAGGAGGAGGCACTATAAGAGCTATTTAATACTATTGACGCTGTTTGACCTAGAGTTTTCTCTTTAGAATATATAAAAAATTATAAGTAATCTATTATATATAATATATTTTAGATATATTATATATAATTTATACAGTCGATTAGATTGAGTTGAACCAATCCTAAACTCTTAGGACTAAAGACCAATCCGCACAGTATTAATCTAAGTATCCTGTGACCAAAGACCAACTTAGTACCTTCTTGGAAACCGGATCAAGATTGATGGGGTTGGATTGGTCCAGGATTAATCCTGGACAGATGCTCACCCCTTAATTAGGACTTGTTTTCATAAAGCTTGCCAAAGGAATTAATAATAATAATAAAATATTCCATCGAAATCACAGCACATTACATCGTTCAAAGTGGGTTGTAGTCAAATGAATGTAAACATGCACATGACTCCTGCATTCCAGTTTTAGACAAAAGATGGCTACTAAAAAATATGAAAATCAATTAATGGGGAAAAATAAAATTTTATCCGGTACGCGTTAAAAATCTATGTCATAACTATTCTAGGGACACAATGAGTTGAATAAGTACCAAATGTAAACAATTTCCTACCTCAAAATGTGAAATTTATGTTGCTATTGATAGAAGATGAAATATTGGAATGGAATATATAGGATTTGGGTTGAAATGATTTTTTTTTATTGAGATATATAAATTCAAAGCTAATTTTTTTTATATGCTCTAAATAATACCGAACTTCAGCTAATAAAATAAAGTAGGATGATTGGTTTTCGATCCAATTTAATGGAACTCGTCACTTTTTTATGCACAACAAGAGACAGTAATAAATATTAAGAAATTGATGGAAGTGGTGATGAGTAAAAAGTCATTGTGCCACAGTAATGCCATTAGATGAGATAATGTTTAATTCATATTTGACCAATTTTTTGAACAAATAAAAAAAGTACATATAGTCAGTCGAGTTTGGTTCCGTTTCCACTTTTAAAAATCAGGAATTAGAGATACCGACGGATACTCTTCAAAAATTGGACCCAACTGGCTGTCCAATCCAGTCCTGATGATTCTCGGTTCGGACGGTTTATTTCAAACACCCCTAAAATAAAGTCACTTTACGGTTTTCTTGTAAGTTACAAGACAAACAATTTTAAAAAAATTGAACGAAAGAAAGCTTCTCGTCCATTTGTGAAAATGAAAAGGAAAAACAAAAATGAAAAGGCGCTTTCCTGACACAGTGCGACGTTCGATGTTTCTCAGTCCGCATCGCTTTCTTGACCAACTCCACGATATAGCATCGCTCATTGATCGACACGAATCCAAACTAAGCTCAGATTCGATCTTAATGTCGTCGTCTTTTCTTCTTCCGAAGCGAAATGGCGGTACGATGTCTTCCTCAGCTTCAGAGGCGAGGACGTCCGCCGCGGCTTCCTCGCTGACCTCCACAGGTGTCTGCTTCATCGAGGCATCAACGCCTACATCGACAGCGAGGACTTGAGGCCCGGGGACCAGATCTCGCCGGCGCTGACGAAGGCCATCGAGGAGTCACGGATCGCCGTGCTCGTCTTCCGAGAACTACGCTTCGTCTCGGTGGTGCTTGGACGAGCTGGTGAAGGTAATGGAGTGTAAGAGGCTCAAGGCAGCTGGTGCTGCCCGTGTTCTACAGAGTGGAGCCGAGGAGGTTCGAGGGCAGAGAGAGAGTTATGGCAAGGCATTGGCCAGGCACCAGGAGAAACTGGGAAAGGATTCTCAGAGGGTGGAGAAATGGAGGCAAGCCCTAATTGAAGCCGCCAATTTGTCCGGTTGGCATTATGACCATGGGTAAATCATATTATTCCTATTCGACCCAGGAAAAGAATTTGGAATTTTCTAATTTTTTTTATACATGATGACATCGTTTAGTGCATTAAGAGTCATTTTTGGGAATGTCACAGAGTAATTGTTTACTTCGTGTTAGTTTTAGTTGGTTCAATGGATTGTATATTTCCATTTATTTGCGTTCTTTTTGCTCCTTTGTTTGGCAGAGATGATACCAAGTTCATCGAGAGCGTCGTCAAAGAGATCTCGACTATAATTGGACGAGTACCCTTAAGTGTTGCAAAGTATCCTGTCGGTGTAGGTAGCCGGGTAGAAAATGTAAAACTGTTGAGCACGAGTTCGGATGATGTTCGAATGATAGGAATATGGGAACTGGAGGTGTAGGGAAGACCACTATTGCTAAAGCTGTTTATAACAGTATTGCTGATCAGTTTGATGGGTGTAGCCTTTGCAAATGTTAGAGAAACTTCCAGTAGACCTGACGGCCTAGTTCATTTGCAGAAAAACTGTTATCCCAGATATTATGGAAGGAGATTTAGCGGTCTTAAGTGTGGATGGAGGCGCCAATTTAATATTTAGATAGACTTTGTTGCAGGAAGATTTTACTTGTGCTTGATGATGTGGATCATGGGGACCAGTTAAATGCATTAGCTAGAGAATGTGCATGGTTTGGAAAAGGGAGTAGGATCATCATTACAACGAGAGATAAACATGTACTTACTTCTCATGGGATTGATCAGGTATATAAAGTTAAACCATTAGATCGAGGTGAAGCATTTACACTTCTCAGTTCATATGCTTTTTCAGGAAACCAGATTTAAAGACATAAGCAGGGATCTCATAGATAATATTTTGGGCTACGCTAATGGCCTTCCCTTGGCGATTGTGGTCTTGGGTGCCTTTTACGTGGTAGAAGTAGAGGGGAAATGGGAGAGTACATTGAAACATTTGCTGAAAGTCCTAATAAAGATATAAACAATGTCCTCAAGATAAGTTTTGATGCTGGACAACAATCTGAAGGACATTTTTCTTGACATTGCTTGCTTCTTTAAGGGGAGAGAAAGGGATTATGTAACCACAGTTCTTGATGGTTGTGGTTTAAAGACTTTAATTGGGATGCAGACTTTAATAGAGCGATCCTTAGTGACAATTGAGAAAGAGAGAAATGTACAAACGCAGGACTTGATTCAGCTGATGGGTTGGGATATCATTAAACAAGAGTGTCCAGATGATCCTGGGAAACGGACTAGATTATGGTGCTACGATGATGTTTTTGAAGTATTGTCAGAGGATATGGTGAGAGCTTTGCATGAAACCGTCGATAATCTTATCTTATTTAATCTGCATGCTATTACCTAATTGTGGTCGGTTATTAATGATTATTTTCTTTTCCTTGACAGGGAACTAAAGCTGTTAAAGGCATAGTGCTGCAGTTGCCGACAGAAAAAGAGCTAGTCATCAGTCCTGGTGCTTTCACACGCATGAGGAGACTGAAACTGCTTATAGTTCGAATGCCAAAATCAGCGGAGGTCCCATATGTCTTCCTAATGATTTAAGGTGGCTTGAATGGCCTGGATGTCCTTTATCCACTCCTGTATGTGTTCCAAAGAAACTTGTTTGCCGGACGCGTCTCCAAAGCTGGATTGTGGGATTTGGAGGCAACTTAAAGGTACGTCACAAATGTTTAGTTTGACGGTTTCAATTTCTGGCATGCTAAATTGATCAAAATCTTGTTCAGCTGTTCTTTTAATGCAGTTGCCAGGAATATGAAGTTTATGAATTTTAGCCACCGTTAATTTGCTGATTTGTGTTCCTGACCTCCTCGTAGGTGCCAAATTTAGATATATTGACCTTGCCAGTTGGTAAGTTGCCACAAATGTCAGTAAATTAGCGGAATGGTTAGTACCTTTGAAACAATCAAATAAATATTGACAACTGACTCAAATATCCGTTGGTAGTTTCATGTAAGAGTTCTTAAATTAGCTCTGCATAATTGTTGGTAAATTATTGGATTAGTTAGTAATTTAGGATATAGTAGGTAGTTCAACTCGTTGATAACTTCAACAAATAAATATTGATATATTGTAAAAACAACTTTAATTTTTACAAACAATCTAATAAACATTGGTAAGTGGACTCAATTAGCAGTTGATAATTTTCCAGAAGAGATAGTAACTTAAAGAAGTTGGTAAGCTGGTAAATAAACATTCATAAATCTTTAAAACGGTTGATAATTTCAAAAAAAAAATAAAAAAATTAGTAGTGATTCAAATAAAAATCAGTTATTTTCTAAAAAAAAAATTGTAAATTTAACACATCGATAACTCAAACAAAAAAATGCAGTACGAAAAAAACGGTTGGTAATTCCAAAAATGAAATAAACATTGGTAAAAGGACTCGGACAAGAGTTGGTATTTTTTAAAAGATAGTAAATTTAACATTTTGGTAAGCTCTGCGGACAAATGTTGCTAAATCATTATAACCTTTAATAATTTCGAAACAATAAAATTAATGTTGGTAACTCACTCAAATAAGATTTTGGGCTCGTTTGATAAAAAGTGGAATTGATTAGCGTTTAAATTTAAACATTAATCATTTTTTTATCAAACGAGCCCAAAATCTTATTTGAGTGAGTTACCAACATTAATTTTATTGTTTTGAAATTATTAAAGGTTAATCATTAAGGAGAAATCCAATGCAGAATATTAAACATGAACACAAATATTTACATGGTGTCCCGTGTCCGGCCAATTGTGCGTACATCTTGTGCATACATCCCCCAAAGAGAAATTGAGTTTTCAAAAGACTAGTTTTCAAAAGACTAAGTTCCTAAGAAAGTCTCATTGAATTTCGAAAATGCAAAATGAATTTGATATGGGCATGCTTTTGCATGTTATTGCTACTACTAGAACTATAATATGTTACCTTTGGTTTGCTCGGGACTCATTCGCCAGTCTTACTTACTCCACCCCTAGCCTCCATATCACCAAACATACTTTTTCAAATTTTGACGTTAAGTACATGGTGTTAACAGTTTAGTTTTTATGTTCCATCCGAAACGTATTTTCTTGGGGCTACTCCAGAAATTATCCGGTCCGTGCGGGACACTTGATAAAAGACTCAACTAAATTAATCGATTACTAGAGCGTCTCAAACCTCCTAACTATATATACGAGAAATCTCCCAAATTTGTCAGTAACTTTTCACATGTAGGACAGCCCATCATATTTTAGTCAAATAAGCCTAACTCAGACAATTACTTGCATGGTGTATCAACAGAGATATGCCTTGAGTAATTTTGACGCATTGGTAACTTTTCGCATTTTGGTAACTCCGCAAAGTAAGTTATATACGTTATGTATGTATGTCTGTGTAATTAAATTCATATTCATATCATCTATACTACTATATAAAGTAAAAGGTATCTTCAATGGGATCTCATTTTTTTTCTTCCCCAAAATGTCGTCAATTGCTTATTTTGCAAATGTTGTATCCATAGAGAAATGTGTAAGTTAGTGAGTTTATTTGATTTCTCGCAAGGTTCAATATCAAAACTTGAGTCTTTTCTTTATCTGAGTGAAATCTGGAAAAGATCTCTTTTCTTTCCACAGATATTAATATTTATCTCGTTTTTTTGTCCGGAATGTCTATCCAAGTTGGTTTCATTGTTCTTGCAGGACTTTAAAAAATTTGAAGTTCATTAACATCAGAGATTGCCAGTCGTTGGTTTGTATGCCGAACTTCGAATGTACTCCAAATCTTGAAGAATTGAATCTCCGTGGGTGCATAAACTTGGAGCATGCCCACGAATCAATTGGATATCATGGCAAGTTACAGTTCTTGGATTTATGTGGGTGCTATAAGCTTAATGAACTCCCTGGTGAGCTCCGGTCCACGAATCTTAAACATCTCAATCTTAATCATTGCTCAAAATTGCAAAGATTTCCGATATTCCAAATAAAATCACAGGCATAGAAACACTTAATTTAGAAAGCACGTCAATTGAGGAACTTCCAGCATCCATAGAAAATCTTGTCTCTTTGGAGCGTATGGATTTAATGTATTGCAAGAAACTGGCAATCCTTCCGCCTAGCATTTATAGGTTGCCAAATCTTCAAATTCTGAATCTTCGAGGCTGCTCAAAACTAGTCAAGTTTCCCAAGGAGGAGGAAGATTCGAGTGATGCCCATATGAAGACAGTATTTCCTAAGTTAGATTATTTGGACCTTGGTGAATGCAACCTATCAGACGTAGAGTTCCTGGAGAATCATTCCTGTTTTCCCCTTGTTAAGATATTTGATTTTGCGTGGAAACAATCTTGCAAAACTTCCTACATGCGGGCATCTATATAAGTTGATCTGGTTGGATGTTTCGAATTGTCAACAACTACAAGAGATCCTCAAGATTCCAAGGCAATTGCGTGAGCTATCAGCAGTCGGTTGCCAATCTTTAAGTAAAATTAGCTCCGACATATGTCACGTTGATGATGTTGACTTATCTTCATGTCATGAACTGGTCCGTAATGGGTTCATGAATGATTTGTTCAATCTCGAGGTTAGACTCTCTCTCTCTCTCTCTCTCTCTCTCTCTCTCTCTCCACAAAAAAAACAAAAACAAAAAAAAACAAAACAAAACAAAAACAAAATCTTCGACAATAAATATTCTATTTCCACCGCTTAAGTACAGAAAATCTTTGTAATGCTATTGCTAACTATAACTTTAACTTTATGATTACTAACTTAACTGATTGAAACTTATATTTTTAGGTGCCGATTTTTTTATTAAAAAAAAAAACTAACAGGCTACATCTATGGCAGCATTTTCCCCCACAATTGGTGGTCGAGTTCTTCTACCTGGAGGAGAGATGCCAAAGTGGTTGGTCCCCCATGGAGAGGGTAATATATCATTCATGGCTTCAAAGGACTTATATGAGAATTTACTAGGATTAGCTTTTGCTGTTGTATTCCAAGTAAAAGAAGGAGAGAAGGATGTTAAATTCCAGCTTCTGGCAAACGTCAACGGTGAAAAGACGAGGGGAGAATCAAAGACTCTCCGGTCATTGGATTTGGATCATATGTGGCTTGATTGTCGCCCAGCAAAGCTGCTATGGGGAGGAGACGCTGTTGGTCCAAATGGTTGGAGTCATTTCCAGTTTAGCATTAGAGTATCTAGAGAACAATTTGGTGATGTCATTGTGAAAAAGTTTGGATTTCGACTAATATGCAAACTCCTGGAAAACGATTTGGAGGTTTTGCTTCAAGAAGATCAGTCGTTGGATCCAGCTTTAATTTACGAGGTTTGGCATGAAGATAGTCAAACAAGCTCAGAGGAAGAAAGTTCAAGTGAAACAGAAGATTAATTGGATAGTAAAAGTGGCACAGAGGAAGATAATTCAAGTAAATTACTCCACAAAAGGTTGAACAAGGTTGACTTCTCACTTCAGGTGTGTGTGTGTGTGTGTGTGTGTGTGTGTGTGTGTGTGATTGATACCAAGTCTAAACTGGGTGCATAGTGTGTTTGTATAAGCAAAAATCTTAAAATGTTGTGTGTGTGTGATTTGATATCGAGTGTAAACTGGGTGCATAGTGTGTTTGCATAACACAAATTTTAGAATGTGGGGGTTAATACAATGAAAAACTCCAAATTAGTACACTTATAATAAATTTGCCTTAAACTAATTTTTTAACCATAAAAATCCATGTGACAAATTAACTCTAAACTAATTTTTTTATCTCAAAAAGCGCCAAATTGGTGTATCCATCAACTGTCACGTGTTATTTAATTTATCAAATAGACAATTACATTTGACGGAAACTAATGGAGGGTAAATTTATCACAGATGACCAGTTTGGGATTTTTGATGATCAAAAAATTAATTTGGGAATAAATTTGTCATAGGTGTACTAGTTTGAGTTTTTTCGTGATATTAGCCTATTACTAGACAAAAAAACAAATTAACATAAGGTGATTTTGCACCTATATGTAATACGGTGGCTATAGCACGAAGATAATCAAATAAGCACCCAAAAAGATGGTTTAAAGGAAAAGAAGATTGACAAGATAGCAAATGAGTACAGAGGAAGACAGTTCGAGCGAATCAATCCAGGAAGGATTGAAAATGGCTTGCTTTTCAATTGAGGTTTGTGTGTGCGGCACAGGCACACACGTTGATACGGAGGTTATGCTAGGCACACTGTATATGAATAATGCTAAAGCTGAAAATTCTAGACAAACAAACAAATCTAATGTAATACAATTCTGCACCTATATGTAATAGGGGTGGCTACAACGCTTGCAAGGGAATGATTCTATCGCGTGTATTGTATATAATGGAAGCAAGTATCAATATGTCTAATTATTATAGTTCTCAAGCTTTGGTTCAATTACAAGAAATAGGCTCGAATCAAACTCTTCCACTTGGACTTATTGCAAACTTGGGGATTTTTAACAATTTACTGATATAACAGAAGTGTTGTTTTTCCCGAATTTCTCTACCGAAATGTTCCTCTTGGAGGAGAGATGCAGGGAGTTCGTCCTCATTGAGGACAGCAGTTTATCTTTCAAGGCTGCATAGGACTTGTACGAGAAGTTCCTAGGATTGGTTGTTTTCAATGTAGAATATGGGAAGAAAAAAAAAAGGAAATATCTTTCGACATTGTGCTGCGTGCTATTAACTCCAACTTCGTGCAGTTTTCTTGAGTTGACCCGCCACGATAACATCCGGAGCGTCCCATTCCAATGAAGCCTTAGTCATTCTATCTTCCAATGTCGTCTTCTTCTTCTTCTGAAGCAAAATGGCCGTACGACATCTTCCTCAAGCTTCAGAGGCGAGGGGTCTGCCATGGCTTCCTTGCTTCCCTCCACAGGGCTATGCTTCATGGCGGCATCAGCGCCTACATTGACAGTGAGGACTTGAGGCCTAGGAACGATATCTCGCCGGTGCTCACGAAGGCCATCGTGGAGGGGCAAATCACCGTGCTCATCTTCTCCAAGAACTACACTTCGTCTTGGCGGTGCTTGGACGCTGATGAAGGTAATGTAGTGTAAGAGGCTCAAGGGATAGCTGGCGTTGCCCGTGTTCTATAGAGTCGAGTCAAGGGAGATTTGAGGGCAAACAGAGAGCTATGGCAAGGCATTGGCCAGGCACAAGGAGAAATTGGGAAAGGATTATGAGAAGGTGAAGAAATGCAGACAAGCCAATATGTCCGGTTGGCATTATATCCATGGGTGTCAGAGTACTCCTGTTCAACCCTTTAAAAGAATATGGGATTCTATAATCTGTTGAAACATGATGGGATCGATTATTTTGTTAAGAGTCATGTTTTGGAATGTTACAGGGTGATTGTTTTTCTTTTCATGTTATTTTATTTAGTTCAGTGGATCGTATATTGTCATTTATCTCAGTCCCTTTGCTACTTTGTTGTGGCCGATATGAGACCAAGTATCTCGACTATAGTAGGATAAGTACCCTCGAGTGTTGCCAAGTATCCTGTCAGCGTGGGTTGCTGGGTAGAGAAAAGTAAAATCGTTGTTAAATACGGGCTCGGATGATGTTCAGAGGATAGGAATATGGGGAACTGGAGGTATAAGGAAGACCACTATTGGTAAAGCTGTCTATAACAGCACTACTAATCAGTTCGGTAGGTGTAGCTTTCTTGGAAATGCTAGAGAAACTTCCAATAAACCTGATGGCCTAGTTCATTTGCAGAAAGCACTCTTATACGAGATATTGTGGAAAGAAAATTTAGCAGTCTTTAGTGTGGATGGAGGCGTTAATCTTATATGAGATAGACTTTGTTGCAAGAAGATTCTGCTTGTGCTTGATGATGTGCTCATGGGGATAAGTTGAATGCATAAGGTAGAAAATGTGAATGGTTTGGAGTGCAGGATCATTACTGCAATAGATAAACATGCACTGACTTCTCACGGGATAGATCAGGTATATAAAGTTAAACCACCAGATCAAGGTGAAGCTCTTGAATTTCTGAGTTCATATGCTTTTCCAAGAAACCAGATAAAAGACAAAAGAAAGGATATCATACGCTGTTCTGATAAATTTGACCTTCCTGCAAACACGAATTCTGGGAAGGAATGGATTTTCTTTGGCGTCAAGTTGCATGAAGCGTTCTAAATACAGGCATTATGACAACGAGGCTAAGAGGAGAAAACAGGCCCAGAGGAAATTATGATGTCTTCCTTAATTTTAGAGGCAAAGACATCCACAACAACTTTGTAGGTAATCTATGCAAGGCCTTGGATCCGGCTAGCATAAGGCCGTTCATATATAGCAAGGAACTGAGGAAGGAGAAGGAATATCACCCATGATCACGAGGGCAATCAAAGAATCGTGCATTGCATTTTCTGGAGAACTACACTTCATCGTTTTGGTGTTTGGAGGAGCTAGTGAAGATAATAGAGTGCAAGAAGATGAATGAACAGGTTGTGATGCCTTTATTTTACAAAGTGGAACTGAGGAAAGTAAGAGGAAGGCACTGGCAAATCATGGAGTTAAGTATGTGAAGGATTCAGAGAGAGTGAATAAATGGAGGGAAGCTCTTGATGAAGCTGCTTCTTTTTAATCAAATCCCCGTCAAGAAAGAGTCTGGGTGGCATCTGGACAATGGGTGATTCTAATTGCATACACATGGGACTATACCATACACATTTATGCCAACTAACAAAATGCCCTTTCTCTAATTGCATTCCATGTAATGACACTGTAGCATAACTATACCTTCCATCAGAGTAGCCCTGGTAGGATCAAGAAAATGTTCCAAATTATACGTCAGGATACATGCATTATTCCATTCCAGTAATTTCTTTTTATCCAAGCCCCCTTGCTTCATAGGGAGATACACCTTGCTCCGATAAAATTTATCCCCTTGAGCATGGATAATAGAGCCTATCCAAAAGAAGGCAGCACATTTCCCCTCAATTTGTTCTATTACTCTCTGGGGCAAGATAAATCTATTGCACCAACAATTTACAACTCCATGTGTTACAATGCTAATTAGTCATTATCGACCAGCATAAAAAAAGGTTCCTTAGCAGTCCTATGAGTTAGCTTGTGCAACACTTATATCATATACAAATTCCCAAGTCACAGTCATCATCCTTCAGTTTTTCTGAGATCGAAGGCAATCCCAAACACGAGACTAACGAAGAGCAAGCTTTAAAGTGATTGAGTTCTAAGAAGTCACCTAGTAGTTTAGCCCTAATTTTAGCTCCTTTCAGTCGAGTTTCTCACTGGAGATAGAGTAGGATCCCCCAAAACCAGATTTTTTAGTAAGAAATGACTCCTTATCTTTGTCAAGAAGGTCCTATGAATATCAGCAAAATATAACGAAATGAGTGAGTAAATGGCCAAACAGAAGATGAGTGAATCTTGATTTTCTCGTGCATAGGTTGATAATCTCAGTTGCTTATTCACTGCTGCACAATTTTAGTGAAAACTACCATTGTTGTCACAAACAAATATGATGAGATGGGATCACCTCATCTTAATCCATTCTGCCCTCTTTACAAGCCAACAAGTTCCCTATTAAAATAATAAATTTTTAGAAAAGTTGGCAGTGATCTCATAAAAGTTCACATAGTATTAGAGCTGAAATTCTCGAATTCAAATTTATCTACGCTTAGTACTAAGCAAAAGAAAGACCATCGTGCCCTCGTCAAATCTAAGCAAGGTCGACTGTAGATTTTCCGGCAAGGCAAATTGTCGATATACTTAAGTGATTGATTTTTCAAATCGTGGCACTTAAGTCATCGATTTTTCAAATTTATGATACTTAAGTGAACGATAAAATCACAAAAATGCCATCGGTACCATATAGAATGTTTGACATCCACATCAAATTTTCTGACAAGACAAATTGTTGATGATACTTAAGTAATCGATTTTTCAAATTTGTTGCAATTAAGTGAACAAAAAAATAGTTATGACACTTAATTGAATGCCGTACAAAATGTCATAACAGTTATACTGTTTTTTTTAACACAATAATACATTCTCAAAGCTCCTTCCTGATTGGTTTTTCTTTACTTCCCCAATAAGAAAGTCCTTTCAGAAAAAGGCATTGGACGAACTCGTCATAAAGTTAGTTGTGACGAAGAATGTTCGATTAGGACCCTAGTCGGTATGTTGCTAAGTTTGGTGTGTAATTTTTGAATTGATATTTTATTCTTTCCCAAATCTGAAGACACACGAGCTTTGGATTTCTTATGTCAAATATTTCAGTCTGTCAAAATATACTTATTGGGATACACGAATTGCATAGCTAATTTTTTTAATATTCTCTGAATAACTTTGGCGAATAAGATATAGTCACTTTCTGGTTTTTCTTTTCTTGTAATTCCCTCGAGAACCCCAAACTTTAACTCCAATTCTGATTCTTTCGTGAATTTTTTTTTTTTTTGTCTTATAGAAAACCCCAACTCTTAATTCATTCTCAATCCCACCATAATCCTTTTTTATCCCATAAAAATTTTCTACTTTAAATCCAATCTCAATTCTATCATAATTTTTTTTTGTCTCATAAAAAAAAACCACAAATTTTTACTTGAATCCCATATCTACCCCGGTGACCTTCCCTCCAAAATCACCCTTAATAATGTGGTACTTTTATATCATTGCTTTACTCTTTTTCCCCAAATTTCATATTCAATAAGAAATCTACCATTAAAATACGTTCTTCTTGAATATGAAATTTGGGTAAAAATGAGAGGAAATTGGATTGGCTTTTTCAATTGATCTTACCCTTAAGAGAGCCTTCCTTCCATCTTGCTTGTGGATCTTTGATTTTGCACCTAGTCTTCCATCTCTTGTGCTTGAGAATCTTTTATTTCTCACGCTTGGAGAGCTTGCGCTTCAAAACACTTGTTTCAACATGAGAACAACTTGCTCAGGAGTTTCTTATCTCTCAATTGTCAAGAGAAATTTTAGAAGGAGAATTAAAGTGGAAAATTTGAGATTCAAGTAAAAGTTTGTGATTGGTTTACTAGACAAAAAAGGTTTAAGGTAAAATTGAGATTAGACCTAGAGTTGTGAATTTTTTGTGAGACAAAAAGAATTAGAATAAAATTGGGATTCAACATAAAGTCAGAGGTTTTTTTATGGGATAAAAATAATTTAGGATATAATTGGGACTAAAACTAAAATTTGAAATTTTTTAGTGTATCAGATTGTTTTTGTGTGAGCCTCGAAACAAACAATTTAAACTTAAATATGAATGGGAAAAAAGTTAGGTCCATTTGCGAAAAATGAAGGAAAAAAACAAGAAAAGAAAGGGCGCTTTTCCGGACACGTTCGATGCTTCTCGGCCAGCATCGATTTCTCGACCAAGTCTACAATGGAGCATCGCTCATCGCTCCACACAAATCCACACTGATCGTCACATGTCTTCTTCTTCCTCCGATGCGAAATCGCTGTTCGACGTCTTCCTCAGCTTCAGAGGCGAGGACGTCCGCCGTGGCTTTCTCGATGACCTCCACTGGGCTCTGCTTCACAGCGGCATCAACGCCTACATTGACTGCGAGAAATTGAGGCCCGGGGCGCGAGATCCGCTGGCGCTCACGAAGGCCATCGAGGAGTGGCGGATCGCCGTGCTCGTCTTCTCTGAGGACTACGCTTCGTATTGGTGGTGCCTGGACGAGTTGGTGAAGGAAGTAATGGAGTGGAAGAGCCTCAAGGGGACACCCGGCGTTGCCCGTGTTCTACAGAGTGGAGTTCGAGGAGAGAGAGAGAGAGAGAGAGAGAGTTGTGGCAAGGCATTGGCCAGGCACGTGGAGAAATTGGGAAAGGAGGATTCTGAGAAGAGGTGAAGAAAGGGAGGAAAGCCCTGATTGAAGCCACCAACTTGTCCGTGGTTGGCATTGTTATGTCGATGGCTAATTCACAATATTCCTGTTCGACCCTATAAAAGAATATTGAATTCACTAATCTGTTAAGACATACGAAAGGCTTCTCTAGAAAATAGTCTAGAATATCAACATACCACCACACAAATTTCAAAAGGCTTCAATATATTCATATGATTATTATGGGGTAAAAAGAGACCTCCAAGGGCATCCTATGAAATGTGAATGATCACATTCTATAAAACCAGACGGGACAATCAAGAGTGAGAATTTCTTAAATAAAAAAATGACAATTATGATTGGCTCAATTTATGAGTATTTGGGCATTGATTATCGTGTCCACTTTTCATCATCCAAGTCATCACAACTAGTTATCATAACTACTCTTGATGTATATATGCTTTCAACATAGGTCCTTCCTCCACCATTGTCATCAACAAGCCTTTTTCCATCACCAAGTACTTCATCACAGACATTATAGAAGCAAACGAAACCTTCCACGCAGGTCAGAGTTAAATACCATCACATTTTCATCTTCTACTCTTCCTGAAATTCTCCCAAACTTGCTATTGGTGTGAACACCTTGAATTTGATTGTCAGTGCTGGAATGTGTTATGAGGGGGGCTCTGGAGCTAAAAGAGTTGGTCCTCTGAGATTTTCTTTTTCCACCTTATCCGTCAAGGCATCATCGTCTTGCTTGACAAATTGCTTCAATATGATATAGCGATTGACGCACCCATAAAAGAAAGAGTTTATACTTTCCCTTCTTTGCGTGAAAGACATTTTCGCCCAAAAACTGACTTTCACACAAACAGAAACTCAACCATATCAGCTCATCATGTGAGTACTAGATAGTAAATAAATGGACCGAGCGTTTGAATTTCCCGAATAAGGATTAATTCATACGGGCTTCTTGGTGAACTAATTAATCCCTTCACGCTACTACATATGTAATAACTTTCATGCACCGACAGTGAATGAAATCATGTACTTCTAGTAATTTGAATGATGTTAACTCAAGTTTGACCACTAGCGTGGCAGTAATATTAAATCAAAAAAGTTTCTTAAAACCTTATAATTGCTGTAAAAATTTTGGTAGTTCGCTAGTCATTGTCCAAAAACAAAACATTTTACAATTTTCTTCCATATCTTGTTATGGCATTGAAATTCCGATTCTCAGAGAATTCTTTTGGGTTAAAAAAGGTTTTTCAGTTCTTAATATGCATATTTTTGCATCCATGGCCAACAGATATCCCCTATATTGCACTTAAACCACGAAAAAAATTCAAAGAGGAAGAAGAAGGTGTGCAGTATCAAACGTTCGGACTGATATTTCTTCAACTTCCGAAGCAAAATGGCCGTTCGACGTCTTTCAGCTTCTGACGCGAGGACGTCCGCCCCTGCTTCCTTTCTCGCCTCGACGGGGCTCCGCTTCAAGTAAGCATCAACGTCTCCTTCGACAGCGATGACTCAAGGCCCAGGGAAGGAGATCTCGCCTGCGCTCATGAGGGCCATCAAGGAGTCGCGGATCGCCGTGCTTGTCTTCTCCAAGAACCACGCCTCGTCTGGGTGGTGCTTGGACTAGCCGGTGAAGGTAATGGAGTAGAAGAGGTTCAAGAGGACAGCTGGCGTTGCCTGGGTTCCACGGAGGGGAGCCAAGGGAGATTCGAGGAGGGAGAGAGAGAGAGAGAGAGAGAGAGAGAGTTATGGCAACGCATTGGTCTGGCACGAGGAGAAATTGGGAAGGGTGGATTCTGAGAAGGTGAAGAAATGGAAGCAAGCCCTAATCGAAGCCGCCCATTTGTCCGGTTGGCATGTCGATGGGTAATCACAGTATTCCTGTTCGACCCTATGGAAGAACGTGGAATTCTCTATTCTGATCGATACATGATGGCATCAATTAGTGCATTAAGAGTCATGTTTTGGAATGTTACGGAGTGATTGTTTAGTTCATTTGAGATTTAGTTAGATCGATCGGCCGTATATTTCCATTTGTTCCCCTTTCTTTGCTACTTTGTTTTGGTGGAGATAGACCAAGTATCACAACTATAGTAGGACGAGTACCTTGAGTGTGGCCAAGAATCCTGTCAGTGTAGGTTACCGGGTGGAGAAAGTAAACTTGTTGTTAAATACGGGCTTGAAGCTGTCTATAACGGTATGGCTAGTCAGTTTGGTGGGTGCAGCTTTCTTGCATATGTTAGAGAAACTTCCAGTATACCCGATGCCCTAGTTCATTTGCAAAAAACACTATTATCTGAGATTAATGGTCTTTGGTGTGGATGGAGGCACTAATCTGATACGAGATAGACTTTGCTGCAAGAAGATTATACTCGTGCTTTATGATGTAAATCATGGGGACCAGTTAAATGCATTAGCTGGAGGATGTGGATGGTTTGGAAAAGGGAGTTGGATCATCATGACAGCTGCGGACAAACATGTACTAACTTCTCATGGGATAGATCAGGTATATAAAGTTAAAGCATTAGATCAAGGTGAAGCTTTTGACCTTCTCAGTTCGTATGCCTTTCCAGAAAACCGGATAAAAGACATAAGCAGGGATCTCATTGACGATATTTTGGGCTAGGCTAATGTCCTTCCCTTAGTGATTGTGGTCTTGGGTCCCTTTTTGTGGTAGAAGAGAGGGGAATGGGAGAGTACATTGGGTAAACTTGTTGAAAGTCCTAATAAAGATATAAACAGTGTTCTGAAGATAAGTTTTGATTTGCTAGAGGATAACGAGAAGGACAATTTCCTTGACATTGCTTGTTTCTTTAAGGGGAGGGATAATGATTATGTAACCGGAGTTCTTGATAGTTTTGGTTTAAAGACATTAATTGGGATTCAAAGTTTAATGGAGAGATCTTTAATAATCATGGAGAATTAAAGAACTGTACAAATACATAACTTGATTTAGCTGATGTGTCAGGATATCGTGAAATTAGAGTGTCCAAATTACCTTGGGAAATGGAGTAGATTATGGTGCTACGATGATGTTTTTGAAGTATTGTTGGAGGATACATGCTCTTACCTAATTCGGGTCAGGTAATAATGATTATTTTCTTTTCCTTGGTAGGGAACCAATGCTATTCGAGGCACAATACTGGACTTGCCAACACAAGAAGAGTTAGACATCAATCCTAGTGCTTTCACATATATGAGGAGACTGAGATTGCTCCTAGTCCTCAATGCACAAGTCAGTGGAGGTCCCATATGTCTTCCTAAAGATTTAAATGGCCTGGATATCCTTTATCAATGCTGAAGTTTTTTGCTGGTCTAAAGAAACTTATTTGGTTTGATGGGCATAACAGCCAGATTGAAGTATTAGTAGTTAACTTAAAGGTACATCATACATGCTTTTATTGACGGTTTTCATTTTCAGTGCCTTTCGCATAGTGAGATTTATCAAAATCTTGTTCAGCTGTTCTTCTTAATTTGCAGTATTTTAGAAATTTGAACAGAAATTTGAAGTTCCTAATTTTCAGCTGCTGTAAGTCTCTGATTAGTGTTCCGGACTTCTCAGAGGTGCCAAATTTGGAGATAGTGAAGTTAAGTAAGTGCTTGAACCTCAAGGAGCTTCCAGGTAAACTGAAGCTGAAATATCTTCAAAACTTGATGTAACTGGCCGCTCTAAGCTTGATAAGTTTCTTGATGTTAAGGATATGGAGAGCTTGACAAAAATTTATGTATCTCAGACTTCTATTAAATAACTTCCTGCGTCAATTAATAACCTAATCTCTATTGAGGTTTGTGGAAAAGTCTTATCAATCTTCCTAGTAGCATTTACAAGATGCAAAGTCTAGAGCACCTTTCTCTTAAAGGTTGTTCATTATTTAGCTTGTTTTGAGGGAGCAGTGACAGCTCCAATCTCCCTAATGGTGGACTTGGATTCCAAATCCGGTCTCCCTGAAGCTTAATGGGTGCAATTTGTCAGAGGAAGAATTCCTTCAGAGTCTTAGCTGCTTCTCTTCTGTAAATATTTTGCATCTATAAGCAAATAACTTTGTTAATCTTCCTACATGCATTAGCAAGTTTGAGGAGTTGATTGTCAATTAAAAATTAGATGATTGTGAGCAGCTACAGGAGATCTTAGAACTCCCACCAAACATTTGTACCCTTGAAGCAAATGGCTGCAGAGCATTGTCCAAATTTCCAAAATTGCCTAGTCAGTGCATTTAGTTCTCCATGTCAGTGTGCGTTTGCTTAGATTCTTGTCATGGATTGGTTTGTGAAGGTATCAACCAAGCTAACGTTACACATGTGCAAGAGCTTATGTGATTCTGATTTAATAGATTTGCTATAGCCGGATGTTCGTGAGATGGGTTACTACATAGATACTATATTTCCTGGAAGAGAGATAGCATGTTGGTTTATCCAAAGACAAGAGCATTTTGTCTCTTTGTGGGTACCCCGACATTTGCATGGGAGTAACCTTGGGTTTTGTGTGTTGCTTTTGGATTGGAGGATGGAATTGAGGCCAGTGTTTCGTGTGAGGTTTAGATATTGGTGAATCATGTTCATAGTATATGATACAGGAACATTCTCTTCGTTATAGTTTGATCACTTGTGGTTTAACTATATTGCAAGCCATTCATTTGATGAGCTCTGCAAGCAAGCAGAGAATGACCTAAGGAAGCACCTCAAGCATTTAAAGATAATCTCATTTATGAGATATTCTTGATTTGTGGCAAAAAGGTCCACCTCTGGATTGCAATTAATTTTGAGTATTTGATAATGCTTACTATAACTTGTCGCATTTTCTGAATGATTTCTTGCACTCCGCTTTCAGCAAGTTTAGCACTTGTGCTATTTCCTGGAGAGAATGACCCTCTTGTCCATTTTCTACTTCTTCTTTTTTTTTTCTTTTTTTTTATGGATATATGATGACCACATTGACTGTCACATCAAGCAACTTCATCTAGGTTTGTGACGAAAGATGGATGGATGGGACATTTGTCGATTTGGCTAGTGCTAATGCAAAGTCATGGAAATTGAATTGTGAGGGACTACTTTGCAGATGTCAAAAATTAAACATATAGACTATTTACATTATTTAGCAGCCACAAATTTGAAATTTTTGCAGCTTAGTGTGGCTTTAGGCAGGTGGGAGTAGCCCAAATGCTAAGATGTAAATGGATATTGAAAGAGATTATGTAGATCTTACTTTTTGGCCTCAATGTAAGTATTGTTTGAGTCACTATGATTTTGTGATTTAAAATATGCTAGATTTGTATTGCTTCTTGCACTTTTATCCTGTGGATTGTATAATTTTTTCTAGATTGCTTATTGGGTCAAAATACGAAGTATCAGTGTCAAAACACAAGGATACTGAAGTTCTAGCTCTTTTCTCTCTCTTTTATGTTTATGCATCTATTAATCTCTTTAAGTTTCCCCATTTTATTCTAGTTGGAATGCTTTTTATGCAAGATTATAGGAGCAATACAATTGATGTGAAGGTTATCTTTTCTGAGTTTCTTAGATGTAGATCTGTGTCTGCATTTAACCAAATTAAGATGGCAGGTGTTAATTTTACTCTTCTGCAAAGCTTTTGGCTGTTCTGTCTCTGTGGAAGTTTGAACAAGTAAATAGTTCCTTATGTTTTATGCCACAAGTATCAATTGTTGGAAATCTATCTGCTTTTTAACAAATTCATGGTGTGTATACCTTTAAATGCTCAGAGATATATTCAAGTACCTTCCTATTTTTCAAAAGTGTATTTTGTGGTGCATCCGAATGAATGCCCTTCTATTTGCCATTATCTTGCCTTGCTTCTGTTTCTGTGGCAGAGTGTGGCATTACTTATGTTAGAGGATATTCTATGAAGGATCGGAAGAAAGAGCTTGAAAGTAAGAGGCATCTAGAATAGAGTTGACTTCTTCAGTTGCATTTGCATGTTAGATTCCTGAGTAGAATCCCATCCATGTGTGTATGCAAGTTCTTCAAGTTTTTTTGGTTATCTTTTGTGTCATGAAGTTTGAGCTATAATGCAACTGAGTGTCCTCTTACATTGCCTTAAAGTTCCATCATTGAGGTTTTGCAGATTGAATTCAGCATCTTGCGTTCTAATTTGTCTGATTATCCTAGTTGGCATGCCATCCTAGTATTGGCACATACAACTTAAACTAGAAAGGTGAAGGGCCATGACTGGCATAAAGGGCACATTCTGGTGTTCTTGTAGATGGTTGGAATTTTGTGGCCCAATTGGAGGTGTTCTCAAATCTGTATATCTTGGTTCTATATTTGTAACAAATATGGCCCGACTTGTTCAGGTTAGCAGCTAGGTTATGAAACTATTCTTAAGATTACATGGGTTACAATAAAGACATTTATGCGCTACTTCTCTCTAATTGTATTCCATTTACAAGCAGAACTATACCTTCCATCAGAGCAGCAATCGCAGGATGCAAGAAAAGGGATCCCGCATAAAGCAGCCAGCACTTGCAGCAAATCATCAGATCTTGAATTCATGCTTCCCAAACAACTGCTGATTAAGATCAAGAGATGGACCTGAACCATAGACAATTTCTTGTTGGAGATTTATCAAGCGAAGGGCCATAAGATGCGAAGGGCCATAAGATGCGAAGGGCCATAAGATGCCAAGGTCAAACCATAAGAAAAATGTACTCCCCTAATCAATGTGCTGCCTGGCTATTTTACGCAGCTTCAACACTTTTTCCAGCTATAAAAGAGTCAGAGCGCAACTTTAAAGACCAGAAACTTTTCCCTTTTAGTTCATGAATTTTAATCCAAGCTGTTCACAAGTAATTGGTCTTCAAGAAAATGCTCGAAACTATATGTCAGAATATGCATTATTCCATTCCCGTAATTTCGTTTAACCCCGAGCCTGCTTGCTTCTTAGGTAGACATGTCTTTTGCTCCATGCACAGTAGAGCCTTTCCAAAAGAAAGCATCACGCTTCTACTCAATTTGTTCTGTTGGGCGAGATGAAAATATCACAGCAATAGTTCACAATTCTATGTATTACAATGCTAATAAGTCGTAATTGACCAGCGTGATAAATTCATTAGAAGTCCACTGACCCGATTGCAGTCAAATAATTATAGAGTAGCTAGGAGTAGTAAATTCACTAAAGTGAATTTACTGCTACAGCTCCCCCACCAACAATTATAGAGTAGCTAGGAGTAGTAAATTCACTAAAAGTGAAATTTATTGCTACAGCTCCCCCACCAACAATTATTGAGTAGCTAGGAGTAGTAATTGCATCTTTCCGCCCGATCAAGAATACACTAGGGACATCAATGGCAATCAGCATGGTAAAAAAAAAAAACACACCTTAACCTTCATAAGTCAAGAATGCAGTATGAACATCATCTGTTTGTTTTTGGTTTGAAACCGGAGAGGGGTTCATGCATGTGGTGGTGGAGCGTCCATGCATTGTTAGCTTTATCAATCAAACAACCTTTGTTCTGCTGTTACAAGTGACTGTCTAATTAACGAAGAGGTGGTCATTGTTCAAGCTTTGTCTTTTTCTCTTGAAAAAAAAAATGAAGACCAAAAGCAAAGGAAAAACATGGGTAGAAACGAAGGAAGAAGTGGCTTTTTTTTTTCTTTTCAGGGCTTGTAATTTTTTACTCTTTTTTTTTTTTTTTTGGGGACAAAAGTATACATATTCTGCCTGTTGAAAAAATCACATGCTCGCTAGTCAACAAATGTTTGGCCGATTGGTGAGTTTATATCCTTATGTGAGTCTGATTTAGTCATTTTAAATTGTTATTTGAAATAATGTCCATTTAGGCCATCTTTTAATGAAATGACTCCGCTCTATGCTCTTTTTGGAATATTCTTGAATAATAACTATCAAGCCTTTCTGTTAATAAAAAGAAAAAGAATAAAAAGGTAATGAAAATAAACCACTAGAGTCAAGCCTTCGATTCGCTTTAGATATGAGCATGTGGAAGGAACAAGGTGGTGGGGGCCACTTGCCCATCAAAATCAACTTCGATAATTTTCTTTCCAGAGCAAAGTTGCATGAGAGGAAGCTAGGACGAAAGTGAGCAAGTATTTGTGGTGTTTTCGACTAAGAGAAAACGGCAAATAACAGAGGGTGAGATATCATCAAATCACATGGAGCATCCAACCTTAGTGGACACTTTGCACTTTTGAAGTGCCATTTTTCATTAAAGTCCAAACACGAAAATCCTCTTTTAGACTAGATAATTTGAATAGACAAAGACTTTCTTATGAAATTTCGCATGAAGTATCCAATTGTGATGGAAAAGACTTGCACTTTGATTTGATTGGAAGTAACACCACTAAGCAAGTGGATTCCTGAAAAAAGCATCCAATGAAAAAGCCCCACCCAAGCGAAAATAAAAAATAAAAAAATCCTTCACTCAAAATTAATAGAAAATAAGCTATTGACTCACCAATTAATCATTTAAATGTCTAGAAAATTTCTCATTTCTTTGAATTTATACATTTGAACCAATTGCATTATTTTTAACTGGATAAAAAGCTTAATCTATTTCCATTACAAAAGGTTATAAAATTGTTTGACAACCATTGCTTTATGAAATGTGGGGAAAAGGGTAAAAGATTACATGTGCCTCTCTACATTTGGTGCGTGAATGTATCAAATTCCTCCTCTGACACTTGTTGAGCATACTATTGTTTAATAATGTATTGCGATGAAAATGTATCATTAACTCTTTTAATTTATCAACATGTGATGCCATGATATTTAGCTCTAAAAAGTCAAGTAAACGCGAGCAATTTTTGGCCCAAATAGAGAATATGCTCCATAGTATCAAGCATTTACGCACAAATATAAGTTAAGCAATTTATTACACTCGCTATATGCATATAAATAAAAAAAGGAGTAGTGACAAAGGAATGCTGAACCGTTTTATAGTGGTTTGGTCCAAATGGATGCCAACTCTATTTCCAAAGACTGTTCAAGAGTTATGCCTATTCAACTACCCTTGAAGCGTCATTCATAGATTGGTTTGCAATGGAGCTGACATTCATTTATAAACATGGTGCACTCTTTTATAAAGAAATGCTCTCATATTGATCTCTCAAGAATTTGATTGCAAAGTGTACGCAAGAGGGATTTTGGATAATTACCCAATGCAATGAGTTATTCTATTTATAGGGGAAAATAACAGAGTCAACTACCCGTTAATAGCACTTCAAATATTTAGCTGAATTTGGCGGACAAATCCAAATCCAAAACTGCAGGAGCTGGATGTTTGGAGGTAAAGCCCGGTGTTCGTTCTACTTAGTTGAAAATGCCCAAATTTTATTTAAGTCCTGCAAAAGAAATAGATTGTGTTAATTATTTTGCGGCCAAGTAAGTGAAACTGGCATTAGGGCTTGTTTTCAGAAAGCTCGCCAAAGGAACAAATGAAAAAATATTCCGTCGAAATCACGGCTTATTACGTCGTTCAAAGTGGATCGTAGTTCAGACCGAAAAAAAGTGGGCCGTAGTCAAAATGAACGGAAAAGGCAAATTCTTGATTTTAAACAATGCTACTTGTATTTACCAAGCTGGGGTCTTCCATATGTATCATGTGTAAATAACAGACAAAGTGCATAGGTTAACCCCTCTACATATTTCCTCTCTTTTTTTTTTCAAAAAATAATAAAATAAAATAGAAAAGAGAATTTTTAAATATAATGGGCGAATATGCTTAAATTAATGCAACATTAGTTAGCGCAGGTGAGGAAAATATAAATATCCATATCTTGACAAAATAATATCAACATGCACATGACTCTCTCATACCATTCTTAAACAAAAGATGGCACTTAAAAATATCAAAATCAATTAATGTGAAAAAATTAAAATTGTATCCGATGCGTTGAAAATCTATTTCTTGACTCATTTTCTAAGGATACAATGAGTTGAATAAGCACAGAATTTAAACAATTTCTTGTTTGTTATATAAACTCCTAAGAAATTAAGATCCATAATGTGAAAGATATGGCTATTCATGGAAGATGAAATATTGGAATGGAATATATTAGAATTGCGTCTAGAATGATAATTTATTTTGTTGTGATATATAAATTCATAGCTAATTTTTTTATACGCTCTGAATAATTTTGAACTTTGGCAAATAAAATAAAGTCACTTTCCGGTTTTTTGTGAGCCACAAAACAAACAATATTAAAATGAAAATGAACGAAGGAAACTTCTCGTCCATTTGTGAAAAATTAAAAGAAAAAATAAAAATGAAAAAGGCTCTTTTCCTGACACAGTGCGACGTTCGATGTTCCTCAGCATCTATTTCTTGACCAACTCGACGATAAAGCATCGCTCATTGCTCGAAACGAATCCAAACTAAGCTCAGATTCCATCTTCCAATGTCGTCGTCTTCTTCTTTTTCTTCCGAAGCAAAATGGCCGTTCGACGTCTTCCTCAGCTTCAGAGGTGAGGACGTTCGTCACGGCTTCCTCGCCGACCTCCACAGGTGTCTGCTTCATGACGGCATCAACGCCTACATTGACAGCGAGGACTTGAGGCGCGGGGACGAGATCTCGCCCGCCCTCATGAAGGCCATCGAGGAGTCGCGAATCGCCGTGCTCGTCTTCTCCGAGGACTACGCTTCGTCAAGGTGGTGCTTGGACGAGCTGGTGAAGGTGATGGAGTGTAGGAGGCTTAACGGACAGCAGGTGCTGCCCGTGTTCTACAGAGTGGAGCCGAGGGAGGTTCGAGGGCAGAGAGAGAGTTATGGCAAGGCATTGGCCAGGCACGAGGAGAAACTGGGAAAGGGTTCTGAGAGGGTGGAGAAATGGAGGCAAGCCCTAATCGAAGCGGCCAATTTGTCCGGTTGGCATTATGACGATGGGTAATCACAGTGTTCCTATTCGACCCTGTAAAAGAATTTGGAATTCTCTAATTTTATTGATACATGATGGCATCGATTAGTATGTTGGCCTAGAGTAATGTTTTGGACTGTTAAAGAGTGATTGTTTACTTTGCGTAGCTTTAGTTAGTTCAATGGACTGTATGTTTTTGTTTATTCGCGTTCTTTTTGCTGCTTTGTTTTGGCAGAGATGAGACTGAGTTCATCGAGAAGATCGTCAAAGAGATCTCAATTACAGTAGCACGAGTACCCTTGAGTGTTGCCAAGTATCCCGTTGGTGTAGGTTGCCGGGTAGAAAAAGTAATGTCGTTGTTGAGTATGGGCTCGGATGATGTTCGGATGATAGGAATATGGGGAACTGGAGGCTTAGGGAAGACCACTATTGCTAAAGATGTCTATAACGGTATTGCAAGTCAGTTTGATGGGTGCAGCTTTCTTGCAAATGTTAGAGAAACTTCCAATAGACCTGACGGCCTAGTTCATTTGCAAAAAACGCTGCTATCTGAGACATTATGGAAAGGAAATTTAGTGGTCTTAAGTGAGGATAAAGGCGCTAATCTGATACGAGATAGACTTTGCTGCAGGAAGATTCTTCTTGTGCTTGATGACGTGGATCATGGGGACCAGTTAAATGCATTAGCTAGAGAATGTGCATGGTTTGGAAAAGGGAGCAGGATCATCGTTACCACAAGAGATAAACATGTACTAACTTCTCATGGGATAGATCGGGTATATGAAGTTAAACCATTAGATCAAGATGAAGCTTCTGAACTTCTGAGTTCATATGCTTTTTCAAGTAATCAGACGAAAGACATAAGCATGGATCTCATAGATAATATTTTGGGCTATGCTAATGGCCTTCCCTTAGCTATTGTGGTCTTGGGTCCCTTTTTACGTGGTAGAAGTAGAGGGGAATGGGAGAGTACATTGGAAACACTTACTGAAAGTCCTAATAAAGATATAAATCGTGTCCTCAAGATAAGTTTCGATGCGCTGGACAACAATCAGAAGGAAATTTTTCTTGACATTGCTTGCTTCTTTAAGAGGAGAAAAAGGGATTATGTAACCAGAGTTCTTGATGGTTGTGGTTTAAAGACTTTAATTGGGATGCAGACTCTAATAGAGAGATCCTTAGTAACAATTGAGGATGACAGCACAATACAAATGCATGACTTGATTGAGCAGATGGGTCAGGATATCGTTAAAAATGAGTGTCTAGATGACCCTGGGAGACGGAGCAGATTATGGTGCTATGATGATGTTTTTGAAGTATTGTCGGAGGATACGGTGAGAGCTTCTCATGAAACGGTCAATAATCTTATCTTGTTTAATTTGCATGCTATCACCTGATCACAGTTGATTATTATTGATTATTGTTTTTCCTTTATAGGGAACCAATGCTGTTAAAGGCATAGTGCTGGACTTACCAACACGAAAAGAGCTAGACATCAGTCCCAGTGCTTTCACACACATGAGGAGACTGAAAATGCTTATAGTTCAGAATGCCAAAATCAGCAGAGGCCCCGTATTTCTTCCTAATGATTTAAGGTGGCTTGAATGGCCTGGATGTCCTTTATCCACTCCCGTATGTGTTCCAAAGAAGCTTGTTTGCTTTGACGTGCCTAACAGCCAGATTAAGGAATTTGGAGGGAACCTAAAGGTACGTCATAAATGCTTTAGTTGACGGTTTTCATTTTTGGTGCATTCAAATTGAATTTATCAAAATCTTGTTCAGCTGTGTTTTTAAATTTGCAGCGTTTTAAGAATTTGAAGTTTCTGAATTTTAGCCACTGTAAGTAGCTGATTGTGTTCCTGACCTTTTAGAGATGCCAAATTTAGAGATATTGAACTTAAGTAGGCGGTCAAACCTCATTGAGCTTCCAAGCACTTGCAAGTTACTAATATTAATTTGAGTGATTTTCTAACTCCTCACAGGTTAGGTTATCATCTAGTGTTAGTCTAACTCTTATTTGATTCGGTTAAAGACATTTTTGTAATTCTTTCAAAATCACCTTTTGATTTAATAATGTACTAACAAATTTGCAGATGTTATCAACGTGTTGAAGTCACCAACTCTTACAAAATTTACCGATTTTAATTTGAGTCTATTTACCAATGTTTATTTGATTGCAACTTAAACAGGTTGAAACGTTCCCCAAGCAAACGTGAAATTATGTGAATAGTTGATAATTTTGAAACAATCAAATAAAAGTTGGTAAGTGACTCAAATAGGAGTTCGTAACTTAATCACCGCAAATGATGGTAATTGAAATGATGTCAGTAATATTCAACAGAATTGGTAATTTCATAAAAGAGCGCAAATGTTAACATGCTAGTAGGCTTTCCAAATTAACCTTGGTAAATTATTGAAACAGTGGGTAGTTCTTAAACAATTAATTAAATATGGGTAATTAATTCAAATAAGAGTTGACAAATTTGGATACGACTCATTAACCTTTTCCAGTTGGTAAGTTGCCACAAATGTCAATAAATTATCAGAATGGTTAGTACCTTTGAAACAATAAAATAAATATGGAAAACTAACTCAAATATCCGTTGGTACTTTCATGTAAGAGGTCTTAAATTAGCTCTGCATATAATTGTTGGTAAATTATTGGATTAGTTGGTAATTTGGGAAATAGTAGGTAATTTAGTATAGGAGTTAGTTCAATTCGTCATAATTTCAACAAATAAATATTGGTAATTATAAAAGCAACTTTAATTTTTACAAACAATCTAATAAACGTTGGTGAGTGGACTCAATTAGCAGTTGATAATATTCTAGAAGAGATAGTAACTTAAACAAGTTGGTAATCTGGCAAATAAACATCCATAGATTATTGAAACAGTTGATAATTTCAAAACACTAGAAAAAACATTAGTAGTGATTCAAATAAAAATTGGTTATTTTCTAAAAAAAATTGTAAATTTAACACATTGGTAACTCAAACAAAAAAAATGCAGTACCGAAAAACGGGTGCTAATTTCAAAAATGAAATAAACATTGGTAAAAGGACTCAAACAAGAGTTGGTATTTTTTAAAAGATAGTAAATTTAACATTTTGGTAAGCTTCGCTGACAAAATGTTGCTAAATCATTATAACCTTTAATAATTTCGAAACAATAAAGTAAATGTTGCTAACTCACTCAAATAAGATTTAGGGCTCGTTTTGTATAACGTGGAATCGACTAGCGAGACCAAATTCAACATTAATCATCAACAAGAAATCAAATGCAGAATATTAAACACGAGCGCAAGCACTTACGTGATGTCCTGAGTCCGGCCAATTGTGCGTAAATCCTCAAAAGAGAAATTGAGTTTTCAAAAGATTAAGTTCCTAAGAAGGTCTCATCGAATTCTGAAAAATTCAAAAATGAATTTGAAATGGGCAAGTTTTTGCGTGTTGTTGCTACTACTAGAACTATAATATCTTACCTTTTGTTTTGCTCGGGATTCATTCGCCGGTCTTAGTTACTCCACACCTAATCTCCGTATCACCAAGCATATTTTTTCAAATTTTGACTTTAAGTGCATGAAGTTAACAGTTTAGTTATTATGTTCCATCCAACACGTGTATTTTCTTGGGGCTAATCCAGAAATTATCCGGTCTGTGTGGGACACTTGATAAAACACTCAACCAAATTAATCAATTACTAAAGCGTCTTAGACCTCCCAATTGTATATACGAGAAATCTCCCAAATTTGTCAGTAACTTTTCACATGTAGGACAGCCCATCATATTTTAGTTCAATAAGCCTAACTCAGACAATTATTTGTATGGTGTATCAATAGAAAAATGCCTGAGTAATTTTGACATTGGTAACTTTTCACATGATGGTAGCTTCACAAAGTAAGTTATATACGTAGATATGTATGTATGTGTAATTATATTCACATTCGTATCATCTATACTACTGTATAAAGTAAAAGGTATCTTCGATAGGATCTCTTTTTTTTTTTCCTTCCCGAAATGTCGTTAGTTACTTATTTTGCAAATGTTGTATCCATAGAGTATTGCCTAAGTAAATTCATTTGATCTCTCACAAGTTTCAATATCAAGATTTGAACCTTTTTTATTAGAGGACAGATTTTTTTTTAAATCTTGAAATATCTTTTTTTTTCCACATATATTAATATGTTTCAATGTATTGTGTATTTTATCAGCAACTTCTTTCTCTTAAATATCTCTAAATTGGTGGCTTTGCTCAATTTTTCAAGTATCAATTTTGTGCATTCACTAAACCCATGTGCATATAGTACTATATTTATTGTCTTTCAATTATCTTGTCATGCTCTTCGGTCCCACGAGCTTTGGATCGTGTTGAAGGAACAAATAACGATTTTTTTTTTTTTCCATCTTAGTGAGATGGAGAACACTACAATTAATAGGAACGAGGAGACAAGATAAAAGGTCTCCCTTAGCCGGATCACCGTTTTTGTAAGCCACTCCAAGGACACAACACTCTCTTGATCACTTGTAAACTCTAGGAATACTGTACATTTGGTAACATTTCTGTTCATCGGAATAATTTTTGTTCAGAAATAATTTTTTTCATTTCTGTTCCTGAAAACAAAGAAGTAAATTATTTTTACTTCTTGTTTCTCTTTTAAATTTATTCCCTAACCACTTTTCTATTCTGAAAAATAAAATAATTAACTAACGTTACCCAATGGATTTTTGTTCTTTTTTTGTTCTAAAAAACAAAAGAATAGAAAAAATATAAAAACAAGATGGTTACCAAACAGGTCTTGAAGGAGCAAAGAGACAGACAAAGGAAAAATAATAAGGGACAACCTCCAAGACTAAAACTTTAATAAACCAACTGTGTTTACAATGATGGACCAGACGATTTTGATAGCTAGGGGCCTAGGATACCTTTGAACAACCTCCAAGTTAAGAAAAAGAACATACCTAAAGTATGAAATTCAAATAAGTAACAATATAACCAAAATTTTGATCTAGATCAAAGTATTTGGAAAATAAATAATAGTAAAAAGTCAATAAAAAAATTCATACTCACAAAAATTATGTAACATCATTTACAAATAAATAAATATAATAAAACTACTTGTCGTAGGAAGAAAATAAATTTATGTTTAGAAGGTTCTATTACACGACTGCGTGCATTTCAACATTAAATTAGCTCTACATTTGAGGTCCAGATGCTTGCTGCGTCGTCCATCCAAATTACTTGGGGGTTCATGTTGGGTAGAAACTGATTGCCTAATTTTGTTGATTCAGGGGATGAATCTAACATGACCACTTTCTTTGCCCAATCACTTCAGCCATTCCATGGCCTTCCATTCAGAAATCCTGAGGCCCGCTTTAGGTTCATCTTGGATTTGTTGTTTGACCTAACATAGAAAATTGGCCTTAACAACGAAAATCCATCGGCGAGAATCTTGGCCGGTTGGACTTTTTCTTAGGCGGGTCATGTTAAACCAAAAGAGACGGGCAACTGGCCCGCTCGATTAAAACGTGTGGAGAAGACACTACTTATCGACAGTAAAGTTACGAATGATGGTGAAGAAATTATCTAGTATAATTTCTCGCTTAGTGATTTTTGTTGTGGTGGGGCTTTCGCATTTAAAATCTATTCAAGAAGATACATGCTTTTGGGCTTTGGTCGGAGCTTGTTAGGGACCCCAAAACCAAAGTCCTACTCATTTTTTTCAAGCCATGCATGGTGGGCACAGGTTATTGCCGAAGCGTATCCAAGTGATGGACGAGTCCTTCGGGGCCCGAGCATTTAAGAATAGTCCTCATCCATATAACGTGTCAAAAACCAAAGTCTTACTCTTTTTCTTCTTTTTTTTCAATAATTGGTCACTATTTTATGTTTAATAGTCATATCAAACAATTAGGAGTCACATTTAAGATAAGCCCTTGCAATGATTAGCTTTTCATTGTTATAACTATAAATATTTGCAAAACTTAATGACTGCACTGATATTTATTTGCAGGATTTTAGAATGTTGAAGGACATCGATTTCAGTTTTTGCAAGTTCCTGACTCATGTCCGTGATGTTTCGTCAGCTCCAAATCTGAAGAGATTGAATCTTTGTTTATGCGAAAGCTTGGTGGAGGTTCACCAATCCGTTGGATATCTTGACAAGTTAGAATTTTTAAATTTAGAATCGTGCTCTAATCTTAGTATCTTTCCTAGCACACTCAAGACAAGATCTCTTCGCCAACTTGATCTTCTTGGTTGCTCTAAACTTGAGAAGTTCTCTGATATTCCAGTAAAGATAGATCATCTAGAGGAACTTCGTCTAGTAGGAACGGCTATTAAAGAACTCCCTGCATCCATTGATAATCTTGTCTCTGTAAGACATATAGATTTAAGTAATTGCAAAAATCTCATAAGGCTTCCATCAAGCATTTATAAATTGCAAAATCTAGGCTATCTGGGTCTTAAGGATTGCTCAAATTTTATCATGTTTCCAAAGAACTTGGAGGATCCAACTGATCTTGATGGTGGCTTGGGATTCCCAAATCTAGACAGGCTAGACCTTCAGGGTTGTAATCAATCAGAGTTAGATTTCCTCGAGGGTTCTTCCAATTTTCCCAAATTGAGGTACCTAGATCTTTCAGGGAACACGTTCACTCATATGCCGAGGTGCTTCCGCAAATTTGATAATTTGGAAGACTTGTATCTAAATAATTGCAAGCAACTGCAAGAGATTCCTCAGCTTCCATCAAATATTGGGATCATAAGAGCAAATAATTGCAGATCTCTACAAGAACTCCCAGATTTTTCGAGTCTCTCCAACTTCTCTGAAGTTGACTTCTCTTCATGCTGTAAATTATCACGGAAAGGGTTCGATCTGGCTGGTGTGTCAATACTCGAGGTCAGTCTCTCTCTCTCTCTCTCTCTCTCTCACTTTGAATGCTGTCTGACAGTATCTCCGGAAGATGGGGAAACTCGAGATTCTCCTAATTGGAGGAGAGATGCCAGGATGGATTCACCATTGTGAAGAGGGATCTATATCTTTCAAGGTTCCCAAGGATCTGTATGACAACTTCTTAGGACTTGCACTCTGTGTGGTTCTTGGGCTAGAGGAAGGAAAAGTGGTCGATGTTTCATGTGAGGTCCAAATTTTTGTCAATGGCAATAGGGTGATTTGGCATACAAGATGCTTTTATTCACTGGAATCCGATCATGTGTGGCTTGAATATTATCGGCGCAAAGCTCTGTGGGAAGTAGAGAAGTATCTGCAAAATGATTGGAGTCATTTTCAAGTTAACCTTAGGGTTTCGAAAGGAAGCATAATAAAGAAGTGTGGGTTCCGTCTAATATGCCAGCAACAGGAGGATGATTTGAGGGTTGAGCGCCAATGCCCTCATCCAATAGAAATAAATTGGATGATCAAGGAAAGAGACTCAGAGGAAGACAATTCAATAGACACCAAGGAAGAAGATAGTCCAATCGAAACAGATGGAGAGGAAAGCTGATCCACTTAACAAAGATAAGATGGTCTTAACTATGGTTACACTGGCACCAAATATCATACGAGTGTTAGCTTGCGAAACATTCCTGTCGAATTGGTCACGACTTGTTGAGGAGTTGATTCTAGGGGAAGCGATTCCAATGCATTTTGCTTTTCCGTTTTTTTTTTTTTTTGTCTCTATTAGAAATTTTAAAATGCCTGCTCCTTAAATTAAAATTGAAAATCACAATGAAGTACGGGTTCTGCATCATGCTACCAATACTGACATGGTTGAGGAACTATTCCTTACTCTCTTTCTGTATGAGTTGTGATGTAGATTGCATTAATCCAAACTTAAGTGGATTCTTGTTGAATGGCCATGGTCTTCCTAGTTGCTCTGTGAACGTCACTTAGGCCTTTGTCACCTCTCTTAATCCAATTAATGATGCCAATGCTTCATACTCTAAAATTCTAAAATAGCAAGTTTTGCTCAATCTGATATGATCTATATCTTTAGGAAAGTGTTGATCTAATTGCGTCAAAGATCAAAAGGTCTACACCTTGGGAAGATTAGTTGATTCCTCTGTTACAAGGTAGACAGAATTGGATAGGTAAACAAAGTATTGTGTCATAACTAGAGGCTTCTTTGAACTGACAATGTTTTGAGCTTGTAGCAGGCTGCTCACCTGCTTTTGTGCCATTAATAAAATCTTTCTTGAGGGGAAAAAAGAGAAGTAGACAGAATGGCGATTTATGGTTAAGTCACGTTATCACAAAACTCCATTCACTCCCACTTCCTTTAACCAACAATTTACCTCGCATAGTTTTTGCCGCGAGGTGTAGTCCCTTGTCTGTACTAATTCTCAAGTTTCAGTAACAGTTTTAAGTAGCTAAAATCTTCTACAATAAAAAAACAATTTCTGTTATTTTGACCTTCAGATGAAGCAGCATTGTCGCACACCAATCTCTAGTGAAATAACTATTCTGTCTGACCAAACTGTAACTACAAGGATCTTTATTCTAGTTTACATCCAATCTCTCCCATCATTTTTCTCTATCTCTTCAACAATGCCAGGATCCAATCATCTTCATTCCTGTTGAAACAAAAGAGGGAGAAAGGTATGGATGATTATGAAGTGTAGTCATTATCTAGCCTGAAGTGTACAGCATAATCTGATAAGAGGAGTATTAAACGGGCCCAAAAATTTCTGATTAATTTCAGTCTTCTCTAGTTAATAATGGCTTTGGTAGCAAAAAAATTTATTAGACACACACACAAAGCATATGCTCCTATTGAGTAGAGCGAAGAATGCCAAGTTTTGGATATGTACTCTTTAATTCATATCACTGACTTTACCGTGTAACTTTACTATTGCTGGATAATGTGGATTTGGTGCCATTGAATACAGATCATTTTATTCAATCAATATGTCTTATGGATGAAATGCAGAAAGTTCTGAAAGGATGCATTGGACTCGACTTTAGAGCGCAGGTTTCTCATTTCAAGTTCTCTTTTCCACTCGAAGCATATGTTGGAAATGATAATAGAACTACCATACTTCAATACAGATGCCCTTAACTTATACCCAACAAAAACATGGTAGAAATCGATGTCATCGGTTAGGTCGACTCGATTGGTCAATTGGTGTTGGCATTAAGCTAGTCAAGTCTCAACACTTCCTTTCCCAGACAGTTAAAATTATTTTTGACAGGAGAAGGTAATGAGTTTGACATCGGGGATTAATCATCATACAGATGCATTCCCATCAAATTGGCGGATTCAGAGAGAGCCTCCCTCCATTTCTTGACCACCTCCAAACCCGTCCCATATTTGAGTTTGAAATTAGTTCTCTCTTTTTTGTCCAGTTTTTTTTCTAATATATAGCAGTTTGTTCGATTCAATTTGTTCTATGTTGCCCGAGTAGATGTATAAGGATATTCCATGTTTACGTAATTCCGTGTATAAATTTATGGGAGGATTGGTGCTGACGCTAGGTGTAATGCTGAATGTCCCGGAACTGACATCCAACTCCATTCATAGAGAAAACTATCATTTCTACTTTGCATCTGAACAAAATAGTTATGAATGGCTTCGCCATCTCCAGTTCCAAGTCTTAACTTTCTCACATTTTTAATGAAATTTCGACGCTCTTTCTCGCCAAAATTAAGATCTTCATAACCTCCTGCCTCAACAACAGGCGATTAAAAAAATTCTTGTCGATCCTTATACCAGCTTTTATCGTTTCAATTCAAGCCTTCTTTTCACATGAGCATCCAACTTCTTGGGGCATCTTTGATTGCGAACTTTCCCAGGATTCAAGTTACGATTGTGGTCAAGATGGAAAGATTATATTCTGTACTTTCCAAGTGGACATAAACAAACACTAATCTTTGCTTACACATTGTTCCTGACAACGTTAAGCAATCCACACTCTTTCCATAACGAGAACATGCAAAAGTCAAGTATTAGATCTTACTGTCATCTCCATTTTGCGAGCTCCTCCACCGAATCCCACTTGTTTAGCCTATCTTTTCTAGTACTTTTGGAGTTCCTCTACAAAATCGAGTACCATTCCTTGCCTTGGTTTTACTACAATTTCTTTGTCAATTTGATTTCCTTTTGGCTCATCTGTAGCAGTTCTCTTTCACATTCTTCGCCATTAGATAGTGTGACATCATTCTGCACTTCAGCATTGAAATGAGTTCTTCTCGTGTCTGCTAAAATTACAAAAAACAAAACATTTAATATGACAATTAATTAGTGATATCGGTACATGAAGATACACAAGAAAGCAGTTGCTAACACAATTGTAATGGTAAGCTTTCTCAATTTCTCTCAATCGTTCGACGCAAGATTGGTGGTGTGTTTGAACTAGAGGTCCGATATTTGTGGGGCTGGATTTGAAGAGCATCATAATTTACACCGCGAGGACATCAGATGTTTGTGACCTGGACTTGAGGAACATCATAATAAAAAAATTTTAGTACACGCCGCTGCTCAGCAGCACACGCCGCTTCTGAAAGGCTCTTGCCTCTACTGCCCTGATCCTCTACCAACCGTCGAGTGTCGAGGGTTCTACGGGGCTGCAATAAGTCATCATATAAATGTTTAATATAGAGTTCATCATACTTCATTAGGCTCAGACACATGAGCTGAATAGACAACAAACTCCTTTACCAGATCTTCTGCCACGAGAGGATGGAGAAATGGTAGCATACGTTGGAACCTACAAAGTCTGGTAAGCATGATGCAGATTCTAGACCAGTCAGTCCATCAGCGACATTAACTGTTGCGTCTTTATATTACAAATGGCATCGGCCAAAGATGTACATAGATGTAACTATAGACTCAAGGAGGATGAATTGGGGCTACATCGTGCCCAAAATTTATCAAAGACAGGACATATTGCTTTGTCCTATGCATCACTCTCATAGCTTCCTACAATTTGCAAGAAAATTCTCGGGATTGATGGCTTTTCTACGACCATAATTTGAACTACCTGAGACATAGTTGGTCTATCTCGCTCGCTGTCTTGAATGCACCAGCAAGCCACGTTGCATGCTCTGCACACTTCTTCCATCTCCACGAGTCCATTCAATCTGCGGTCCACGAGTGGCGAGACTTCTTCTCCTTTGGCGATTGGATTAGCTACCTGAAGTGGTAGATAATTGCGCATATCGCTATTCAGCTCCTCAATGTTTCTCTTTCCCGATATGGTCTCAAAGAGCAGCTTTCCATAGCTGAAAACGTCAACTTTCGATGTGATGGCTCCTGAAATCCATTCTGGTGCGAGGTACCCTCTGGTTCCCCTCATGGTGGTAATTACACGGCTGACATCCCATCCTGGGACTTTTGCGAGGCCAAAATCCACAATCTGTGGTGCGAGTTCTGCATCAAACAGTATATTCCCTTGCTTGATGTTGCAGTGTACAATGCAATCTCGACACCCCTCATGGAGGTACTCCAATCCTTTAGCAATCCCGATGGCAACGCTGTGTCTGGTTTTCCAATCGAGGGTGTTGGAACCTTTCTGAAACAAATGAGCTGCGAGCGAACCATTTGCAAGGTACACATGTACTAGTTACCTTTTTGACTACCGCAGAAAAGCTGTGCAGCCGAACCACATTGCAGTGCAGTATTGTTGCGACAGTTCTAACTTCCGCAAGGAGCTGTTCGTTACTATGGTTTTGGTTCAAAAGTTTCTTCACTGCTATAGGAGTTGAATCTGGCAGTATTCCCTGGTAAACAAACTAAACCCGCCTTCCCCAATTTTCTCAGAGAAGTTCTTTGTCGCTTTCTTCAGCACTCAATATACAAAATGCATCAAATGGTCGTCTGCTGCATGAGCAGACCGTCTCGTCCTAATAATCACCAGCGACACACTAAAGAACACAAGAAAAGCTAAGGACACAACCACGGCTGCTGTTATGAAATTCGAAATGGGTTTCCTCTTTTTCTTACGCTCCTCCTTCAAGTCCAATGCCGCAGTTCGGACATAGAAATCTCTCGAAAGTACATCATAGGCCAAAAGTCGAACCAAAAACTTCTCATCCGTCCGTATCTGACAGTCAGCAATGCTAGCATATGCACTGCGCGAACAGTTGCTCAAGCAAAATGACCTGCATGCTTCGGTGTTTTCAACCATGAACGAATCAGAATTTTTCGGCAAGCGTGTGTTACGCATGAGGAAAAAAATTATCTTCCTTGTCTTCACTACATTCCGACGCAGATCTCCTTTCGCCATTGGCCCTGACGATCTTCCAGCTTCAGATTATCTAAGTATCCAAGAGTGCAATCACAAAGCGGTGCATCTCTCTGATTGCAGTTACAAGGAGCACCACAAAAAGGGTAAATCTCACACTTTGTTGTTCGGTGTACCCAAAGCACTTTCCATTCCTGGATATGCTTTGCCAATACTAATTGCTTGAGCAGCCCCGTCGGTTCAAGCACAATCCAAGAAAGATTATGAGGGGCAACCGAGGATTATTTGGAGTGCGTCTCATTCTCATTTGGTGGCATTGTACTCTTTTTTAATGATTTGATTTACGTGGAAAACCTTTTCAAAGAATAATAAAAAGACACAGAGTCTTAAGGTGTAGAAAAATCGAATATTCCATCATACAAGTTTAGAATTTATTCTTTTCTTGACAGTACCCTAAGATAAAATGCATCAAAAAAAAAAAAAAACAAATTGTCAGCAAAATCGAGGCTCGATGCTTCACAAGCCCAGACTTGACCATTGGGGAGACTTGGTGGCGAAGGAGACCCACCTCGGTTACCAGAAAGTACCGACACTTTTTCGAGAGCGCCTTCAGGTATCGTGCTTTCGACACTCACCAACAAGTATCAAAAAATCTAATACCGGTCAACTCTCTCGATACTTGAGTCAAGAATTCTCGATACTTGAGTTCAGAATTCCGACACATAACTCGACACGCACAAAGTTAAATTTTAAAATTTTCAATAAATGAAGAGTCAAAATATAAATATGAAAAAAAATAATAATAAATGAGGAAAGAACAAAAAAATAGTATTTTCTTCTCTTCTAACTCTTACTTTCTATGATATACAATTCACCCTCCAATTTATCTTTTTCTCTTCTCTTCCAACACACTATGAGAGCAAGTCTAAAATGTGGATCGCTTATTTTTTCTCAAATTTTTATAGATTATTGGAATGGAGTTAAATTTCTCAAATTGAAATAATAAATTATATTAACGAATAGTGGATTAATATTTTTAGTGTAAATTCATTCTAAACTCTTGTTCTATTATATATTTGTTTTTAAATTTGAATCAAATTAATTTGCTTAAAATAATCATAAAAATCATCATATATCTTATATATCAATATACATTTAATATACAACGTATCCCAAAGCGTACGTTATAATTTTTATTTTTTTGAGAAATAACATTATCACGTATCGTGTCACGTCACGTATAGTTGTTGGTGTCGATACTATTTAGGCCTCGGTGGTGGGCTTGGTGAGAGGAGAGGGGGAGAGTACGTAGAGTTGTGCAACTTTTAACATCGCAACTACAAGCAAAACACGTGTCATCCTTCGGATGAGGGGACAACACGAGGAACGATAGCCTCAGGGCCACCGTTCCAAACCAATCAATACCATACAAATAATACGATTGGGCCACATATAATCTCATATAGAAGTTGCCACGTTAATTTTTAATGATTTTTAATCAAAGTTCAAATTATTAAGGTTGATTGTGTATAGGATATAAGAATGTGGGGCGCATATGCTTCTCCTACCAAGATAGAGCCTGCTATAGTTGACATGTCTCCCTCAAAATCCAAATTGATAGCTAGATTCATTAACAAGTAAATGTTTGAGGGCAACTGGGGGGTTACTTAAGAAGCGAAGCCCACGCAAAGAAGCAACAGAGACTCTTGGCTTGTAATCTGTTGTTGGGTCTCTACATCCCCAATCCCTCGCCGCTAGCCTATCTTCATGAGTCCTAAGATGGGTCCACATCACATGGCGTTGAATGAAGTTCATGCCCCATTAATTTCCGTTGATAAAAAAGAGCGACAACAACACCGTACCATAGCGTTGATCAAAGCATTTTATCAATTTTCAAATATTGATGAAGGGATATTTAAATATCGTTACATGAATATATTATGAGGAGATTTCACTCATTCGTAAATTAGAAAAATAGTGTTGTAACTATACCATGACGCGAGCGCATAAAATAAAAATTCAAAAGGGAAAAAAGAACGCTATGATTAATACGATATGTTTCAATGATAATAATATAAGCCTAGCAAATATTTTCTATCATTATAGTGATTCGTTTCTTTAAAATGCCATTTACCTACAGTCCCCTTTTACTCCTTTAAAGGAGCTAAGAGGTCTCGGCCTCATTTAAGTTCAAGATCTGCAAGGTTACCAGAGGAGGGTAACTCTCTCTCTCTCTCTCTCTCTCTCTCTCTGTGACACCGAGCAAAATGAAGAATGTCAACAACAGCAACACAAGACTCATCCTCCTCCACCCTTACATCCAGAAGCAAGGAAGCTCCAACCGCCTTCATCTCCTTCTTGACCACGGCCTTCGTTGTTACCCTCATTTACACCCGAGAGTATTCCACAACCACCGCCGCCTCCGCTGCTGCCACCACCTTTCCCTCTACCACGACCGCCTATAGCAACGCGCCTCTGCCATCGACCATCATCAACACCCTCCTTCACTACGCATCCAAGTCCAACGACTCTTTCCGCATGTCCTATACCCCGAGCTCAAGCCCATGTCGGACGTCCTGAGGAAATGCCTCCTCCCCTCGCAACTTCCTAGTGTTTGGCCTCCCTCACGAGACCCTCCTCTGGAAAGCCCTCAACCATCACTCAGAAGCGAAGTACCGCATGGATGAATTTCACTATACCATTGGGTGATCGCCCCCCAAAAAAGTTTCTATTTGAGCATAATCCCGATGAGAGACAATGTCAAGACAAAGCAGTTTCCCTGAAATTGCCAGCTCTGTGCTGCATACCTGACAAGAGCTCCCACAGGCCCAGTCCTTGAAATTGGACGACGACGACTTAGTCATAGAGTGAGAGTCTAGAGCTGCCAAAGCCATTGATATCTGCGTGAGCAAGATTATCTCCTCCCGCCAGTGTTTGTCCCTTCGTACGAAGGAACCCCACACTGTGACGTCCACCAGGTATTTGTGATTTTACCCAACTGAATCCTTTGTGTAATTCACGGATTTAAATGTTTTGACTACTAGTTTTGTGATATTCTTTCTCTCTTCTTTTTTTTTTTAGTTTTTTCCTGTTATATTGATGCCCTGGTCAATCTAGATGGATGAGTTTATTCTATTTCCACACAATTTCGTGTAAAATTTTTTGGGAGGGTTGCTGCTGTCCCTCGGTTTAATGCTGTTATCAAACCGGCTTATGTTGTGTGTCTCGTAGAATTGTCCTCGATGAGATTTTTTCTTATTGTGTATGGGAGGTTCAGTCTAGTGAGGACTTCAGTTCTTCACAGGTTTACAGGTACCAACTCTTGACAATGCTTTAGTGGAAGAATCTAATCGAGCCTAACAAATGGCAAGAGTGGCACAGAGCATGGGAGGAAGTTTCTGTCTGTATTTGGAAATCTGTGAAGTTCCTGTTATGTACCATTTGAGAAGGTAATCTTGTTCATTTTGATTTTTCATTTTTTCTTTTCTCTGCATTGCTAGAAAGGATGATGCCAGGGATGACTTTGTTTTTCTTATGAATTGGAAATTAGAAATGGAAAACTGAGGTTGAGTTTCGTGGCCTTAACTTAATGTTAGCTGACTCCACGTTTATGGTGCATCAATTGTGGTGCATTGATGGGAAAATTCTTGCATGCTAGAACTGCTTCGATAGACAGCATATGCATCAGATACAGGCGATAAACTTCAAGAAACATATACATACACTAGGCTTAGGACTTTTTTTAAGTAAATTTCCTTGATATACATAAGTACCTGCACTTGGTTTGCATCTAAGCAAGAAAGCATTATTATCATTGCATCCATTTCCACCATCAATCAAGTTTCTTCGAAGGTCCTATGAGCACATGTAATATTAAACTGAGGATCAGGCCATCTGTCCTCCATGAGAGTCAGATACAAAGCTTGTATGCTTAAATAAGCATACGATTTGTTGATTTGCAGATGGATCAAAAGCATTGTCATGCCCAACCCCACCTTCAAAAAGACATGCTGGGATTCACCTTTCTAAGGAGAATAATACTACATAAATCATACTACCACTCAATGTCATTAATTTTTCTGGGAAAGTACTTTCATGGCAACATAAGAGTTCCACCATATAAGAAATTTTCCATTGTGTGCTCGTACGTCAAAAGATGCTGATAAAATGGTTAACGAGACTACATTAACTCCCAAAAACATAAGATTACTACCAAATAAGAAGTATTTCTTATAATATGGAATAGAGAAAAAGCATATCAATAAATGTACAATTGACATTTTGAAAACTGCATCTTTGCTTCTTTTTTTTTGGCTTAGTCTGTTGAGCCTTAGCCTTTTGCTTCTTCTCGTATTGTCGCTTTCTAGTTGCATCAATAGGATAGAGGCAAATTTAGAAGCTATGAAGGATTCCATGAAAGAGTTCGTTCCTCTCTATCGCATCAATCATGATGGCAATTTGTTCGGTTCAATATTGTTGTCTTCACTTTAGAGAACAATCTAAATCCTGCATCGTGTTATTGAGTGTGCATTTTGTTTGAAGAAATGCACGCTGCTCAATTATGAAGAAAATAAAGGCAGTGTATACTTTTTCTCAATCATCAAGTGTAAATAGGTGTAATAATTGTACTAAACAGTTGATAGTGAAGTTTTTTCACCTCTCAGTGTAGATAAGCAGTTGTTTTTTACTAAATTGAGTCGAATGGATTTCCATATGCATAAATTCTTTTCTATGCATACAAAAAACAAAAGCTAGGCGATAATCATTAAAAATAGGAAATTCACTTGGAAAATATCCATGGAACTCAGTTCGGACGCACTTGTGTGCCGTTTTAGCTATTGCATTCCTCTAAATTTATAGAAGAAGAAATACGAAAGTAATCTCTATAGTGCACGAGGACTAGTCTATATAATAAGGGAAAACCCATTTCTGTCTGACTTTTGCTTAACTTCCAAAATTACCCTCACATAAAAAATAAAAACTGCTTAAAGATGTATTGAGGAAATGGCACGCCTTGGTCCTCGAGTGCTGAGATTTACCCGAGCTGCTAGGAGTTACTTTTACTGCTCAACCTCTGTCGTCGGCATTTCTTGATAAACCTTTAATCGTGATTGTGCAGGCATACATATAGAGTAGCTGATTGTGCGTGATGATACACGATGTTTATACCAAAATCTCGCCAGGCTCGTTGTCAGCCTTTTCAATGCAACGGGAAATACTTGCTTGGATTCGTGTCTAGTAAATTAAATGCATGACCATTGTTGATTTTTTGAGATTGACATACGGCACTCATGTGGATTCACAATACTAATAGTTATGATCCACACAATTCAATGGACCAAGTCTAAGGAAGATATTCTCAATGTAGTGAATTTTATGGGAAGTGTACTGATGTTCTATTATTTGTGTAAAGCTTCGAATAGTTAATTAGTTTGCTTTGATATACGTGCATGCTATCTAAAATGTCGTTGGCATATTTCAAAAGTAACTCTTCATCAAGCAATTTATTTTTTGTTTGGTTGGCAATCGATACTATGTCTCAAAGATAAGGACAGGAGCCAATCCATATTAGTGGCTAAATCTGAATGTGCCTCAACACAATACGCATGAGATAATGCGGTTTACACTAAGTTATTAAGCATGATTTCTTGATATTCGTCTCGGTTATTTGAAATCTGAATGCGTGAGTATGCTTGTTCTTTGTCCACGTTATATGCTCAGCCGAGACGGGGGGTTTTTTGCGACGGTTGCCAGTATGAAATGGTTCGGAGATGATGTCCGTAAACGTGATGGTTTCCAGTCCTCCATTTAGTCGCTCTTATTGTTGTTTGAGGTATGTCTCTGTCATAATTGGTTGATTTTCACCATCCATCGTATGGATAGAAAGATGCTCTGTTAAAAGGTCAATTTAGGGAACTTTATAGATCGATTCCTCTAACATATAAATTTTTCAGTCAAGGTTGTGTACGGATTTCTCCCAAAATATCTTGCGCAAAAGCATGAAGCTGTAGCATGATTATTTCATTAATTGACAGACACAAAAGCAATAGCTCATGATGTGATTCACGCACTATTGAGTCTTTTTTAGTAATTTGGACCATGTTGACTCTCGACCTTAATCACTAGTATATGGTAGTGACATTAGATCTAGAAAGTTTCTTAAACCTTATATTTATTCACCCTTTATTTCTTGTAGTTAACTAGTCATTATCCAAAAACAAACATTCTCCAATAGTTCTTCCATTTTTATTTTTTTTGTTATGGCATCAAAATATATATTCTAAAAGTATTATTTTCTATTCGTAAGTTTTTTAATCCTTAATATGAAAATTTTCTCATGCATAGCCAACCTACATCACTTATGTCTCTTAACTGTTACATTCACATATGATTATCTCACATTCATGTATATTTGATCCATGTCATCTATTCAATTAGCATCAATAGAAAATGGATTGTTTATGAGAGTAGCCTTTGTCCATTCATGTTCTTATGATCCACTTATAGAAAGAAAAGAAATGCACTTGATCTTCCCAATTAAACGCGTGCTTATAATGATTACAAAAATAACAGTTTAAAGTGGTTTTATAAATACATTTTGTTAGGAAACTTTTTAAAAAGTCCAGTAGAATATTCATAAAATGACTTGAATAAAATATGGTTAAGCGCATTGGTACTTATTGTCAAGAATAATATATGATGATGCATGATTTCATCGAACAATGCTAGAAATTTTTAATTTCTCTATTTCATAAGAAGAAGAAATCTGAGAACCTTCCATTAGGTCTTCATATTCGTCTACCAATGAATTGGGATGTAGTTGAGAATGGATTACTCCAGATACATTAGTAAAGTTTATAAAGTCAAGACTGACATTCTGAAAATGGTGGAAAACGAAAGCCACTAGTTTCTTGATTCTTTGCACCACAGCACGTGAGTTGCTAACCCCACTGGCATTTATGATACCATCGAGCTCATGTTTAATACTAGTCAAAATATTTTGGAAGACAAAAGGTGCAGCTTATTTGCAGAATGCTTAAAAATGGTTGTAGTAAGACATGATTGGTTTTCGCAAAAATTGACTTTAGAGGAATGTGCCGAATATGAACAAGAGGACAATGATGACACCGTATCATCCAAATCATGGTGGGAACACGACATTGAAGATATAGAATTTATTAGAAATGTTGGTTGGTGTAATTTGCGTGTATTTGTTATTAGGACACCATCACATGTAATTTTCTTTTGCAAGATATTTGAAGATATACTTGTATTTCAATTTGGTTGAATGAGTGTTCTTCGTTAATTCTCCTCAATTAATTTCAATTATTTTTAAATTTTGCTAAAAAAAAAATTAATTTCTTCTTGAATTTTTCATTAAAAATTAAAATCAATTTTTAAAAATTGGGCCCGAGCCAATGGTGGCCCGACCCAACACGTGGACTGGCGGGGCCCAATGGCCACTCCTGGCTGGCAGAGCCCCATGACTGGCGCTTTCTTCTACCAGGCCTTTCTCCATAACGTCTTTCACTTGGCGCTGGAGTTCTTCATGCTCCTCAAGATCCATGGGGTTGGCTGCTTTGTTGGGGATCTCTGCGGCGTTGAAATATCAGGCATGTGGTGCAAGCAAGTCGGCATTTCATCGGGAACAAAATGTCTAAATTCTTCAAGAAGGCGATTCAAGTGATTCTTCGTTCTCTTGGATGCCACTGGTGCACATGCAACATGCGTCTCCTCATAGGCTTTTATTAATCCAGACAAGGATAATATATAGGTGCAGGAACCTAGCAAGCTTTCCGTCTACCATTTTCAGGTTGTGGAAACTCAACAGGCTGAGACTTGAAGGTTGCTCAAATATATTGGATTTCCTTGAGAATCTTTCCTATTTTCCTATATCAAATTGGGTTGTGGAACATGTTAAAGTCCTCAAATGACTTGGGCCAACTTTCGTTTTAAGGTATTTTCATGGAAGCCGTTTTGCCTTCTTTTTTTTTTTTTTTTTTTTGGGAGTTTGTAGCCCACTTGGATCTTTAAGAAAAAATGTGCGCCTGACTCTTTGCTTTCTAACAGAAGTTTCCTTCTGATTTATCCCTGCAATCCACAATTCTGTCCAAGAACAAATTGGTATGCAGGAACATAAAACTATGGCCTTCATGCTTGATTTACTCTACATATTTGGGTATCAAAGGACGCGAGTCCTTTAATTACATTATACACCGGTGCACAAACATCAATTTGGTCACCTAACAAAAGGCAAATTAAATCTCATGACAGCATTTAGCCAACACAAAAATATTGACATCTAAGCATTTATATTCTAATTACATTTGTAAGCAAAGATATTCTATAGATTGATTCTATGAATGTTCATATGGTGTCATTTGATTTTCAAACAAGCTCTCAATGTAAATGATTAGTAGTGTATATTTATGTTCTATGGGACACCAAAAAGCCAAATGGGGCGTCACAAGTTCATGAGTACATGGAGAAGGAAAGAACCTCTAGGCGATAGTGCTTCTACCAAAAGTTAATCCTTGGAATCGGGTGAGGTAAGAGGCGAAAGGGAATCTTTGTAAATGTAAACGTAGAAAAGGCCCCTCTGTTGCCTCCCCTTTGTTTACGTAGGGAGGCCCATCATTGGGGGGATCGCTCCCTAGGGGCTTCCACCTCTGCTCAGGAGCGTTCCTGGGGAAGTACAGTAGAGCCTTTTATTAATGAGGGTGCGCCTCCCTCTCCCCTAGCCCAATTTTCCAGGCTTATTTTGCTTCACACCTGGGAACGAAGGGTGCCCATCCTCTGCCGGCCATAAACCCCTAAAGAGGATGAAAGCAATTTAAGGACATACCAAGGTCCAATATGAACCTTAAAGCAGAATATTAAAAAAAAAAATTAAAACCTTAACGGGCACAAAGAAACAGACGGGTAAGGATGAGGAATAATCAAAGTGAATGCGACAATGACAAGTGGAATCACGTGAAGCGCAAATCAAAAAGTAAAATTACTTGAGAATTTTTCTTTTTCTTTTTTTTGGCAAAGGCATGATGAGCATCACTGATCATGAATGTGCTTTCAATTTAATCCGGTCCAATTTTTTTTATAGTAGCCTACCGTTTCAGATTAATCAGAATTTTTTTTTAAGGTTGTAGTTCTAAGGGGAGAGAACTACTTTTGGCCTGTTCTTCTCTCTTTGCCCCCCTCTTGCTGTTCACCGTGTGCTGCTTTAAAAACTTTTTTTGGGGTAGAATTATCGTTGTAAGAGCTCGTTTTATGTCTACTTCATTCGATTGAACTGTGAAAATATGTGGTAGGGTGACGCATGTCACGAGACCATCAACAAAAGTTGTAATGAGCAAATATTTTTGCTTTGCGATATTGATGAATTTTACACATAAAGTGACCGTGCATGGCTTATGTTCCTTTTTTCATGATTTTGTAAAGATGCGCATCAAACCTAAGTTGTGCATATGCTTCCACAATTACTTCATAAGATTGACATTTCAATTTTTCCTTGTGATCTCTCGATCATGGAGGTTCTTGTTGCAATAATTATGTTCCTATAGACCTCATTCTGATAATGTATAGGACGTTTTTCTTTTCAATTTTTTTCCTCAATTGAATTACAATCTCATTGAGTGATGCCATTCAATGTCATATTGTATATTCTCGATGATATTAATTAAAGGTGAGTGGTTCTAAATTCCATTCAAGTTCCGTACAAGTTCCACTTGGAACTTGGAAACTATCCATCTGAACAGGATTATTATTTTTTGAGACCTGGAACTACACTACATATCCTAAAATCCAAAATCTACCCCGGCACAGGTTCTAGGGTCAATAAAGTCTACACAGATTCCACATATATTTTTAATTGAATGATTGTAGTGAATTAAAATCTTTAATGACCACCACTTGTTACTACAATTTACTAATAATAACTTATATTTAGAAACATGACAAATATGAACATTAATAAAGTAAAACTCTCAATCATAAAATGAAAGTTCAGACTAATGTTTCAAGATTATACACTCATTATCGAACGACATGGAATATCACAAGGTCACACAAAAACATAAACCAAGAAAAACATTAAAACTTGCTCCAGATTCGAGGTAACACGTTATAAGTTTTAGGTTCCAAGTTCCTCTAACTAAAAATCTGAAATCTATCTATTGAAGCAAGTTTCTTATTTTTGGAAACCCAGAATCTACTCTATATACCTTGGAACTGGAAACGTATAGGTTCCCACTGGTTTGGTTCTCAGATTTCAAATTCTACCAAAAAACCATACTTACCCCTAATATTAAATTAAATATGGTAGCTGAAAAAGGAGATTGGTTTGGCAAAGAAAGCAGGAATCGTTATTACTAGATAAACATATGTTAATAATTTTTCATGTCATTGGCACGTGCATGACGTTGAAGCTTCACAACATCTCATGTAGGATTTGGATGTTCTCTATTAATAAAGAGGGAATCTGTTAATGTGTTCATCACATTGGTATTCAATTTGCTATTTTATTGGTTTAAAATATGGCTTGGCACGTAGTCGTTTTGTCGCAAACTCTAGTTCTCAATGGCAATAGTACGGAAGATGAGGCTTTTTGTGTTTGAACACATGCTATGTTTGAACACATACTATCAACTGAATTTGTATGACGATTTAGGGTGTGTTTGTTTTGCGAAAAACAATTTCCAGGAAAAAATTTTCCTCATTTTCCAGCATTTGGTTCATTTAGGAAAATGAGTCAATGGAAAATGTTTTCCTAGTCAACGGAAAATGTTTTCCTTCCAAAGTTTAAATTCAGGAAAACGATTTCCCTTTTGAAACAACCGGAAAACGTTTTCCAAAATATTTTAAAATCCTTGCTTGATGAAAAATTTATTATTAAAAAGAATTTCTAATTAAAAATTTTGAATTTGTTATTATTATATCTTTTCTTTTTCTTTCTTTCTTATTTTCTCTTTTCTTTTTTTGCCTGTAAACATAAACCCTAACTCCTCCTCCCCTCTCTCCTTCTCCTTCACCCCCTCCTTTTCGTCACCGCCGCCTCCTCCAACCCTAGCCCCTCCTGTGCTCCCGTTGGCTTCGCTCCCTCCTCTTCCTCTTCGTCGGCATCTTCTACACCTTTAATCATTTTTCAAATGCAATCCAAACACTAGAAAATATTTTCAGTCACGTATCACCAAACAAAGGAAAACTACCGTTTTCCTGGAAAATGGTTTCTCGGAAAACATTTTCCAAAAACGTTACGTTTTCCGTGAAACAAACACACCCTTAGATTTGGCAAAAACTCCATTTACATGGATATAGTTATTGGGAGAGAAAGTTAAAATTCTTTAAGAGACTTGTAATAATGCATTTGTAACCTTAGATGCTATAATTTTTTTATTTTTTATTTTTACATTTCCTATATCATAAACACTATGTAGGAATAATGATCAAGATTACACCTTTATCCAAAAGTGTTTTAAACATGTCCAATTGATCAAGTGGTTGGTCACAAAATAGGAGAATTTCGAGGAAAGTGGACTTTCACAATAGCATGGATAATATACATGATGACATCCAAATGTCACATCTTAGGATCATGAACTACTTGCCTCACTTGTTCAGAAAAAAATATCATTTCTCATAGTCATGTAAGTATCACTAACAGTTAAATGTCTCAAATCACCCTCATATTAATCTTCGACAAGTAATCAATGTCCCATTCACATAGGACTTGTAAATCGTCCGATCAAATTAGCATGAAATCATTTCACATCTTCAGAATAAATCTCCTCAGAAATTGACTGAAAACCAATCCAACCCACCAGTCTAAACCATCTAAACAAAAAGCTATCCCATGTGAAAAAGTCAAACTCTGTCTCTTGTCCTTCCAACACACTTCTAGTACCAAATGTTCGATATCTATCGAAGCAAATCTCTGTATTGATAATTATTATGAAAGTTGTCAAGATGGATTATGATTTGATAAAAATTAATCAGATGCTCGAACGAATACGGTGTAAAGAAACATATAATAATATGGCTCGTGTTTCTTTTCCTTTCTAATTCATACTCAGTGAAAAATTGGCGCGCATGCCAGCTAGGAAGTATTGTGCACGTCTTCACCGTGAAGAGTGGAGGCGACTGCAACTGTTGTTTTGTCCTGGATTGACAATATTTAAAGGCCCAATTGTGAGACAACGTCTGAACTAATTTTCACAAGATTCATTTGGCTAAGGGAAGTGTGTACTTTGGAGATGATGATAATATTTCTTTGGGGATCATGTGCTTGGTGCTCCATTATCGATTCTGTGAGCCACGTGCTCGATTGGGCGGTAAGCATGGTTGTCTTAATCTGTTGGACTGGTCAAAAATCCGCATTTCATGACCAACTTTTGCAATTTCCATTGCTCATCGTGAAGAGAACCCACCAGACACAAGAAAAAGTGGTAGCTCATTGGGAACAGAATCCACCAGACACAAGAAAAAGAGGGTACGAACCACATGCTATGTTACATTCAGTCAAGTAATATTTCTTCAAGAAGAAGACTGTTAACTCAGAATAAATAGCAAATCGAACTTCCCGACGTTCTCCTGAGTTGCTTGATTTAATCAAGACGTTTTGTTTTGGGATCTCTCATCATTTTGTTGATTGAGAATTTCTGGTTTATAAATATGGATTGCATCGTTGCCATGTTTACTTTCTTGATTTAATTAAGAACTTTTGTTTTGGTATCTTTCATTATTTTATTGATTGAGAATTTCTGGTGTCTAAATATGGTCAAAGATAAGCTGGATGTATTTTAATGTCTAGTACATAATCACAAAATAATTTCCTATCTTCTTTCCCATAAGGAATTGGTGTAATTTGACAATCACGTGCTGAAGAGTTAGTTACACCTCATTCACATTGTCTCTAATTTTACTTGTGGAATGATGGAATGGCTTCCATGCTCTAGCAATTGAAGTTTTTATTTTCAACCTAAACTTTTAATTTTATGTCCTCACTAATTTTGGAGCTTAAACACAATAACCCTTTTTTAATCATAACTCCGACATGTATCCGAATATGCATATTTTGTTCAATTTGATATATTTATTGAGAAGAAGTGATGTATGGCGTACCTTGAAGTAATGCATGTGCTTTCAGTTCAATTCGCTCCAAATTGTTTATGGTAGCCTACTGTGTCAGATTAATCAGAATTTTTTTAAGGGTGTAGTTCTAAGGGAAGCGAACTGCTCTTGACCCTTCCTCCTCTCTTTGCCCACCGGTTACTGTTCACCGTGTGCTTCTTCAACGACTTTTTTAGGCTATAAGTTATCGCCGTAAGAGCTGCTGTTATGCCTACTTCATTCGACTGAACTCTAATATTATGTGGGAGGGTCACGCATGTCTCGGTTCCATCAACAAAAATTGTAATTAGCAAATATTTATGCTTTGAATTGTTGAATTTAACTCCTAAAGTGACTGTGCACGCTTACTATTCCTTTCTTCATGATTTTTTAAAGATATGTATCGAACCTAAGTTGTGCGTTTGCTTCCTCGATGATGGCATAAGATTGACATTTTATTTTTTCCTTGTGATATCTTCATCATATAAGATTCTTGTTGCAATAAATTATGTTCATATTGTCCTCATTCAGATACTGTATAGCACATTTCGAGGAAAATTGTCCACTTCAACCTGTTGTGTGGCAGTTAATTCAATCTAGAAACTTTCAATTGTGCCAATTTAATCATAAGCTTTTTATTTTTATTTTTATAATTTACTAATTTAGTTCTAAATTTTTTAATTGTATCAATTTAATTATAATCATTTTAATGATTTGCTAACTTAATTACGATTTGCCAATGTAGTCCTTTTGGCCAATTATCGAAATAATAGGTTTATGACCAAATTAATAAATCTTCAAAATATTTAAGACTAAATTGACATAATTGAAAGGTTTAGGACAAACTAGCAAATCTTCAAAAGATTTAGGACTAAATTGACACAATTAAAAGTTTAGGATTGAATTAGTTGCAGTATAATAGGTTTAGGACTTTTTGGCCAATTATCCTCATGTTTTGCATTTCATTTTTTCCCTCAAGAATCACAATCTCATTGACTGATGCCATTCTTGATGATGTCTATTACTCAGATTAATTAGATATGATAACTGAAAAAGGGCAATTGATTGGGCAAATAAAACAAAGGCATGTTACGGGATGAACATTTGTTATTGTGGAGCTTTAATATGTAAACTTTTTCGTCAATATGGCCTTCTTTTTTATTCGTTTTGAATAGTTATGGTGGCTTACTAGATCAATTATAATCGAAGAGGCCCGATGTTTCTGTCGGTTGCAACTTGCAACATCTCATTGTAGGATTTGGATGTTTGATATTCAATTCGTTCTTTTATTGGTTCACAATATGACTTGACATGTAACGGTTTATGCAATCTCCAATTCTCAATGCCAAAAGTATGGAAGATAAGCCTTTTTGTGTTTGAACACATGCAACCATGTATGTATGTATGTATGTATGTATGTATGTATGTATGTGTCTCAACTGAATTTGCGCAATGATTTAGCAAAAACTCCAGTAGCATAGATATATTTATTGTGAAAGATTCTTAAAATTCTTCAGCGAGACTTGTAATAATGCATTTATAACCTAATAAGTTTGTTATAATTTCTTACATTTCCTATATGGTAAGCACTGTATAGAAAGGATGATCAAATATACTTGTGTTAGTACCCAATTTTACTCTCTTTTTTCCCCCAAAAAGTGTGTTGAGCTAGTCCAGTTAATCAAGTGGTTGCTAAAAAAATTGGAGAATGTCAAGCAAAGTGGACGAAGATGGTGCCACTTCTTTTGAAGAACATTAAAGAGGCTGAAGCAACAGATCGACCAACGTACCTTTCATCTCCAAGAGTCATCTTTACTTTTCCTTGTACTTTCATTTCCTTGTTCAATGACTTGTAATTTCATTTTGATGTAATTTCAATTTCCACTATTTCAATTGATCATAATTGCAAGTCCAGTGCAATTAACAATTTCTCGTGCTTAGATTCATGGAGTTTCATTACTCCATCTAAAGCCACATTCATGCACTTTTTTGCTCGAGTGTGAAATTGATGAGCATTTTCGATTGCTTTTCAATTGTTCGAACCAGCATACAAGTGACTGAGTTTCAGGAAGTCACTTAACAGTTTAGCTCTGATTTTAGCTCCAACCATCTCGATCTTTTGAGGTCGAGTTTCCAACAGGAGACAATGGTAGCATTTCTCAAAACCAGATTTTACAGTAAGAGATGACTCCTTATCTCCGTTTGAGAAGAGTAGATGATTCGCAAAGAATGAGTGAGTGAGTAAATGGCCATATTGAAGTGTGAGTGTGTAAACTTGATTTTCTTGTGCATAAATCTCCATTCTCAGCTGCTGAATTTTAGTGAAAACTTGCACTGTGATCACAAACAAATAGGAGTAGATGGGATCACCTTGTTTGAATCCATTCTGCCCTCTAACAAAGCCAAAAAGTTCCCCACTAACAATTATAGAGTAGTATATAGGAGTAGTGAGGCATCTTTTTCCACCAAAGTCAATAATTCAGTGGGAACGCCAATTGTAGTCAAGAGACACAAGTCAATAATGCAGTGGGAACATCATATGTTTGTTTGCTTTTGGTTTGAAATCAGGGAAAGTTCATGCATGTGGAGAGTGGAAAGTAAAGCGTCGGCACATTTTTACCTTTATCAAATCGAACACCCTTTGTCTTGTTGTGACCTCGGGGAATATAATGCGGAACACTAGCGAAATTACAAAAGTTCCTAAAATTATCTGACGAATTTTGCTTTATTAAAAACAGCCGGAGTCAATCTCAATATAAACGTGGCGACCTGGACAATATTTTCAAAGTCCGAAATCATTGATTTGTCAATTTTATTAATAATGCAGTTAACAATAAATCAATGTTAAATAAATATTTGTATTGATCATACATCGAACTAAGGCGTTATATGTGATCTTCAACGAAGTCGCAAGTGCACATCATTAAACTTTTTGAAGCACCAGACACACACAAAATAATATTATTACTAGATGTTATAATATCCTGTATTTTACGACAAAGCGGTCTTTTTGACCCTTTTGAAATCCTATAAAAAAATACTCAAGTACATGTTTGAGTGAGCTTTGTAATTGTCTAATGTGAATGAGGGTCAACATAGACCTAGATCTATATTCTTTAAGGATAGTTGTGAAAACTTCTTTCATGTGAATATAACGTGTATTAGTCTTTCAAAGTCCCTTCAGTCAAAGTCCCTTAAGTCAAAATCACGAGAAAAAAGAGTTACGTGACTTTTACTTCACTAAAGTAAAAATATTGATGTTAAACGACATTACTTGAAATTTTCAGGCTCATGACTGGAATCATTCATACAATATCATCTGTAAGTAATAGACAAATATGGCGTGTGAACTAAAATTGCAGTTAAATCAATGCAGCCAAATTATGGCACAAGATAGAAAAATTTTCAAATCCAGCATGTGAATGCATTGGGATTAATGAAGCCAAAGTAAGGTAACATGTAAAATAAGAGAGAAGAAAAATTCCAAAAATAGCATGTGAATGCAGCCAAAGTTGGAGCTTGCATGGAAAACATAAATTTTGACATTCCTGAACAGGATACACCAATTAAAGACACCGTGAACGCACTTTTTTTTTTTTTTAATAGGAATTTTCGCAATTTCGCATGCTCATTGTGAAGAACATCCACAGACACAGCGATTCAGCAAGTAATAACTTTAGAAGTGATCGTAAATATCACATCACATGAGGCACCAGAAAAGGACGGTACTAGCCATGTGCTATGTTGTACTTCATCGAAGAACTTTTGTTCTAGAAAAAAATGTTGACTCAGGACAAATGGCAAGTCGAACCTCCCAATGATTTATCCCGTAAGCTGATGATCCTACATTAAAGAAAATAAATCAGTGCTTGAAGAAAAGCAATTTTGCACTTCGGAGATGTCAAGAAAAAATTAAAGAAAAGTGAGCAGAAAGCTAATCGAGGAACATGTAGGGCCAATGGGGTACGAGTTTCTTGATCAGTTTCCTTTACGCCGTGATCAAGATCGGGCTTGTCATTATGCTCGCCGGCGACGTCTGGTTGTTTCTCTCGGCGCCTCAGCATCTTGGCTCTCTAGCGGCAAAATTAGTATAAGTTTGAGGGAGACGAGTTCAATTCTTGAACGTGAGCAAAAGGATTTCATTTTTTGGTTACCTTAATAAAAATGAGAAAATATGATATGACCGACATCTAAAACAAAAGCGCATGCGTGAGGGCCCGCGTAATTTAATGCGCACAAAAGAAAAGACAAAAACAAACTCGAAATGATAGAACTTTCGAGTAGTCGTAGTCATAATATGCAAACGAAAGGAAAAAAGGAAGGTCATTTTTTCAAAGAAAAGTTGTAATATGCAAAAGAAAAAAAGAAAGAAAGAAGAGAAGAGAAGGATAATAACTCATTGATTGCATATGCCATTTACAAGAGTCTCAAACTATATTTCTATGACAAATTTACCAAAATTAATTTTTTAATCACCAAAAACTCTAAATTAATACATATGTCATCTAATTCAGTAATTTGAAGGTAAAATTTAAGGACAATAAATATATGATAAATTGTCATAAATGTTCTCGTTTGGGTTTTCTTGTAGTCAAAAAATTAATTTGAGATAAATTTATTATAAATATATCGGTTTAAGGTTTTTCGTGATATTAATCATTTATTGAAAGCCACAATCAAGTATTTTATTAGGGAACAAATGGACTATATGTCAAGTGAGTTGATATCCACAATTTAAAATACATTAGAAGGGAAAGAAATGCAAATATATATATAGTGGTTGGTCCCACGACCATTGACCAGTCAAATAGACCAGCTTTGACCAAATATATATATATATATATATATTGGCCAAAGTGGACCAGAATAAGTCCTTAAACTGTTCCCTCCTGAAATGACCATCCCGGGAGGACTCCACACCTCACAAGCCATTTATAGGCAAGTGAGGGGTGAAGTAGTATGGGATAATGGTCCCACTGGGGAACTCGGCCAAACCCTTTACGGGTTAGGGACCCACCTCTGATCCCTGTGAAGCCTTCCCTGGTAACCAATCCAGGCGTGGTTTAGGGACATGACGAGGCCTGAGCAGTGGCACACTGCTCAGGGTGGCCGACCGGCAACAAATGGACTATATGTCAAGTGAGTTGATATCCACAATTTAAAATACATTAGAAGGGAAAGAAATGCAAATATATATATATAGTGGTTGGTCCCACGACCATTGACCAGTCAAATAGACCAGCTTTGACCAAATATATATATATTGGCCAAAGCATTGAACAAAGAAATCACAAACCGGTTAATTTTGATGGTGCTTTATCGAAGAAAGTTCCACACCAACATAGCTATTAGGGATGGATTCGTATTACTTTTTGGGTAGGGATGGAGGAATGCAATTTTCAGGAAATCAGAGAATGTAAAGCCAATATATTTAGGAAAACAATAGCATGAGGACAATCGTGTACAATAACATACTCATCTCTCATGCTATAGAGGAGAATAGCATATGAAGGGGCCAACAATCGATTCGTAAGTGCGATCGCTAATTGTTTTTGGGAAATCCCTATAAATTTCCAGCGACGAGCATTTTCGAGAAAACAATATAAAAAAAAACAAATCATCATTGATGGGGACATTAATCGACATCCGTGCTGTTAATAAGGGACTGCCCATGTTTGATTCATTGCCATGTTTGCTTACTTGATTCAATTGAGATTGTTTGTTTCGATATCTTTTAATCATTTTGTTGATTGAGAATTAACCCACGTTGTCTCTAATATTATTTCCCTGTGTAATGATAGAATTTCTTTAATACTGTAGCGACTGAAGATTTTATTTGCACCGGAACTTTAAATTTTGTGTCCTAACTAATTTTGGAAATAACCTTTTTTAAGAAATGTAACTTCCAACATGTGTCCACATTTTTTTTTTGTTAAACTTGATATATTTATTGAGAATTAAGTAATATATGGCCTATATTATAGTTAGACAATCACCGGGTATAACGTTTTTTATTATATATAGTTGGGTGTAAAGTTCAGTCCATATTAAATATTCAAATTGCTTCTGCAATCATCTCCAGAGTCTTTATGGACCAATTATGGACCAATTTCACTTCACATTGAAGAAAGATTGTTGCACTCGATACCCATAATCTTTGACCGTCAAATCGTCGATATTGGTGCACATGGTGACCCCATAGATCTTATACCACCTTTCGTTTTATAATGAGATGAAATTAATTAATTTAATTAATTGATTAGTCTGGCCCGCCAATCTATAGGTACATCGATCATTACTCACCAATTTGCCATATAGCCACAGCCAAGTTTTTTTTTTTCAATAATGAGATGAGATACTTTATTTTTCATGTCAGAAAAGGGAAGACAGGGAGTAAATAGATGGAAGCCATTTCCCCGAAGCCAATCGATCAATAAGTTAGGAAACTGGCCTCCAATAAAAAAATATATGCTATTATGATCATTTAAATTTATCTTATGTTGACTGGTCAAAGTCATCGACAATTCAATTAACAATAAATTCCACACTAAACAAATATTTGTATCGATCACATTCTAACTAACCCGGAAATAAGATCTTCAATGAAGACAAAATTCATGTGCAAATCATCAACACTTCAAGCGCCTAAGAGCGTGATAAGAATCCCACGCTAGCATGTCGGCACATGCTTAAGCATCTTTATTAGAATATTCTCCATTGGCCCACGAAAAAGGAAGTCTGCATCTGGGTATAATGAATATAGAGAAGATCACAAGGCGAAAAAATTACCTCAAACGAAATACCATGTCTTAGGCAACTTTCTGCTCATTGCTAACCTACTCCCTTTCTTGATTCTAATGGCTTCTTCCTCTTCCAAGCTTAGAAAGAGTTACCATGTCTTCCTGAGTTTCAGAGGCCCGGACGTCCGCAATAGCTTCCTCGGTCATCTCTACACTGCTCTAAAGCAAACAGGAATATACACTTACATCGACAATGAAGAGTTGAGGAAGGGAGAGCATATATCACCTTCACTTATGAAGGCGATCGAGAAATCACAAATTGCGATTGTCGTTTTCTCCAAGGGCTACGCTTCCTCACCATGGTGTTTGGAAGAGGTGGTGAAAATCATGGAGTGCAAGGAACAAGGAGATCTCATGGTCTTTCCGGTGTTTTACAAAATGGAACCCAGGGAAGTGAGAACACCAAGAGAGAGTTACAAAGAAGCTATCACTAAGCATGAGTCCAAATTCGGGAAGGATTCAGAGGAAGTTGAGAGATGGAAAAAGGCTCTTTTTGATGCCGGTAACTTGTCCGGATGGCACTTGAATGATGGGTAAGTAAAAATATGTGACCGCACTCCTTTGTCATTGCTTTTATCTGTTAAATCACAACTCCTCTCTTGTTTTGTTTTTTAATTATGAACTTAATCATATATTTGAACCAGTGAATCAATCTGTCAATTTTTTTTTTTCTGGATTTCATCAGAGATGAAGCAGAGCTTGTAAAAAGAATAGTCAAGGAAATATCAATGCAGCTAGACCGAATTCCCTTACATGTTGCTAAGCATCCGGTTGGGATACATCCCCAAGTGGTAAAGCTGGAATCAATGATATACATGAAGTCTGATGAGGAAGTTTCCTTTATAGGATTATGGGGAAAGGGAGGCATAGGAAAGACAACTTTAGTCAAAGCCCTTCATAATGCTATCTTTAGACAATTTGAGGGTTCATGTTTTTTGGCAAATGTTCGAGAAGCTTCAAAAGATTCCAAGGATTTAGTTCCTTTGCAACAAAAATTGTTGTCTGAGACATTACTGGGACAAGAGTTAGTAGTGTTTAGTGTTGATGGAGGTATTAACTTAATTCACGAGAGACTTTGCCACAAAAAAGTTCTCCTTATTCTTGACGATGTCGATGAAATAAAACAATTAGATGCTTTAGCTGGAGAGCGTGAGTGGTTTGGTGAAGGAAGCATAGTCATTTTTACTTCAAGAGATAGACATCTTCTAGCTTCCCATGGAATAGATGAAGATCATATATATGAAGTTAAAACTCTGGAGAATTGCGAAGCTCTTGAACTTTTCAACAAGCATGCCTTTGTAAGAAACAAAAAAATAGTTATAAGGAGGGATCTTGTGGATAGTGCTTTGCAATATGCAAATGGACTTCCTTTGGCACTTGAGGTATTGGGCCGTTTTCTACGTGGTAGAAGAGAACGTGAATGGGAAAGTACATTGAGTAAACTTGCCAAAAGTCCTAATGAAAAAATCAATGGTGTTCTTAAGTTAAGTTATGATGGATTAGAGCACAATGAAAAGGACATCTTCCTTGATATTGCATGTTTCTTCAAGGGGCGAACTATAGAGTACATTATGAAAGTTCTTGACAGTTGCGACTTTGACACAACTATTGGAGTACAAGTTCTTGTTGAGAAGTCCTTGATATTTAATGATAGAGGGACCCTACAGATGCATGACTTGATCCAGTCGATGGGCATGGATATTGTTAAACAAGAATGCCCTGATAATCCTGGAAAACGAAGGAGGTTATGGCTTTATGATGATGTTCATTATGTTATGTCAAGGAATCTGGTAAGATATGCTAGTTTAGATGGTGATTTTGCTCTCTTATTATGTGAATTCATATATTGACTAAAATGCAAATTCGTCAAATACAGGGAACAAGTGCAGTAAAAGCCATAGTTTTGGATTTACTTGAGCCAAAAGAGATATACATTAGTCCCGACGCTTTCACAAACATGAGAAGGTTGAGGGTACTAATCATGATTAATGTGCATACCTCTTTCCAGGGTCCTATATGTCTTCCTGATGAGCTAAAATGGTTAGAATGGCATGAATGTCCTTATTCGATTCCAGAATTGTGCTCTAGTCCGAAGAACTTAGTTGGACTTGATCTATGTAGAAGCAACATCCAAGTAGTGAGGGAGCAATTTAAGGTGCGCCATTTAAATGAATAGTCTTTATTTCTTTTATCTTTTATGTATCCATATCTCTATCCTATGACTATATATGTGTACATGGATTATTCAAAACTTCGAATGCAACAATAACTAACTCTGATGATGCTCATTAATATGCTTAAGAAACTCTACATCTAATAAATTGTTTAAATTTGATTAAAGTATCAAATAGGACACCGGTGTACTACATGAACCCACATAAGTGGAGTTTTCCCGTTTTAGTGGACTATTAAACACTTTCTGATGTGAATCTTGATGCTGATTCGAACAAAAAAAATTCAAGAAAAAAGTCCAATCTCATTTCCAAATACTACAAGTACGGAAATTTATAAGAACAATGAACTGAAAGCATTGGTGACTTTTGATACTGAAAATTGGAGCAAAAACTCGATGATATTATTTAAAGATCGGGTGATGATTGTAACGACCTGAGCCCCACTGTGTAATATTTGGGTCGTTACAATGATTGCTTGAATTTTTAATATACATGAATTGAGGATTTGATTGGTATGTCTTTGGAAATGATAGACACTAAAAATGTTATTAAAGATCCTATGCTGTATAACAGAGACGAGGTGACTAAACTATTTTTGAAATTGCATATGAAAAGAGAGATTTTTCTTGCTTATTTGCTTGATAATTGAAGTGAGTGCACGATAAATGCTTTTGACTGAACTTCCCAATGTTCTCTCTCCGATTGCATTCGGCCCATAATGAAAGATATACAGAAAGTGTATAGTGAAGGATCTTCATCAGACGCTAGTCTTTACTTAAGTTGGTCTGGCCTTGATAACACTCAAATAATGGCCGAAAAGTCCTATGTCCTTTCTGGTTAGAACAACCTCACCAGTGATTTTTGACAAGTACTTCTTTATTATTAGAGGCAGGAAGAAGCAATTTACATAGTTACAAATTCATTTTCGAGTAAAGTTGGGGGTCTTTATCCGACGAATCTCTCCTGGTTCCACGTAACTTGTTCCCCTATTTTTCTTTCATTCGAGCTGTCCATTAGTGCCCTTACTTTATTTCTTCTAGAGGTAAGAAATCACGGGACGGAAAGCGACCCTGCACATGTCTTGTTGGGTGTTCTCTCGCCTAGTAGTAGAACAATGGGGGAGATAGATTGATCATCCAATGACTTCTCCTGTTTTTTCAAAACAAGGCTTGTGACGTATGACTTCTTAAAAGGGCCTTATCCTATAGAGAAGCTAGCACACTACATCTAGCACTTCGAAGCTAGAAGAAGGATGCATGCTAGTAGTCTGCAACGGTTTTGAAGCTTGACTACCAGAGCTTTCTAAAAAAAAGTGGTATGCATGTGTAATTATATTCGTATTCGTATCATCTATACTACTATTCAAAGCCAAGGACCTTCTATGGGATCTCAATTTTTTTCCTTCCCCAAAATTTCATTAATTACTTAATCTGCAAATATTGTATCCATAGAGATTTATACAATCTCTCACATGTTTCAATATCAAAATTTGAATCATTCCATGCAAATGCAAATTTTTTTATTGAAATGTTGAAATTTGTTTTTCTTTCCTCATACATTTATATGCTTCTGTTTATTTTGTAGTTTATCAACAATTTCTTTCCTTATTTTGGTAGTTTAGAACAATTTTTCAAACATCAATTTTGTGCGCACACGTAACCTGTATGCATATAGCACTATATGTATAAAAAGTCTCTTATGTTCTTCTCGACCTATGCCTTATAAGAGACATACTTTGTGGTCTTCCAATTTTCCTGTCATGCTCGTTGGTTCCACGGACTTCGGTGCGGGGGAAAACCCCACTACGGGAGATAGAAAGGACGAGACTAGATAATCTAGGTCTCCCTTAGCCACTCGAAGGATACAGTTCTCTCTGGATCCCACTTGAACTCTAGAAATCCACCAAAGGCACCGGGAGACAAAGAAAAATGAGACATGGGAAAGCACCCAGGGGGCGTCTATAGCTAGGAGCCTAGCAGACCTTTGTGTAACCTCCCAGTAAAGAAAAGATAACCTACCTAAAATACAAAATTCGAATAAGCACCAATATTATCAAATATCTAATTGAGATTGAAGTAATCTTAAAAAATTATTATAAACAAACTTACAGATTAAGGAAATACATATTATATCCCAACTATTCAAATCCCAAGAGAGGATCTTGAAATTCCAATACGTATTTTATATACTCTCCCTCTGTTTAAAAAGAGTCATCCTCGAGGCCAACTTCATGAAGTTCTTGATCTTCATGATACGGTGATAGATCAGCCACATTGAAAGTACATATAGTCTCCATGAAGTTCACTTTTGTAACTACTTGATTTCCTTGCCTCTTTCTTTAAAACTCTTCCTCACTTCCTCATGTAACTGCTTGATTTCCTTAGCTCTTTCTTCAGCATCTCCCTTGAATTGACGCTTAGTGGGTGATGGTGGGAGATCAAAAGATGCTTTTGGTACCCAACAAATCGGCATTATCCTGTAGTTTGACTCATCGAATTATAATACGCAAATTCAGCTTTAACCAATAACAAATCCCATTGTTTAACATTTATTCCAATAAAACTCCTTAATAAATTACCCAAAATTCTATTAGCAGCATTAGCTTGTCTAGCGGTTTGAGTATGGCTAGCAAAACTTGACATCACTATCAGAAAGGGCTGTCTTCGGAATGCCAGGCAGGTAGACAATTTCGCGAAAATAAAGCTCAACAATATATAACGCATCAAGGGGTTTGTTACACAAAAAAAAAAAAAAAAAAAAAAAAAGGGGGGGGGGGGGGGGTGGTTTGTTACATGGTACAAAATCTGACATTTTTGAAAATCGATCAATCAATCACCATGAATTCAAAAGTAATGATTATGAGAGATTCTCGGATCTACAGGTGGTTGTTTGTAAATCTCTGCGTAACATTCTAGATGTGTCGAGTGCTATGGTAGCTTAAATTCATGCAATGAATTAGTTGGCAAAGGATTGACCGTAACGCGGGTCCTCCCACTTGGGGTTACGCGCACTCTCTCCTCCATTAAATTACGAGTATTTTTTATGCACTTTTATTTACTGGAAGTGGCTACACCACTTAGCATTAGCATGATTTCTCTTCCATGTCTCAAGATAGAACTCAAGTGTGTGGTGGAATTACAAGCGTGTTTCTTTTTTTCTTTTTTCTTTTTTAACCATCTCTTTTGTCCAAGAGGATTACTTGCTCATCTCATATTCAAAAAGGGAGATTTTTATCAAGTGATTTTAATAAAAAATTATAGTGCCAGATTTTTTAGAATACTTATCTCATATTTTGTTTGGAATGTCCATCCAAGTTGATTTTTTCGTTCTTGCAGGATTTTAAAAACTTGAAGTTCCTTAATTTTAGTGAATGCCAGTCACTAGTTTGTATGCCAGACCTCAATTATACTCCAAATCTCGAGGAATTGGATCTCCATGGGTGCAAAAGCTTGGAGCGTGTCCACGAATCAGTTGCACATCACGGCAAGTTACGGTTGTTGAATCTAAGTGGGTGCTCTGAACTTAATCATCTTTGTGATGTGCTTCAAGCCAACAATCTTCAATCTATCAATCTTTGTGATTGTTCAAAATTACAAAGATTCCCTAATATTCCAGATGAAAACAAAGCCTTGCTAAATCTTCATTTAGATAGGACACCAATTAAGGAACTTCTTGCATCTATAGAAAATCTCGTCTCTTTACAAGTTATGACTTTAAGTAATTGCAAGAATTTGGCAATCCTTCCATCTAGCATTTACAAGTTGCAAAATCTTGAAAGTTTGATACTTGATGGCTGCTCAAAGCTAATCAACTTTCCAAAGAAGGATGAATCAAGTGATCCCCATGTGAAGATAGGATTTCCCAATTTACAGAAGTTAGATCTTCGTAAGTGCAGTCTATTAGAAGTAGATTTCCTAGAGAAACATTCATGTTTTTCCATTTTAAGACGTTTGAATTTGTCGGGAAACAATTTTACCAAACTTTCTATATCTGAGCAACTAGATAATTTATTCGAATTGGATGTTTCGTACTGCCAACAACTTCAAGAGATCCTCGAGATTCCAGGGCATTTATGTCTGTTGGAAGCAGCATGTTGCAAATCTCTGCGTAAAATTTCCCCCGACGTGTGTCCCAAGGGATTAATGTGTTTAGCTTCATGTTATGGACTGGCCCATCATGGTTTCACCATAAATGATTTCGTCAAGCCTGAGGTTAGCCACCCCCCCCCCCCCCTCTTCCTTTTCTCTTTCTCTCTGCGATTAATATGGAGCTGTATGCATGTTGGCTGCACTGAGTGTTTGTGGAAGTGGCTATAAGTAAACGGGAAGGATGTTCACTTCTATTTATAGAACTCTAGTTCACTGTAGAATTGCAAGGATCAGCAAATGAAACATTTCAACAGTACATGTTGAACCAAAAAACAAAATCTTGTTTCCGCCAACTATAAACAAAAAAAAGAAAAAATTGTAATGCCATTGCTGACTATAGCTAAACATTGATATTTGATTTTTTTAACAAGAATGCAAGTGGAAGTCAAGGCAATGGGACAAGGAAATATGTAACTTTTATTGGACGTGAAATTGTTACAAGGCTGTAAGATTGGACGCGAATTATATAATTTTTGCTCCGTCTTCATTTAGTAGTTTCTTGGTTGCCACGAGCTGTGTTGCCACCATTTTGCAATAGTTCATCTTGAATTTTCTTCAGGAGGTTCTCTGCATATTTCTTTTGCAAAAAGGAAAACCCCTTCATTTTGATTGATCTTGACAAGGAGGAAGTACAGCCTAAGTCCATCATCTCAAATGTCTCTTTCATTTCTTCTTTGAATTCTAAAATCATTTTTCATTGTTCCCTATATATACATACACCGTAAGGAGCCTGAGGATCTGAAGATCTATATAGAGAAAAGATTTAAACCTAGAAGTGATTAACAGAACTAAGATTTGGGAGTGTGATTAATCTTAGCGTCTACTTCTATGATGATTCCTTAGAAAATAAAGAAGATTAAAGTCTACTATAGGAAGTAAAATAAATGCTACGTATTCTAAGATGTGAATGCAGATATAAATGGTACAAAGAAAGCTAAGTAAAGTCACGCACATTTAAAATGATATGAATTGCAAATGAAATATATAAAATGATAAGTAAGAAAAAGCATAACATAAAACCAACCATGAAGGTGGTATAGACTGATATTGAAATGAAAAGAAAGTTACATATATTGAAAAGTTACAGAAAGTAAAACCTTTCACAAAGGTAGTAATCGGTACCCAAGGGAGATAGCTGATAAGTAATTTACAAAGTGACTAATCAACCATGGATGGCTTGGTAATCTTACAAGTGATAAATAAAAGAAGTGATCCAAATCACGATTTGAAAATACTTACATAGTAATTGGGATACAAAAGTAGAAGGGGAAGGTTGCAGAGTGAGGAAAGGGATTCCGAGAGAGGGAGAGAGTTTCTGAAAATGGGAAGAGAAAGGCCTCCTCTTGAATTGGAGCAAGAGCTTTCCTTTTAGTGCTCATGATTACAGTGTTTTGCCACAGTGAACGGTAAAAGTTATATGTATACGAGATCATTTATATACTTAGAGATAATAAGAGTGTTACACCTATCTTGAGTCTTGACATAGAGTGTTGGCTCACTCGTGCTCTTCCCATATCATTTTTATCTAAAGTATTCGTTGATTTCACTATATGATGCTTGCAATGCTTGTTTTAATCTGTATACAGCTTTCTTGAGCCTTATGACCTTCTTTTCTCCAGCGAGTAAGCCTGATGGTTGTTCCACATAGATTTTTTCTTGAAAATAACCATTTAGAAATGCTTATTTTACATCAAGCTAATAAATTTTACACATCTTTGTGTTGCTAAGTGCTATGAGAGCATAAATAGTGTCAAGGGGAGTGATAGGAGCAAAAGTCTTAGCATAGTCAATATCTGGTTGTTGTGATATTCTTTCACCATGAGCCTTGCCTTATACTTCTGAATTGATCTGTTTACATTGAGTTTAGTCTTGTAAATACACTAGACTCCAATCATGGATTTGTCTTAGTTGTGGTTGACAAGATCCCAAGTTTTTTTTTTCTATTATCTTGATTTCTTCTTCTATGAATTTTATCCAAATTTCTTCTTTAGAAGCATCTTCATAGCATTCGATTTCTAAGGCATTGAAGATGCATGTTTTGTAAACTCTTTTAAGAGATTTTACCCTTAGTATAGGAGATTTGAGAATAGATTTTCTTGCATCGAACTTGGAGAGGATGGTGGTGTTACGTCTTAAGTGGTGGAGTATGATGCTTCACGTTCTCCTTGTGCTGTAGAGTCCTCACATGCTGGTGTTTTCTTGTCAATCTCGATGTATCAACTAATCATAAGCTTTTTAATACTTAGATTGTAGACTCCATAGACTTTTGATTGGTCGTTGTAGTGATGTATAATCCGTTTACCCATGTAAACTCATTGAAACTTCTCTTTTTAGGTGCCAATTTCGAAAAACTTTCTAATAATTGACATCTATGACAGCTACTTCTTACCCACCTTAAGGGGCTGAATAACATTTTACTACCTGGAGAAGAGATGCCAAAGTGGTTGCTCCCCAATAAAGAGTGTTATATATCTTTCTTGGCTTCAAAGAACTTGTATAAGAAGATCAAAGGATTAGCTTTGGCAATTGTATTCCGAGTAAAAGAAGGAAAGAAGAATGCCAAATTTAAGAGTCTAGTATATGTTAATGGGAAAAGGATGAAGAAAGGATCTGAGAAATTCTTCTCATTGGATTCGAATCATGTGCTTTTTGGGTTTGTCAATTCAGAAGATATGTGGGGAGATGTCTCTTTTGGTCCAAATGATTATTGGAATCATTTCCAGCTTAGCATCACAGCTTCGGGTGGCCTAATTGTGAAAAAGTGTGGATTTCGATTGATATGTAAATCACTAGAGAACGAGCTAGAGGTTTTGCTTCAAGATGATCAGTTACTTGATCCAGCTTTATTTTATGAGGTTTTGGATGAGAATCAAACAAGCATAGAGATTGATAGTCCAAGCAAGTTCGTCCACAAAGGTGTCGATGAAAATCAAACAAGCATAGAGGAAGATAGTCTAGGCAAGTTTGTCGACAAAGGATTGAACATGACTGACTTCTCAATTGAGGTCTCTCTCTCTCTCTCTCTCTCTCTCTCTCTCTCTCTCTCTCTCTCTATTGAGTATAGTGTTTAATGTCAGCAAGAATGCCTAATTATTATAGAAATCTAGCTTTGGTTGAATATGCTCAAATCAAACTCTTCTCCTTGACTAATTATAAACTCGGGTGCTTCTAACAATTTACCCATATTACAGAAATATCGTTATTCCCAAATTTCTCCTGCTTACCGAAATGTTATCCTTGGAGGGAAGATGCCAGAGCAATTTGTCCTTGTTGAAGATAATACCATATCTTTCATGGCTTCACAAGACTTGTATGACAAGTTCCTAGGATTGGCTTTTTGTGTTGTTTTCAATGTAGAAGATAGAGAAAAGGAAATATCTTTCGAGCTTGTGCCAAATGTTAATGGCGAAAGGCGGAATGTGCTATCAGGAACTCTCGGTTCATTTGATTCGGATCACATGTGGATCCAGTATCTCAGATCAAATATGCTGTGGGGACTATTGGAGGGAGGAGTTGATTTTGATCAATTTGAGGAGAGTTATTTACGATTTAGCCTTAGAATCAAAGTATTGGGTGGAACCACGAACAAGTTGGGCTATGTGCTACGGTGCGGGCAACTGGAGGATGATTTGAAGGTTGTGCTTGAAGACAATCAATTTTTGGATTCAGCCGCACTTTGTGAGGATTTTGATGGATCAATAGGTTTAAGAGAATTCTTAAGGAAATGTCACTTCCCTATAGAGAAACTGGGAAATAGTGAAAGCGAAAGTGAAAGTGAAGACGATTAAGTGGGAAGAGGTGAGTGTAGTAGTGTTGGCTTGCAGATCTCAAGGAAGCAATCATTAAGCTAGGAGGTGGCATATTTATCCTTATATCCCGGCAAATGTATGCGAAATTCCTACTATTAGAATTGTGTTGTTGTTGGAGTGACAGATGGCTTTCAATTCAAACTCGATTGATTCAAAGATGCATGAATAGAGAGGGTGACTTGGCACACAAGACGCTTGATTTCATCATAATAGGGCATCATTTTTGGCTCAAGTATCTCCACCATGGTGCGTTGCGGGAGGAGCGAAAAGATTCAAGTCATTTCCACGTTAGCCTCGGACGATCCCATGAAATTGTGAAGAATTGGGGAATCCATCAGATATGCAAGTAACAAGACAGTGATTTGAGGGTTTTGATCCTGCAGATTTAGCTAGTAGAACTAGCTCTAGTCCATGAAGCAGTCCTGGATCAAGAGGTTTGGAGGATATTGCGCTTTGCTGGGAACATGATCTAAGCAAATGAATCTAGAGGGAAGTGATGATACTAGTACAGAGGAGAGCACGATACATGAAGAAAACAAGATAGAGGAGGTAATGGAGGAAGGGCGATGGCCAAAGCTTCTCAATTAAATGAAGATTCAAGAAAGGAGCTAAGACGGAGGGATGCGATACAGACAGTTGGATAATATTCTCTCTCTGAAAGTAGATTGAATAGCGAAAAAGAAGAAAGAGAGAAGTAACTCGGACCACTGGCTTCTTCTTGTCTTCACGGTCTGATTCGCATGAAAGCTGGAGGGTCCAAGTCGTCGCACATCCATGGAGGATACACAGGAATGCATGGTTAACCTAAAGTAGACGTAAGGGAAGATCATATTGTTCCTCAGCAAAGGCACGATCATCAGAATTGAGCAACTTCGAATGAATTCGAACCGATTTTCTTCGATAGTTTGATCACGATTTCTAAGGGATGGCTACTACTTCCTTCTAATTGTCATGAGGCATTCGACATAAACACTTTATTTTGATGGAACTGTGAGTATTTGTTTTATGCCTTCTTCATTTGATTTAGAAGTGAAATTTTACGAGTTAGTGACATACTTGTCATGAGTTCGTCAAGAGAAATCGTTGAAAGCAACGTTCCAAACTGTTTTTTTTCGTGATTTTAAGAGTATATTTACTAAACTCAAGTTGGGACATATGCTTTTTTATTGCATAAGACCGACAACCAAATTTCCTTTGTGATATCTCAATCATAAGACACTCTTACAGCAATAAATTACCACTGTAGTTCTTAAAGAGCAAATTCATAGCAAAGTGTTTGTTTTTCATGTTTCCTTGTCAATTCGATCATGATCTCATTGATAAACGTCATATTCTACTCAACACGGTTAGTTACGTAACATTTACTGATTTTATAGTGTGTGTTTTTCATTTAATCACTTTGAGGTGACCGACCCTAGCGTTTGCTTCTCTTGCCATTGTAGATTATTACAGTGCTATAGATTCATTAGTTGAAGTGCAACTTTAAGTGGACCTGATTTGATTTTGAACGATTTGATTGGGTCCCGAAGTTAGCTTTTCCATTGGCGTAATCGAGTTATTACTGATCACATGAGTTCGTGGTTGTTGCAGATTCAGTTGCGAGATGTGCTGCTTTGGATCCGGTAGGTAGTGGCGCTTGTGTGGGGATTGCTGTGGGGTGCCATGCCTTTGGTTGGAGGCATATGGATTGTCCCGTGACTTGATTGCTTTTCGCGTTCATGCACCCTTTCAACCTTCCATTGTTTCTGTGCTAGGAAAGCTTGAAACTCTTGTAGAGGACTAGGCATCCCCAAGGATAAAAGAATGAAGGAAATCGTTCTTGAATTTGGATGATGGCTTGATCGTGGAGTGAGAGTTTAGAGCTGCCAAAGCCATTGACATCTGCGTGAACGAGATTATTCCCTACTACCAGTGCTTGTCCCTTCTCTCTTTCGTCCAAAGGAACCCCAACTCTGTGACGCCCTCCAGGTGTTTGTGAATTTTCCCAACTGTATCCATTGTGTAGTTCGCGGATTTAAATGTTTTGACTACTAGTCTTGTAAAATTATTTTCTCTTTTCTTTTAGTTATTTTTCTATTATGTTGATGCCCTCGTCAATCTAGATGGATGACTTTATTCCATTTTCACTACTTGCAGACTTGTCCTGGATGAGAATTGTTCCCATTGGGTTTGGGAGGCGAGTCTAGTAAAGACTTAGGTTCTTCACAGGTTTGCAAGTACCAAGTATGGATGGAGAGTTGAAGTTCACACTTAAAAATACTTCAGTGGAAGAATCTAATCGAGTCTAACAAATCGCAAAAGAGGCGCAGAGCATGGGGGAAGTTACTGCCTGTATTTGGAAATTTGTCAAATTCCTGTTATGTACCATTTGAGAAGGTACTCTTGCTCATTTTGATTTTTTTTCCTCACTATGCACTGCTAAAAACTTCCACCACATGCATGAGCGGGTGTGATTCTGATTTTATAGATTTGCTATAGCAAGATGTTCGTGAGTGGGTCACTACATGGATACTATACTTCCTGGAAGAAAGATTCTATGCTAGTTTATCCGAAGTCAAGAGTGTCCTGTCTCTTTCTGGGTACGCCAACATTTGCATGCGGATGTCCTTGGATTGACTTTTTGTGTTGCTTTTGAATTGAAGGAGGGAATTCAGGCTAGCCTTTCATGTGAGGTTCGAGTATTGGTAGATCCCATTTGAAGCAACTATAATAAAAGCACTTTCTCTTCATTACAGTCCGATCACTTGTGGTTTAACTATTTTCCACACCGTTCATTCAATGAACTGTATGAGATGCTAGAGACTGAGTGGAGTCTCTTCCAGCTTTCATTTGAAGTATCAAAAGCAATTCTAAGAAGGTGTTTGGGTTTCGCCTTATATGCAAGCAAGTGGAGGATGGCCTAACGGTTCTATCCCAACATGAATTGCCCTTAGGAAATGCCTCAAGCCTTTAAAGATAATCTCAGTAATCAGAGACGTTCTTGAATCATGGCACAAAGGTCCACTTCTGGATTGCAACCAATTTTGAATATTAGACATAATGCTTACTGTAATTTGTTGCATTTGTTAAATGTTTTCCTACACTTCAATTTCAGCAATTTCCGTACCTGTGCCGTTTCCCGGTGAGAGTGACCCTTTGTCCATCTTCTCATGGGTTTATAATGGAATTCTCCTACGTGATGACCACATCAGCTGTCACATCAAGCAACTTCATCTTGGTTTGTCAAAAAAAGATGGATGGATGGGACATTTGTTGATTTAGCTAGTGCTAATGCTAAAATTTTGGAAATTTAATTGCAAGGGATTACTTTGCATATGTCCAATGGTATACATATACCATGTATATTATTTAGCAGTTACAAATTTGAAACTTTTTGCAGCTGAATTTACCTTTAGGCAGTGGGGAATTATTCAAATGCTTAGATATAAAGGGATGTTAAAAGAAGTTATGTAGGTCTTGTTCTTTGGCCTCATTGGAAGTATTGTTTGAGTCACTATGATCTTGTGCTTTAGAAACTGCTTCATTTTTATTGCTTTTTTGCGCTTCACTCTTGGGGTCCTATAATTTCTTCCAAATTGCTTGCGTCACAAAGCTCTTTGCTCTCTCTTTCATATTTATGTGTCTATCGTCTCTTACAGTTTCCCCCTATTGTACTAGTCCGGGTGCTTATAATGCAAGATTATAGAAGTAACACAATTTAATATGTAAATGAGCCTTCCCAAGTTTCTCACATGTATCTTTGAGTCTCTTTTTTACCAAATTAATGCGGCGGGTGTTAGTTTTACTCTTCTGCTGAGCTTTTGGATGTTCTGTCATTATGGAAGTTTAAGGAAATATGAGCTTGACAAGTTCCATATATTTGAATCTCTCTTCTTTTCTATAAATTCATGATGTGTATAGCTTCAAACACTATATCATATTGAAATACTTTTCTATTGTTTCAAAATGACATTTCGCTGTGCATCCAAATCACTGTCCTTCTATTTGCCGTTCACTTGTCTTGTTTCTGTTTTCATCACAGAGTGTGGGATTACTTGTTTAAGAGGATATTATTTGAAGGATAGGAAGAAAGAGCTCGAAAGTAAAGAGACGTCTAGAACAAAGTCAATTCCTTCAATTTCATTTGCAAGTTACATTCTTGGGTAGAAGAAACCCATCATGAAGTTCGAGCATCTTGCACACTTTCTCTAATTTGTCTGATTATCTTAGTTGGCATACCATCCGAGGGTTGGCACATGCAATTTAAATCGAGAAAGGTTAAGGGCTGTGACTGGCAAAAAGGGCGCATATTGATGTTCTTGAAGTAGATGTGTTTTGTAGGAAGCGGTTGATTGAGCCTGTGCTGGGTCTATTATGTTTCTCTATCTCTGGATGTGCTGTTAATGGGGGTGTGCTCGAATCTGTATTTGTTGGTTCTACATTTGTAACAAATATTGCTACTTCATTCCACTCTTAATTTAATTATGTCTTCTCATTTCCCAAATAAAGGTAAATGTTTGATTGCCTGATTTTCACCAGAAAAGATAATTTGTGCAGAATATATCCCTAATTCAATTAAGCATCAGCCTCCTTTCGGCAAAACTCAAATATCACATGCATCCTCCCCCTTTTGTCATAGCATCCAAAAAAAAGGCTTCAGTTGGATGTATGTAGATCAAATGCTTTCAACAATTCTACGTGCTCGAGTTCATGTGTTTACATAAGCTCCCAAGGCAACAAGATCAAAAGAATCTTGACCCCGTTATCAAGTAAGAAACAAGCCACAGCGTAATTGAAAAATAAAGACAACGCACAGAAACTCTAATAGGTTGGTGGAGGAAGAGGATATTGTGGAAATAAATAACTATTTTGGGGAATCCTTATTGCGTCTCATTGCAGACCATGTGGGATCTCCCTCAAAGTGGAGTCAAAGCCAAGTAAGCTCGGTAGAGAGGCCTCTACCTATGGATCACCTTCATTTCCGTCCTAGTATCAACTCCGGCAGCTCGTGTTATTCAGTGATGGGCTATACCCCTTGAGTTTGGTTTGGCCATCCCAAGCATTCTTCCATATCCAAACTTCTCCTTTTTTTCTGATGTCCATACCTTTTAGTGTGGACTCTCCAATAAATTGGCAGTTGTTTAGGACTCCAGGAGTCTCACCTCCACGGACAACATCAAAAGTTCCAAAAATGAGAGTTAAGGCCATCCCCCGCATGGAAAATTCAGTACTTTTGGAGGTCACTTCGGGAGACCTGAAAACCGTTCTTGACCTTGAACGTCAGCTTGATTTGTTCCTCAAACAAATCAGCTCTATGACCAGAAACGGGAAGCAGGCAGTATATCACAATCGTATGCAAACTAATGCATATTGACATCCGAATGCACCGCCTTAAGATCATGAACTAATCACCTCACTTGTTCAGAAAAATTGTCATTTTTCTCAGTCATGCAAGTACCGCTATAGCTAAACCCTGCAAATCACCCTTAGGATTAATGTTCAAGAATAATCAATGTTCCATTCACAAAAAGACTCGTAAATTATTTCCTTCTTATCATTCTCGCCTTTGATCAAATGAGTATAAAACCATTTCACATAACTCTTTACAAACACCGACAGAAAACCAAATCCAACCCGACTAGCTAAAAACATTTGCCTAAACGAAAATCCATCCTGTGCGAAGAAACTCAAAAGTCTATATTCCGTCTCTTCCAACACGCTTCTTGTCACGCCCCGATCCTCGGGCACGCGCACATCCTTCTCACTTGGTCGATTTTATAATGCGATATCCCAGGACAATGTATCGCCGACTCTTTCATTTATTAAGCACATGCGGAAGCAGTTAAAATCCCCAGACAATAAAACAATGGGATAGAAAAGCAGGCTATATCTTTCATATTGAAATTTACAACCAAACCTTTATACCTGGCATTAGACAGAGCACTTCACAAACTATTCGCAACTTCAGAGTCTCACTCTATCTACACATATACAAAAAGGGTCACAAAGAGATGGGATTTCAATCCTCATCTAAGTCATACTCTAGATCATCTTGATCTTCCTCTGATTCCTCTTCACTCAGATCATTCTCTTCCTCAATTTCACCTCAGAGTTCTCCTTCACAAAATCCTCCTCCTCAGCTCCTCGTCGGGATCCTGAAATGTTTTCCCCAAACTGGGATGAGACTACGTCTCAGCGAGTTCTACCCCACTAAGCCCGATTAATAAACTATTATACTAAAGGCTGCCTAAACACGCATAGGTCAGAAGACGTACCTTAGCATCAGATCCCACCTGCAAGTCAGTACAATTTACAATAGACACTCAAGCAATCATATCACCGATCGAAGCATCGATCAAATCGACCTAGTCGATTATAAGCCAACAAGACCACTCACGGTCATTTCCATTCAGTCAATCAATTCACAACATCAAATCAAAACAATGATCAATCGACCTCGTCGATTACATGTCAATTGGACCATTTATAGATCATCTCACTCCACACCATATAATCCCCAATAGTACATTCAGTCACAGAGCTACAGTAATGCTCTCGGGCATCTATTCGCCAATGTGATGTACAATAAACACTTTATGTGCATACTCGTAGGCATTCCACTTTCCTTCAGCCACATGGGCACGATACTCGATACACAGAAATACAGCCGCGCAGGCACAATCTACGCCACACTTGCATGATCAACTATCGCCACACAGGCATGATCAACTATCGCCACACAGGCATGATCAATTATCGCCACACAGGCATGATCAATATCCAACAATTTACGTGCATTCTCTAAGGCATCCTACATGCCAAAGCGATGTAATAATCGCTGAGCCACATCACACATCACTTCTTCACACAGCATTTCTTTTCATATTTTATCATCATTGATAAAATATCGTGTATTAGCACACTATTGGCCCTAGCCAAAATATAATGATTTCGATTCCACAAATCTCACCATTATTAGCGTCCACCAAAACACTTTTGGTGCTGTCAACCGACACCCGGTTATCTTCCAATTAATTTTCCAAATTAATTCACCCAGGAAAATAATCTTATAATCACAATTAATTCACTTCAGCACAAAATAAAGCTCAATTAAATAAATGAACTGCGCCACGATGATCAGCACGAAATTTCGGTCGTCGGCCATCAAATTCTTAATTTCCGAAAAATAAATAAATAATTAATTAATTTCGAAAACTAATTAATAATTATTAAAAATTCCATTTAGCTTAAAATAAAGCTAATTTAAATAAACGGGCTACACCATGATTATCAGCATAATTTTTCGGTTCCAGACTATCTCCCTTGAATTTTCGAAAAATAAATAATTAAATAATAAATTTCGAAAATTAAACAATTAACATTAAAATTAAATTTAGCTCAAAATAAAGCCCGATTAAATAAACGGACTTCACCACGGTCATCAGCATAATTTTTCGGTTCCGGACCATCTCTCTTGAATTTTCGGAAAATAAATAATTATTTAATTTAATTCCGAAAATTAATATTAAAATGCCAAAAATCCCACTTAGGCCCGAATCGCCAAATTGAAGCCCACTAAGGGTCGGGAAAAATCCCGAGGCACTTCCAATAATTAGTAGACCACGTCTACTTGCTAATTGCGCAATCAATTTATTTAAATCGCATCACAATTGACTAATAATTACTAATTTATTCTAATATAACAACCTAAATATAATTAATTAAAACTAAACCAACCTTAAAGCATAATTAGCCAACTAATCCTGGATTAGTGAGATTACTCACCAAATCGCGCGCAAATCGGATCAATCCGACGGCGGCGACGCGAGGAACGATTGTTCCCAAAGCGACTCGCGGATCCGGGGCCGGGAAACGGCCCAAAAGCGGGCCCGAAGTTGCTGAAACCCACTCCGTGGGTATGCTGGTCGCGGCCGAACGGGGTGGCTCCGGCGGCTAGGGCGGCGGGGAAGGCCGGCGGAGGGCGAGGGGGTCGCGGGGAGGTCCGACGGAGCTAGGCGGTGGCCCACGGTGGCCGGAGGTGGGCTGGTCGGTGCGGACAAGGTCTGGGTCGGCTAGATCGCGCGAAGGGAGGAGCGGACGGCGCGACGACGACGGGCGTGCGGGCACGGCGCGGGCGGCGGTGCGGCGGCGGGACGAGCGGCAAGCGGGCGGCGGTCGCGGCGAGCTGCTGCTTCTGGTTCGCCGTTTCCACGAAGAAGAAAGAAGGAGAAGAGAGGGGTTCGGTCGCGTGGGTGAAGAAAGAAGAAAGAGGAGACAGAAGAGAGAGAGAGAGAGAGAGAGAGAAAGTGGGCGGTGGGGGGATTCGCACGATGGGGGAGGGGAAAAAGGGGAGAGGAGAGAGAAAGAAAAGAAAGAAAAAGAGAAAAAGGAGAGGAAAAAGGGAGAGAAAGAAAAGGGGGAGAAAGAAAAAGAGGGAGAGAGAGAAAAAGGAAAAATAAAAAATGCATAATGCCTTTATGCAATTTTCCTTTTCTCTTTTCCTTTTCCTTTCTATTTTCTTTTGGTCTTCGATTCTTCCTCCGATAATTTCTTTCTTGAAATTTCGGACTCGACAATAAATTAATAGGCGATGAGGCGGTCCTAAAAATGAATTGTGACATAGAATATTCGATTCCCAAAACCGAATTAAATTTCATGATTAAAATCGACCGGACGTGATTTTAGTCCAATCTAACTAATTAGGTAGCTTTTAGGGATTTTACTGCGGTTATATCCCTTAACGGCTTCACCCAATAAATTAGCTAACTCATGAGTGATCAGCTCGAGAGAAAAAGGACCATAGCGCGCGACGATATGCACATTTCACTTTATCGAAACGGGGTCAAATTTCAGGATGTCACACTTTTAGCAGCAAATGTTTGATATCTATCGAAACAAGCTTGGTTCTGTTCGTGGGAACCAACTTGCAGAGAAGTCGATGCGACCTCCTCTTCACTTTGTTATGCCCTCTAGTGTGATGAAGAACTGCTTCCCCTCTTTTCCAACTATGTGTTTGATCGGGCTGCATCCACAGGTTGCAAGCTCTTAGGTATATTTATGCAAATGGTTGCTCAAAGCTTCGTAAGTTTCTTTACAAGATGGAGAATAATTCAGTTGTTTTGGATTGCGCCGTTGGATTGCTAAATCTAATTCATCTGAATCTAAGAAATTGCAGTCCATAAGAAGTGGATTTTCTCATGGATGTTACCTGTTTTTCCACCTTCTTCTCCTCGTCACTAGTAGGCAACGCAGTTACTACTCTGCTCGCAAGCATTAGTAAGTTTGAAAAGTTGGATGTTCTTGATTTTTCAATTTTTAGCAGCTTCAACCGAACTTTGAATTACTTGTATGGTTACTGTAGAGATCGACTAAATTGTTTTGAAATTAAGTTGAGGCTTTGGTCAGTTTTGTAATTGGGAGAACTATTTGGGAGATTCGATTGGTATGCGCTTGTTTGGGTACATATAAATAGAGCAATGATATGTATGGAAGATGTAAGCGAATTCCCCATCCAATTGGCATGGCCTATCTCCAATTACACCTTTGCCCTTAAATAACTCACTTGATTAAAAATCATTTGATTAAAGATCCATCCCAAATAGAAATTGTTATTTGTATTATTAATTGAGTAAACCCAATGACCATTTCCGTCTCAAAATTTTGCGAAAGAAATTATATAGACACGCCATGCATATTTGTAGAATACACTATGCTCATACAAAATTATAGATGAACAAAATCATAACTTGAAATAATGAAGATGATTCATAGGTTACCAATTAACGTCTTATCTTCTAAATATGAATTCAAAAGAACTCTCTAGTATATATTGTCTTACCTTTTAGAAGGGTTCAAATTCTTTATATACTACCAAATATCATGATACTGGATGTACATAAGAAATTGATATTCGAATCTTTGACAAAGTAAAGCTATTATTTGCATGTAGCAAACATGATAATACCATTTTGCTATATTTCTTGTCCTTTTAAATCCTAAATTTTTTAGCATTTAATACTAAATACTACAAATATTAAGAAATTTATACGATGCTCTAGTAATTATAATTTGAAATGCTTACTTTGTTTGAAATAATATGTGATCTCAAACAAATGAAAGAATTATACAATCAAATCTACCGTAAAAGTTATACGTGATTGTCATGTGACTGATTTGAACTATACTGTTACATAATGGTCAAGATTATGTTATTCCGTAATAGTTAAATCATTAAATCATGGAAATGAATAGCTGGTGAAATACACAACATGAAGAGTATGATTGAGGATACCCCTTCCTTTCAGCTCCATCACCGTCAATCGATCGTCTATCCCATCTCCGATCGGTGACAGCCGCCGTCAAATCTCCCTCGCCGATCAGTGCAACCGTGGCCGTGACGGAGCAGAGAACGGATGCTCATCACAACCGGTCGGAACTCCTCTCGTGCTCTTTCTCCCTCGCTTGGTGCGTGCGGCAGAGCTGAGGAACCGAGCGAAGCAAGAACAGACGCACAGACCGAGAAAATTATCTTCCTCTTTCATCTTTGAGCGCTCTGGACCGAGTCCAGTGTCCACGCGCGCGGTCAAAGCCATTTGTAGCTGAATATCTTTGTCCAGCAATTTTGTCGCTAATCGATTCGTCGCCTTAGCTTCGTCTTCGTGAGGTTGTTGAAGTCTTTCAGTGTCTTCATTTATTAGCAGGTAAACCATTCGGATCGGATCTCCCCCAAGGTAGGACGCGGTTGATTCATCGAAACTCGATCATACGATTGGTCTGTGTTTGCCTTTTGCCGAGAGCTTCAAATTGTTATCTCAAATTGCTCATGTTATATTGCTCGCCGATTGATAGGAATTCCTATTTCTAGAACACCTCACCCTTCATGATCACCACCGGTTCGACGTTTTGCCTCAGAGATGATAATGACGAATTTGTCTGCATCATTGATCAATCTGAGATTGCATAGAGTGATCTGGATGTTCTTGTTCGACATGCTGATCATATATTGTGCAATTTGATGCTTCATCCTTTGATGGCAGAGAGTTCTCTTTCCCTTGGTGCTTCGATTTACTTTGTCTCCTTTGGTTGTGTGACTGAATTGTCGTCTGGTATAACAGTAAGTCACTATACATTGGTGGTGAATAAATCACAGCCAAGCTATATCAAGTTCAATCTCGTTTTGATGCTCATAAAAGACCATTCCACCAAAGTTTGAGAGAGAGAGAGAGTCTTCAACCTAATTTTAAATTCAAAATAAGCAGAAACGGTATAAGAAATGCTCAGGGATTGGAAGTTTAGTTAAGTTGAGAGATATATGAAAGCAGTTAAGTTAAGAAATCATGGATATATAAAAGAAGTTAGGTTAGGAAATGGACATCGACCTAGTAATAATCAAAGGGAATTTAAGACTTATGAATAGAAGATACGCGGAGGAAAAAGATGTGTTGAAATTATGCCAGAATCCTGCCAAAATTACTGCTGATTTCCCTTTGAGTATCATCGTAATGTTGATGTCAATGTCTCCGTTTGAGTGTCAATTGTACAAACTGTGATTAATTTCAATTCCAGCAATGTCAATGTCCTAGTAATCTCGTTTTCAGTTAATTTCATTCAGCTTATTCCTTTTAGTGTTCTTTGCTTTGATTTCCTTTGTTCCCTGCATTGCACCTTTAAATAATTCACAGAACTTCCACTTTAATTTCTGAGCAAAATTTGCTATTCCTGTCATTTAGATCGATTTCCATCAAACAATTTCATCCATTGCTTCCGGGAGCTAGCATGCATACACGCACACCATCAAAGCCATCTTTGGAAAAATTGTTTGTGGACAGTTTAATCAATTTAAAGCCAAGCTAGAATCAGAAAGTAAGCTTGTTATTTGTTTTCCCAACCGCTTGACAGCCAGATCAACTAACATCTAGTGAATTTGCTACAACAATATCGTATAGCTAAACAGGCGAATGTACACAAGTGGTTGCACTATAATAGGATTCTAAAGTTAGCCACCACTGGTTCAAGAGGTGACTCCCGCCATGTGATAGTTTTTCTAACAAGGCTCAAGAGGCGGCTTCCACAACATAACACTTTGTCTCGTGTGGCATTTGGTTTGCATTGTACACAAATGTCATTCCATATTCGATGTACAGGTCACATATCTCATGCTCAATATTTCACACAATGAATAATGATTCCTCAAGCAGATTTGTGGTATGCGGTTATTTACTTGCTTTCTGAAGGAATGTACCAAATCTACATACCAAATTGAGCTGGCTCTAGAAGAACTTGTTACATGTCTGCTTGCTATATTCCACTTCAGAATCCATGTTGATGCAAGCTTCGCCATCAAACTACTGACATACCAACAGAATTGTTGGGTGCAAACATGGCTCAAAATTATCAATCAAAAAACATGATATACACTTTCTACCTTTGCTTTTGATATTATGAAGAGCAGTGTACTAGACCTATATTTGGCGATAGCTTCTTGAATTTTCTTTGCTGGAGTTCAGTGCATAGACTTAATTCTTACTCAGCTCATAAATCCAAAAATTCTCAATATGAATAGAAGTATCTTTTGGCCTGATAAACATGAAAATATGAGAGAGCAAGCTTGCTTCATGTCATAGGGTGTGTTTGACTGATACATTCCATGACTCTGATAATGCCATATTCTTGGAAAGCTGATTCAATAGTTATTTCATGAGTGCCATGAATGGATGATATATGAAGATTATTCATCTGCTAGCTTTACAAAATGAGACTGTATGTTATGTTTTCTTCTATAAAAAAGGAAGAAGTTAGACAGAAAGGGATTTTGGTTTTATAATGTACCATTAGTTCTTGAACTTTTTATAGCCAATTGAGACCTTAAACGACCTAATTTTATTTTTTCTCTTTTTTGTCCCGACTTTAAAGTAGCTTGATTGATCTCTCGTGCATCGCAATTCTCATTGGCAGCTGTGGTACTCTATCCTCGTCTTCTTCAAAGCAACTTTTTTGCACATCGTGAGTTTTGTTTCACGCTTGAGTGAAGGCTGGGGCACAATTACAAGGGGATAATGGAGTGCTGCAATGGCGATTGATGAGGCGGAGAGCGTGGGTGATAGAGTCCATTTGGACTGCTCTGTTCTGTCCAAAATTCCACGAGGTAAGAATGGAACAAACTCATCCATGAATTTGAATGATGGCTTGGGCATAGAGGGAGAGTTTACAGCTTCCAAAGCCATTGAAAGCTGCATGAACAAGATTATCTTCCACCGCCAGTTCTTGTCCCTTCTCTATTTCTTCCACTGCCAGCTGCGTAGACTCAATTATTCGTCTGCTAGCTTTACAAGTTCATCCATGAATTTGTGTTTTTGCCTAACTGAATCCAGCTTTAAACCAACCCCCCTCCCCCCCCCTCTCAAGGGGGAAAAAAGAACCAAACCCATTGTTTAATTTACCGGTTTAAATGTTTTGACTACTAGTTTTGTGAAGTTTGTTCTATTTGTTTTGTTTAGTATTTTTATGTAGCAGCTTGTTTCAAAGCAAAGTGACATTCAATCTATTATATCAATGCTCAGGTCAATTTAGACGGATCAGGATATTCTATATACACAAAATTTCATGTAAAGTGTTTTTGGAGGATTGCTGCTATCCCTTGGTGCAATGCTGGAATAAAACCAGCGTAATGGGATCTTGTCTTGTAGACTCGTTGTGGATGAGAATTGTTCTTATTGCGCTTGGGAGGCAGTCTCTTTTAATGTCATGCTGTAGGTACATATCCACTAGCATCTATTTGTTTTTCCTCCCAATCCTGTTAAGTTGTTCGCTTTTATATTGATAGCGGAAGGACTTATGTTATCACAGGTTTAAAAGTACCAACTATGGATGGAAAGTTGAAGTTAACTCTTGAAAAATACTGGTTAGTGGAGGACTCTAACTGAGTTTATTATTACTTTTTTCAAAACTTCTGTGCATCATTGCTAGAAAGGATGATGTCGAGATGACTTTGTTTTCTCATGTTTTTTTTTTTTTTTTTGTTCAGATTGTTTTCTTATAAATTAAAAAGTAGAAATGAGAAACTAATTTGAGTTGGATGGCCTCGACTCAATGCTAGGTGGCCCCAAAGTTTATAATGCATCAATTGTGGTGGCATAGATGGAAATATTCTTGCATGCTAGAAGTGCTTGGATAGATAGCCTACGCATCAGATATGGGTGACGCATCAGATATGGGTGATAATTTTAAGAAACATATACCATAGACAATCCTTGTTGGGGAATTATCAAGCAAAGGGCCACATGAAGCCAAGGTCAAACCATAAAAAAGTGAACTCTCCACTACTCATCATTAGCTGCCTGGTCTTTTTACGCATCTTTGGAAAATGAAAATCTCTCTAATAAGTGCCAATGTTTTGTCACGACTAAACTGACCAGCTAGTCCACCATCAAGAACTTCAACGACATGAACATTGAAGAATGCACAATTAATTGATCGCCCTTCAATATACAGAAGACCATCTAGATGGTGAAACCTTCCATATGAACTCTCAAGAGTTGACTCCCATTGTTTTCCAAAACTTGGATCCTCTTCATACAAATCTTTGACGACTTCAAATCCACCAACATTGATTTACATGGTAGAAGAGAGGAGCGCATATCAGCGGCATAAAGCGTCCTCAACTGGATTTTGAGTGCCAGATGTATGTTTGAGAAAGGAATGGAAAGTGTGACATCCCGATTTTCCAATTCTATTTTCAATAAATTGAGACGGGCATTTCGTTGGCACGCATATAGTTCTTTTCCTTGAGTCGGCCACTCATATGAAAACTAGTCTGTTGGGTGAAGTCGTTAAGAAATTCTAATGCATCAGACTCGAGAATTTGGCCAGGAAGCGACCTTTCGACCGAGCTAATCTGCAAGGGTCATTACAGCACAAATAAAAATCGATTAGAGACCAGAGATAGCTTGACTTGATAGAGGCATGTGATCGAGTGTGGGTGATTCCACCGGATCGCACAATCCTTGTCGATCGACACCGGACCGACTTTTCTATCGATTGGGTCTGTGTTCGTTTTTGAAACCTCGAGATTACGCTTCGACAACCGAAAGTCGCCAATGTTTCAAAGATGTACATTGTGGCTTGAGATGATCAACCACAGGTCAAATGCATGAAAATTTCTAAAGGCTACCCGATGAGGTTGGGTAGCGCTAAGTATCGTGCCAAAGTGAAATTAACCGTGGAATTGAGATCGAATTCAGAAATTGGAAGTCTGGGTGTGTCACAAATCATTTTAGAATCATTGACTTATCTTTGGAAGATTTTTCGTGCGAGCCGAGTTTTTCAACAAAATAATCAAAGAATGGCTAATTTGGCTCAAGAAATTAGTAGGCCCATCTTTGGTCGTCTTTTGGGACTTAAGTTGATTCTATAGACAAGTGAAGATGTGAATTGAAGTGTGGTGACATCGGATTAATTTTATGGACTTCAATTTGATTCAATTGGAAGAAAATCAATTGGAATTAAAGGAATTGATGTACAAAGTTTCATGCCCCAGCGGAAAAATAAAATGGACCCATTGGAATATGGTTGTGGGAGATAGTGGAGTGTGATGTCATGCATGAGGTCATGGTGGGCCACCTTGGTTGGATGAAAGAAAAAGAAAAAAAAAAAAAAAAAAAGGGAATGGTCCCATCCTTCTCTCTCCTCCTCTCTCCTTCCTCTCTCCCTTCCGTAGGTTTCTCCTCCATCTTCTTTGTGCGAAGGACCAGAAAAATTTGCAGAGAAGAAGAAGGAGCAGCCATGGTCGGCCACCCGCTCGCACGTCGTCGTCGCCGCCGCCGCCGTGCGTCCGTCCCGCACCGCCGCGCGCGCTCGCCGGCCCGCCGTCGCGTCGCCTCCGCCTCCCACTCCGCCTTAGCTCGCGTTGTAGCTGCTGCAACAGCTCGTGCCGAAGCCATTCGGCCACCTCCGGCCACCGTTCGGGTCCCGCCTTGGTCTGGTTCGACCCCTCAACCTTCCCCGGTCCTTTTCCATCTCATCCAAGCCCCGGATCCGCCCATTCTCGGCCTCAATGAGCAGTGGACAGCAGCTGCAGAAAATGGGTATGGCAGCAAGTGTTGGGCCGTTTTGGTTGGCTTCCCGACCCCGGATGCTTGGCCAGCTTTGAGAAAGTCGATCCCCTCGTCGTCCTCGTCGTTTTGGTCCGCTCGGATCATTAATCGGGTGAGTTTAACTCACTAAATCTTGATTAGAGGGTTAATGATGCCCTAAGTGTGCTTAGTCTAAGTTAAGTAAGTTTATGTGGTTAGATTAGTTTATTTGGTTGATGATTAGATTAAGGTGTTTAATTAAGTTAAAGTGTGTTTAGTTTAAGGTTAAATATGTCTATTTTTAAAATAAAGCCTTGATGTGACATAATAGGGTTTTATTTTTGAATTATTTAAAGATTTCGAATTCTGGAAATTTATAATGTTATATTAATTCCGAAATTAATAAATATTATTATTTAAAAAAAAAAACGGAAAAATTATTTTTGATCCCGGTTCTTTCAAATTTAAATTGATCATTTGCTTGTGTAGTCGGATTTTGAAATTGATGATTGGATGTTATAAATTGAGTGTGGATCATGAAAAATATGAATATTATTATTTAATTATTTTCAAAATAAATTTAATTATTTAATAAATTCGAAAATTTTGTCAGGGGACCCTAAACTCTCGAATTTCGTCGATTGTTCTTGTGCATTTAAAATTTGAATTTGATGAATGGATGTGGCAAATTGAGTGTTGATTGAGGTAAATAGGGATTTTATTCATAAGAACCCAAGTGTCGGGTTTTGATGCAAAAATTGGATTTCTATTGATTATATTAAATAGTGGGGTTTGAAAAAGTGAGATATTGGCTTTTTGATTCGAAATTAGTGTGCCCACACACGTGAGTAATTTCTGGAATATTTTTTTATATGAAGAAAAATGGCCGGGATCACTATTTTAAGTGGAAGCACAGATTGAAATATAAAGTGTCCTGGGGTCGAGTATGCTTTGGTTGTGTGATAATTAAGAGGAACCGTCCTGGGCTGTTGAGCCGGACTTGCCCCTATATGGGATGCCCACGCGGTGGTGCGGGTCATGGGCCAGACAGGCCCATGCTCCTTCGGGAATGCCGTCGACGTACTAATGAAGCCGTGCTCCATGGGGGAGGCGATGCTGGCTATATGAGTAATGCCGAATCTGCGAGTAAGAGGCTATGCGTGTGGTGAGTGAATAATAATTGGAATGCGTCTTAAGTGCGATTGTGATTTATATGAAAGTGATGGCGTTCCAATTGTTTGAGTTCCTATTACTATCTATGATTGGGTGATTTGAATTGTGCTCACCTGCAGGAAGGAACTGAGGCGAGAAAAGTTCTTTGTGTGATGTGGTTAGGCCACCCTTGGGCGTATTTTCTTTCTAATAGGGGTTTAGGGGGTTGAACTTGCTGAAACATCGTCTCATCCCGGTTGTGGGATTAAAATTTCAGGTCCCTAGATGGCGGTCGTGGAGGACCCGAAGCCCTAAGTCTGAAAAGGTGGAGACTGAAGTATCAGTGAACGTGTCCTGCTAGTTGGGTTTAGGATAGTTCCCATTCTGTCGAGCCGGTCTATTTTGTAGACAGTCCAGAGTTGTATTTAAACCTATGTGGTTGTAAATGAGTGTTTGGTGTTGTGATTGATTGCCTGCTTTTCTATCCCAAGTTAAATGTTGTTAGGGGATTTATAATACGTTCCGCATGCGCAATAATAAATGAATGGGTCGGCGACGTATCCTGGGATGTCGCATATTTGATCGACCGCAGTGGGATGTACACGCGCTCGGGGTTCGGGGCGTGACATCCCCGTTTAAGTGGTATCAGAGCATGGTCTGTGTATGGAGTGATAAGGTGCGATGAGTCATGGGATAGTTAGTAGGAAAGGCTTTTAATATGCTGATGCATGTGGTTGATAGCTGTTTGGTAGTATATTTGTGGGGTCACTCAAATTTCAACTTGATGTTGGAATCGGAAAACAGGTGTCTATAAAGAGCCTGTAGGATGAGTGATCATGAGTGGAGAACTCCTTGGAAGAGGTCGGTAGGACCTATACCTCGGTAGGATGCTGACAAGAGTCAGTAGCCGAGGTAGAATGTAGGCTTAGACCAGCGCGAATGTGAGAGTATCGCCGTAAGTTGGTACTGTGAGTGTAGCAGCTCCGAATGATCCTAGGTTTGTCGGGATTGTTCAGGCGCTAGTGTTCCTTGGAAGCCGTTGGGTCAGTAAGCTCAGGATCGAGCCGCCGCTGTTGCTGTTGTTTCTACCGCTGCCAGTGTCTTGACCGTTGTTGTTGCCGTGCCTATTGAGGCCCAATCTCGAGTTGTGATCGAGGATCAAGTCTCCGTATCTGAGTTAAAGTTCAGTTTAGACAAAGGTATAAATCAATTGAGGAGAAAGGCCGATGTCAGAAGAAAGGTGCCCTGTTTCACCCAACCAGAAGAGTATAATTGAAAAGTCAGTGCTCAACTTGATTGATGGGTGTCGTGTCGTAAGAAAGGACATGGATTTGTCATGTCTTTGTAAAAGGGAAAGAACTTGTTATAGGTGTCGCCAGTAAAGTCATTTAATCAAAGATTGTTCGTATAGACAGATGGAACCACAGCTGTTTCTGTCACCGTCATTGATAAGACAGAACAGAGGAAGCATGCTGCAGGATGTTCAGTGGGGTACTTGGAATAGACCTAGTGCAAAGGAGGGTGCATGATATTCCTTGATAGGAGGTAGAAGACTCTTCGATTGTGTGCCGAGTCTGTGGGAGGGAGACATGAGTCAGCCCAGTGTCAGAGTAAAAAGGGGAGCATGCTTTGAATGTGGCCAGCATGACCAACGGGTTAGGAATTGTCCGCGTAAGTTCTGGAGAGTGTAAGCACTGTTACTGTAGATAGGATGCCACTAGGATGGCTAGAGGAGCATGAAGGGATCGACCATGCATCAATCAGAAGAAGAATGTTTTTGAGATATTTTTATCAGAGTAGTGCAGTAGAATTTTCAGTGAAGGTTGTAGAATCTTTGTTGTGGTAATAAAGTGGTAGAAAGATGAATCTCTGACTATAGCTATACATGGAGGGGTTTGCTTAAGTATGACTTGGAAGTCATTTATAAAAAGGTTTGGCATAAGGAGCTTTCTGTTATTTTGAATCGTGGTATTAATATAATTCAGTTTGTTCAGTTAGCGTGTGAAAGTTTTGAATTACTGAAAGTCGAAGAGGAACTTCGATCCTTGTTAGGGTTATTGAAGATGACTTGGTTCTGGTTATTGGTTATCGAATATACATGGCAGTTGTAATGGATGCGTCAGTTGAGGAGCCGAATATGGAGAACATAACCGTGGTATGGAAGTTTTCGGAGGTGTTTCATGAAGATTTGCCAAGTCTGCTTTCAGAAAGAGAAATAGAGTGCGTGATTGAATTAGCACTCGGAGCAGAGCTAGTCCTTAAGGCTCCTTACTGGATGGTGTTACCCGAGTTAAAAGGAGTAAAGGTGCAAATGCAAGAATTATTGGATAGGGGATTCATACGTTCCAGTGCATCACCATAGGGAGCACCTGTTCTATTCGTGAAGAAGAAAGTTGGTTCGTTGTGTTTGTACATCGATATCCTTTAAAATCGACTGGAGGTCAGGGTATCATTAGTTGAGGATCAGGAAGAAAGACACACCGAAGTTAGCATCTCATACTCGATATGGCAGTTATGAGTTCATTGTAATACCGTATGGTTTGATGGACACCATAGCTATTTGTTTGGGTCTAATGAGCAGAATATTTAAGGGTACTTGAATCAGTCGTGATCGTGTTCATTGAAGTTATCTTAGTGTGTTCAAAGAGTGCTGAGGAGCACGAGAGACATTAGAAGATGATACTTCAGACCTTGAGGACTCTTCAATTTTATGCTAAGTTTAGCAAGTGTGAGTTTTGGATGACTCGTATTGCGTTCCTAGGTCACGTGATTTCGAGCAAGGAAATCTCCATAGACCTCGTCCGAGATTAAAGCAGTGATCAGTTGGCCGATATTGACTACAGTGACAGAGATTAGAAGTTTCTTGGGATTAGTAGGATATTACAGAAGTTTTATGGAAGGGTTTTCCGCGTTAGCGTTGCAGTTGATTCGACTACTGAAGAAGTAAGAAAAGTTCGTGTGGACAGATAAGTGCGAGCTTAGTCTTCGAGGGCCTAAGAAGAGGCTGACTACCGCACTGTGCTGATTATTCCATCTAGTCCTCGGGAAGTTATGAGATCTGCAATGATGTGTCGTTTAAAGGATTTGGTTGCTTGTTGATGCAAGCATGATAGAGTTATTGCATATGCATCCGTGTTGAGATCTTGTGAGTTAAATTATTCGACGCACATCGTAGAACTTGCGTAGTTATGTTCATTTGGAATTTTAAAGGCACTATCGGTACGGAGGAATATTTCATATCGTCAATGACTATCAAAGTCTCAAGTATGTATTCTCAAAAGAGAGTTGAATATGAGACAAAGATTTGGATGGAACTCCTTAAGGATTATGACTATGATATTTTGTATCACTCGGAAAGATAAACAAAGTCGCAGATGCACCGAGTCGAGAGTCCTTAGTTGCACATAGTTGGTACTCAAGGGTTGGATCTTATTTGAGAAAATTCGAAATTCAGTTTTCAAATCTATAGTAAGCCACCTTTTGAATCTTATGACTACCCTCAGAATTGAGCCGAGAGTACAGATCAGAATCAAAGCGCTTCAGTGGACAGATTCAGAAATTTAGAAGACTCTATAAGAGAATGTAGATGAGAGAGAGGTTGATTTTCAGATTCCTGAAGACAGAACGCTAAGGTTTTGAGGATGATTGTGTGTAATTGACGATATAGAGATTAAAGAAGAGATCTTATGGGAAACTCATCATAGCAATTTCAGCGTTGTCCAGACAATACGAATAGATCTTGTTTTGAGTGTGTGACATCCTGATTTTCAAACTCTGATTTCGATTGGTTAAATTGGACATTTCATCAACGCGATTACAGTGTTTTTTCTCTGAGTTGGCCACTTACGAGATAACTAGACTAGTTGGGTGAGTTATTAAGGACTTTAAGGCAAATAGACTTGAGAATTCGACCAGGAATCGACTTCTCGACCGTGCTAATCTTTAGAGATCATTACGGCACAGTTAAAAATCGAATTAAGATCAGAGATAGGTCAGTTTGACTGAGATGAATGACCGATCGTGGGTGACTCCACTAAATTGGAAAACTCTCGTCGAATAATACTAATTTGATTTTACTGTCGTTTTTGTACCTTGTGTCCGTATTTGAATCATCGAGATTTTCACGACCCTCGAGAGTCGCCAATTGTCAAGTGGATTCATCATTCAAAGAAAGAAAATCGACCACGGGTCATTTGTCCTAAAAAGCTCCGAAAACTACCTAGTAGCCTATGTCACACTAAAGGCGTGTCAGAGTGAAATTAACTGTCAATCTAAGTTCGATTTCAGAAATTGGAGATTCTGTCTTGTCACAAAGTGGGTATACTGAAGTGTGTGAGCATTAGATAATTCACCAACATGGAGTGCCGGGGATGAATTATATTTCGGATCCATATCATAGATTATAAGTTTGGTAGAATTTTCAGAGGATTCTTTCTTAATCAATGCATAGCAGAAAGTGTAGAATTTCAATTGCTGAGATGGAGTCAAGGAAAGAAAGATCATAGGCCAAGGTCGTACGGTGATCGATGATTGCGATTCTTAAGTCGTCGAGTTATATCGATCTTGACCGAGGTTCCGGGCCGTTTCAGAGATTAGTCGAGATAGTTTCTTTTAATCGGTGCAAAGCAGAGTGTTCAGAACTTCAGTTGTTGAGATGAGATCAGAGATCAGAAAATCGCAGGTCTAGAGTTGGTTCAGAAATCAGTGATTCAATCGCAGTTAGCAGGGACAATCTTGAGACCGCTCAGAATCGCCAGTTTAGCTTCGCGGATTTTGTGTTGAAAACCTTTAGAATTTTAAGTGGGCAAGTGTTTGGTATTTTGGATCCAAAGTGGTTTGGGCAAGATAGTAGTGATCTGGCAACATTAGTGCAGAAAAAGCAACCTGAGAAAGAGAAGATTATATGAGAGGCATTGTACCCCACCTTTTAGTTTAAGAATTGGTAAAGGTTTAAATTTAGGACGAAATTTTTATAAGAGGAAGAGTTGTGACATCCCGATTTTCCAATTCTATTTTCAATAAATTGAGACGGGCATTTCGTTGGCACGCATATAGTTCTTTTCTCGAGTCAGCCACTCATGTGAAAACTAGTCTTTGGGTGAAGTCGTTAAGAAATTCTAATGCATCGACTCGAAAATTTGACAGGAAGCGACCTTTCGACCGAGCTAATCTCTGTAAGGGTCATTAAAGACAAATAAAAATCGATTAGAGACCGGAGATAGCTCGACTTGATAGAGGCATGTGATCGAGTGTGGGTGATTCTACCGGATCGCACAATCTTATCGATCGACACTGACCGACTTTTCTATCGATTAGGTACCTGTGTTCGTATTTGAAACCTTGAGATTACACTCGACAAAAAAAGTGCCAATGTTTCAAAGATGTACATTGTGGCTTGAGATGATCAACCACATGGTCAAATGCATGAAAATTTCTAAAGGCTACCCGTAGGTTGGCCGCGCTAGTATCGTCCAAAGTGAAATTAAGTGGAATTGAGATCGAATTAGAAATTGGAAAGTCTGGGTGTATCACAAATCATTTTTAGGATCATTGACTTATCTTTGGAAGATTTTTCATGAGCCGAGTTTTTCAACAAAATAATTAGAGAATGGCTAATTTGGCTCGAGAAATTAGTAGGCCCGTCTTTGATCGCGCTTTTGGGACTTAAGTTGATTCTAGACAAGTGAAGATGTGAATTGAAGTGTGAATGACATCGGATTAATTTTATGGATTTCAATTTGATCAATTGGAAGAAAATCAATTGGAATTAAAGGAATTGATGTACAAAGTTTAAATGCCCGGCGTGAAAAATAAAATGGACCCATTGGAATATGGTTGTGGGAGATAGTGGAGTGTGATGTCATGCATGAGGTCATGGTGGGCCACCTTGGTTGGATGAAAGAAAAAGAAAAGAAAAAAAAAAGGGAATGGTCCCATCCTTCTCTCTCCTCCTCTCTCCTTCCTCTCTCCCTTCCGTAGGTTTCTCCTCCATCTTCTTTGTGCGAAGGACCAGAAAAATTTGCAGAGAAGAAGAAGGAGCAGCCATGGTCGGCCACCCGCTCGCACGTCGTCGTCGCCGCCGCCGCCGTGCGTCCGTCCCGCACCGCCGCGCGCGCTCGCCGGCCCGCCGTCGCGCCGCCTCTGCCTCCCACTCCGCCTTAGCTCGCGTTGTAGCTGCTGCAACAGCTCGTGCCGAAGCCATTCGGCCACCTCCGGCCACCGTTCGGGTCCCGCCTTGGTCTGGTTCGACCCCTCAACCTTCCCCGGTCCTTTTCCATCTCATCCAAGCCCCGGATCCGCCCATTCTCGGCCTCAATGAGCAGTGGACAGCAGCTGCAGAAAATGGGTATGGCAGCAAGTGTTGGGCCGTTTTGGTTGGCTTCCCGACCCCGGATGCTTGGCCCGCTTTGGAGAAAGTCGATCCCCTCGTCGTCCTCGTCGTTTTGGTCCGCTCGGATCATTAATCGGGTGAGTTTAACTCACTAAATCTTGATTAGAGGGTTAATGATGCCCTAAGTGTGCTTAGTCTAAGTTAAGTAAGTTTATGTGGTTAGATTAGTTTATTTGGTTGATGATTAGATTAAGGTGTTTAATTAAGTTAAAGTGTGTTTAGTTTAAGGTTAAATATGTCTATTTTTAAAATAAAGCCTTGATGTGACATAATAGGGTTTTATTTTTGAATTATTTAAAGATTTCGAATTCTGGAAATTTATAATATTATATTAATTCCGAAATTAATAAATATTATTATTTAAAAAAAAACGGAAAAATTATTTTTGATCCCAGTTGCTCAGAATTTCGTGCCGATCGCTGCTGTGTAGTCGGATTTTGAAATTGATGATTGGATGTTATAAATTGAGTGTGAATCATGAAAAATATGAATATTATTATTTAATTATTTTCGGAATAAATTTAATTATTTAATAAATTCGAAAATTTTGTCATTACCTGACCCTAAACTCTCAGAATTTCGTGTTGATTGTTGCTGTGCATTTAAAATTTGAATTTGATGAATGGATGTGGCAAATTGAGTGTTGATTGAGGTAAATAGGGATTTTATTCATAAGAACCCAAGTGTCGGGTTTTGATGCAAAAATTGGATTTCTATTGATTATATTAAATAGTGGGGTTTGAAAAAGTGAGATATTGGCTTTTTGATTCGAAATTAGTGTGCCCACACACGTGAGTAATTTCTGGAATATTTTTTTATATGAAGAAAAATGGCGGGATCACTATTTTAAGTGGAAGCTTGATTGAAATATAAAGTGTCGGGGTCGAGTATGCTTTGGTTGTGTGATAATTAAGAGGAACCGTCCGGGCTGTTGAGCCGGACTTGCCCCTATATGGGATGCCCACGCGGTGGTTGCGGGTCGCTTGATGGGTACGGGCCCATGCTCATTCGGGAATGCCGTCGACGTCTTGACGAAGCCGCGCTCCATGGGGGGCGATGCCTGGCTATATGCCGTAGATAGCCGAGTGCGAGTAGGCTATGCCCTTGTGTGGCAGTGAATAATAATTGGAATGCGTGCTAAGTGCGATTGTGATTTATATGAAAGTGATGGCGTTCCAATTGTTTGAGTTCCTATTACTATCTATGATTTGGTGATTTAAATTGTGCTCACCTGCAGGAAGGAACTGAGGCGAGGTAAGTTCTTTGTGTGATGTGGCTAGGCCACCCTTGGGCGTATTTTCTTTCTAATAGAGGTTTAGGGGGTTGAACTTCTTTGAGACATCGTCTCATCCCGGTTGTGGGATTAAAATTTCAGGTCCCTAGATGGCGGTCGTGGAGGACCCGAAGCCCTAAGTGCGAAAAGGTGGAGCGAAGTATCGGTGAACGTGTCCTGCTAGTTGGGTTTAGGATAGTTCCCATTCTGTCGAGCCGGTCTATTTTGTAGACAGTCCAGAGTTGTATTTAAACCTATGTGGTTGTAAATGAGTGTTTGGTGTTGTGATTGATTGCCTGCTTTTCTATCCCAAGTTAAATGTTGTTAGGGGATTTATAATATGTTCCGCATGCGCAATAATAAATGAATGGGTCGGCAACGTATCCTGGGATGTCGCATATTTGATCGACCGCAGTGGGATGTACGCGCGCTCGGGGTTCGGGGCGTGACAGAAAGGACTGCAGAAATCCATTCCAAGTTGCATGTGGGCAATTAAGCTTCTGTTGAGAGTTGTACCTGTTAAGTGGTCAATGATCAGAGTACAAAACGAACTCTTTTGCTAGCAAATGGTGCCTCCACTGCTTGAGGGCACGGACCGTAGCATAAAACTCATCATAGGTCGAATACTTCAGCTCGACATCATTCAAATTTTCATTGACAGGGACAAATGGACGACCTTCTTGATTGAGAACAGCACCAATGCCAAAATTGGAAGCATTGCAATGAACCTCGAAAACCAAATCAGCGTTCGGTGGTGCTAACACAGGAGCTTTAGTTAATTTCTTCTTTAAGGGTTCAAAACTCTTTTGTGCCTTTTCACTCCACCCAAACCTCTCTCCTTTTAAGCATTCCGTAATTGGTGCAGCAATGGAAGTGAAACTCTTTCTAAATCTCGTGAAAGCTTCGCATCTCATGATGCAACTTCGATTCACAAGCTCCCCCGCGGGAATGCTCATTGACCCAATCAAATGTCACACACGTCCTCCCTCTTTTTGTCATAGCATCAAAAAGGGCTTCAGGGGCAAATAAGTAGATCAAGTGCTTTCAACAATTCTATGTACTCGAGCTCAGGTGTACACATAAGCTCACAAGGCAACATGATCTGAAGAATCTTAAAACACATCTTCAAGTAAGAAACAAGCCACAGTGTTCTTGAAAAATAAAGACAACACATAATAACTCTAATAAGTTGGTGGAGGAAGAGGATATTGTGGAAAGAAATGAGGATTTTGGAGGAAAATTGAAGAAAATCGATTGAACAATTGAAGTTCCTCCATAATTTCCCGCAAATCCTTGTCGCATCTCATTGCAGACCATGTGGGATCTCCCTCAAAGCCAAGTAAGCTGGATAGAGAGGCCTCTACTGATGGATCAGCTCCATTTCCATAGTATCAACTCCAGCAGCTCGCGTTATATAGTTGTGGGCTATACCCCTCAAGTTTGGTTTGGCCATCCCAAGCACTCTTCCACATCCAAACTTCTCCTTTCTTTCTGATGTCCATATCTGTTAGTGTGGACTCTCCGATAACTTGGTGGTCGTTTAGGACTCTAGGCGTCTCCTCCGAGGTCGACATCAAAAGTTTCAAATATGCCAGTTAAGGCCATCCCCCGCACGGAAAATTTGGTCCTTTTGGAGGTCGCTTCGGGAGACCTAGAAACTGTTCTTGGACCTTGAATGTCAGCTTGAACAAATCGGCTCTGAGACCAGAAACGGGAAGCATGCAGTATATCACAATCGTATGGAGACTACGCTGCACATATTGACATTCAAATGCAGTGTGTTAGGATCATGAACTAATCGCTTCACTTGTTCTAAAAAAAGCATCATTTTTCTCATAGTCATGTAAGTATGATGGACACCTAAACGCCCCAAGTCATCCTTGGGATTAATGTTAAAAAATAATCAACATTTCATTCACAAAAAGACTCGTAAATTATTTCCTTCTTATCATGCTCACCTTTGATCGAATGAGTATAAAACCCTTTCACAGTTTCAAAATAAATCTCCTCAAACACTGACAGAAAACCAAAAAGCTAACCCAACCGACTAAACCATTTGCCTAAACGGAAATCTCTCCCGTGTGAAAAAAAATTCAAAGTCTATATCCTGTCTCTTCCAACACACCTCTAGCAGCAAACGTAGACAAATACATTTGATTAGCAATTTTCGCAATTTTACATGCCATTACAGTAAGCTTAACCAGACACGGGTGTTAAACCTTGAATTTTACTTGATAAATCAAATATGCATTTAAGTAATAAAAAATATAAAAAATGAGAAAGAGAAAAAGAAAAGAAAAAGCCCTATCCATCATTTCGTGTGGCCCTATTCGTGCACCAGTGGCCCATCTATAAAGCCTGCCCATTTCAGCATTTTTAAGGGGGATTGGGGGAAAACACGTGGAAAAAAAAAAAGGAACAAAAAAAAAAAAGATCTTCTTCCATAAACAATCCCCTCGCTCCAAACCTGAGGGGGAGACCAGATAAAATTCATCGTCATCATCATTGCTAATTCTCTCTCAGGCCTTTCTCTCTCCAAAACCGCTCGCCCAGAGGACGCAATGCAAAGGTGGGATTGTCGGTTTTTTGCTGAGTAGGAGGGGACTGAGGATCGTGTTTTGGGGGGATGTCAGAGAGAGAGTGAGGTGAGAAAGGGAGATAGAAATTACTCTGGAAGAAAAAACACAGAGTGAGGATGAAAATAAATTTTGAGAGCACTCCGGGAGATTTTCAGACTCCTTCCTTCGCGGTCAGACGTCTTCCGTCATCACTCGCGGCCATTCCCTTACGACGACCCAAAAACTCTCTGTTATCCTCTGTTTTAACATTCAATCCATCCTATGTTTTTACGCCGATCAGTGTAGCCGGCGTACTTGGAGTCCCCAGTCTGGCTTTCGATCATTGCTCGTCGCTTTGGATCTCTTGCTGCTGTGAAGTATCGGGAGGACCGTTGCCTTGCACCGTTTTGGAGGCGAAAACTATAAAGCTGTCAAGTCCCGCTCGATCTCCACGTATCCATCTCAAGATCTTTGATCGACACTTACCTGAACCTCCATGGACGAGTCTAATCAGCACTCGTGGTTGGAAATTCCTCCTCGGCAAGGTTGGTTTCGCAACATTTTTATGGTCATTTCATAAATCAAGATTTAGTTTGTAGTCGACGTTGGTGTATGTCTGGGAAGAGACCAGGTTTGAAATCAATTTTTTGCCTCGATGAATCAAACCCTTTCTGCAGAGAAGTATTTGGATTGTTTTGTGGTGTGAGATACACTCATCATGTCTTTTTTCCGGATATGCTCACCAACTGTTTGACGGAATGCATGAGTTGAATCTGTGACCCTCGCCTCGTGTTGTTGATTGATTAGGAAGCAAAACTGACACATTCGGATTGATTTTGTTGAAAGATACTGATTATGGGATGTGGTTGCTAGTCTAAGCATTGTGGATTAATTTTTTTTTTTCCCGTTTACTACGGATCTGCTTTCCAGTACACTTTGTGGTCTCCCAATATGTCATCGGCTATCTATTCTTGCTTTTTTTTTTGCATCTCCATGGCCACATGGTGTGATCATTTTTCTTGGTGAGAAACGTGGCTCGAAATCTTTGACCCATACGTTAATTAGCTGGGTAAATATCGCGCTGGATGAGGTCCAGTTCTTTATGCTCATATCCTGGGTGTCCTTCCGCTAATCTGGGTTTATGCATGACGATTAACGAACGATGGCCGTGCCCCAGGCGACTGAAGCCAGACAACGGCAACATTACATTCAATGCTTGAATACGTCGATCGTTAATGAGGTTGAGTTGGTTTCTTTAGCCGAGCAGAGCTCTCAGGATGTGTGCGAGGAAGATGATAGCAAGAAGATGGCAGGGCCAAAAACAAGAATAAGGAAGAGAGAGGAGAAAAAATAGGAAAATGGGCCTCTTAATGGACAATGAATTCATTGTGGGCTTAGCATGAGAGAGTTGGGTTAGTGCCGTTATGTTCAATTCGGTTTTACTGATGATTGGGCTATGGATCTCGTTTTTTTTTTTTTTTCGCGAATTTGGGTTTGATTAGTTTCAGGTGGGAATTGGGCTCAATTCTATGATATGAGCCCAGTTTGAATTTTTGATCAAGCCCTCTTAAGGCAATAAGTCCAATGAATCGTGCCCATAGATCTGATATGTGTCGGCCCGTGTCCGTGCCAGGTCTGAAGGCTTAGCCGAGGCCCCTATTTTCGAAATATATAATAAGAATAATAATAAATGAATAAAAATTGAAGATATAAAAAAAATATAAAAATAGAAAAAAAATTGAAAAATGGTTTGAAACATGGACCTTGATTAGGTTGTTAAGCCGGTGTTCTTGAAAAGTACGGGCAACACGTAAAAACTCCAATAAAGTTGGTGGAGGAGGAGGATACTATGGATAGAATTGGGGATTTCGGAGGAAAGTGGAGCAAATTGACCAAACATTTGAAGTTACTCCCGAATTTCCTGCAAATCCTGGTTGCATCTCATTGCAGACCATGTGGATCTCCCCTCAAAGCCAAGTAAGCACGGTTGAGAGAGCCTCTATCAATGGATCACCTTCATTTCCATCCTAATATCAATTCCAATAGCTAGCCTCATAAAGTGACGGTGGTTATACCCCTTGAGTTTGGTTTGTCCATCCCAAGCATTTTTCCTTACCCAAACTTCTCCTTTCTTCTTGTGATGTTCATACCTTTTAGCGTGGACTCTCCAATAAATTGGCGGTTGTTTAGGACTCTAGCATCTCACCTCCGAGGTCAACGTCAAAAGTTTCAACATGCAAGTTAAGGCCATCCCTCTCACGGAATATTCAATCCTTTTAGAGGTTGCATCAGGAGACCTTAAAACCATTCTTGACCTTGAACGTCAGCTTGATTTGTTCCTCGAACAAATCATCTCCATGGCCAGAAATGGGAAGCATGCAGTACATCAAAATCATATGGAGACTACGCATAATGACTTATAAATGCAGCGCCTTAGGATCATGGACTAATCGTCTCACTTGTTCAGAAAAACCATCATTTTATCATAGTCATATAAGTTTCACCGAAAGCTAAACACCTCAAAATCGCCCTCAGGATTAATGTTCAAGAATAATCAACATTCCATTCGTAGAAAGACTCGTGAATTATATTTCCTTCTTATCATTCTCACCTTTGATCAAATGAGTATAAAACCGTTTCACAGCTTCAAAATAAATCTCCTCGAACACCGACAAAAAACCAAATCCAACCCAACTGGCTAAAACCATTTGCCTAAACGGAAATCCCTCCTGTGTGAAAAACTCAAAAGTCTTTATGCCCTCTCTTCCATCACACTTCTAGCAGCAAATGTGAGATATTTATCGAAGCAAGCTTGATTCCGTTTGCGGAACCCAACTTGCAGAGGAGTTGCGATCTCCTATTCGCTTTGTTATGGCCTCCAGTGTGATGAAGAACTGCTTCCCTTCTTTTCCAGCTGTGTGTTTGATCGGCATTCTCACAAGAGAGGGAGGATTTCTAAGGATTTTTTGGGTGTTTGGGATGAAATTGAATGGGTTTGGAAGAAACAAGCTAGATTTGAGGAAGATAAGCTAAGAGAAAGCGATTAGTGGCTTTATTTTGAATAAATTTGAAACAAAATCTAAGTGAGTGAGAAAATTTGTGAATTGAGAGAGAGAGAGAAATGAGAATTTGAGTGGAGAGTAAACAAAATTGAGAAAAAGCAGCAGATGGAGGAAATTGATTATTTTCATATATAATCAGTCACGCAAAATATAAATATCTCGTACGTGCGTATCGTCTGCATGAAAAGACTAGTTGTCCATTATACAAACAAAAAGTACGTAAAATAAAAAAGAACTCAAAGCAATATAAAAATATATATTTCTTAAAAATTAGGCATTAATCGCACAATCATATTATTTATCATTGATGAAAAGTAAACAAATTTGTTTTTATGTCCTTCGTGTGTTTTTTTTTTTGGGTCATGATGTCCTTTGTGTGTGAATGACACATTATGGAACAATGGTGCACGATAAATTTCTTATCTATGTATTTAAACCAACGTGCCCCTTCGTAACCATCTTATAGAATTCTCGTTTTGTCGAGTTTCCCTCTACCCCGTGGTAGTTAATCCTTCGTCCGAACCCTAATTGGGTTTCTGCTCTTCTTCAAGCTTTAATCTCGGTGCTCCATCTCTTGCAAATGTAAAATGCTCTTCTTTATCGAGCTCTTGCCTATTGTAATGGTAGTTTTTTCTTTCCTCATACCCTAAGTGAAGTTTCCGATTAGTGGGGTTTCTTCCCAGTTCCTCTTCCTCCTTGTTTTTCTTCGCTTTCGCCTCCGATAGTGGCCCTGATGTTTCGCGTTCTTTGCGTCTTGGTTCCATCGGCGTTCTGCATGTACTAGTTCCTAGTCTTTCTTGTTTCTTGCCTCTGTTTGTTGGCTTTCCACCTTCTTGATATGTCTGCATGTCAAGTTTTGGAATCATCTGAAGCTCCCTCTCCATCTCCTGCCTACGGAATATAGGTGTGTTGTTTTCTCGGTTCTTTATGGCTTCTTCAGCTCCCAACAGTATGCCTGGGAGCCCCGATACCTCATGTACTACCTTGTCCGAGGATGCTCGCATGGCCGCTCTAAGCAAACGCATGGGTCGTCTTTGGTCTGAACAACATATTGAAATTTGAGAGGATGCGCCTTCGCCTGAAGCTTTAGCTGAGTGTCGGCTCATACTTGTGGGTAAGCTCCTGTCAAATTCAACAATTAATTTCACAGCCTTTCAGTCTACCATGAAGAATGCTTGGAGGACGGATCACGTTGATATTACGCAACATGATGGGGGTTTATTTGTATTCAAATTCAAAAATGAAACCGAGAAAAATCGAATTCTTACCACTGGTCCTTGGCAGTTTGGAGGTATTCTGGTCATTCTACGTCCTTGGCTATATAACACGCCGTTGCACTGTTATGACTTCTCATCATGTGCCTTTTGGGTCCAAATTGTCGGTCTCCCTTTGGAGCGCTGCACGAAGGAAATGATTTGTAGAGCTGTTCGAAGGGTTGGCAAAGTTCTAGAAATAAAAATAGACAGTGGAGCTGGAACCTCTCTTTGTGCTAGCAGGCCCGAATTGAACTCAATCTTCAAGATCCTCTTCAGCTAGGCCAATTTCTTAGAGTTGATGGCAAAAACATCTGGTTAGACTTTCGTTATGAGCGCCTATGTAACTTTTGTTATTTCTGTGGTAAGCTTGGCCATTATGCCTCAACCTGCAAAGATTATGAGTATAATGAGCAAAAGTTCGATAACAGAGACAATTTATATTTCGGTCAGTGGCTCAGGGCTGAGGTTCGGGAATTTAGCCCTTTCTAGCTCGCCTTTTATGCCTCACCCAGTCCCTCTCCTGAAGCTGAGGAGTCTGTTCCTGAGACACAGGTCAATCCCTCAACTGACTTGCCTTCAAACCCTTCACACAGCAACAAAGGCAAAGAGATTGTGCTGATCCCTACCAGCCCTCCTCTTATTTTGCCAGAACCCTTCGAGGTGCAAGCTCAAGCTAAGAGGCAGCTAGCTCCTACAGTGGGACTTCTCCCTTACCCTGCACCTCCTCCTTACCTAGTAATGGGAGAAGGATCTTTCAACTCTTCCAAGCCAAAGAAATCTAAGAGTCACAAGCTGAGCATCAAGACAGGGCCAATTAAAAAATTAAAGCGTCCAAACCTGCTGGGAGAGGGCCTTGACGAATCACTCCTGTTGGATACCCCAATCTTTGATGTTGTTGAATTTGACACTTGGGCTATGGTGGCTGGCCCTAAAAAGCCACCATCGGACAAATGAGGTTAATAAGTTGGAACTGTCAGGGGTTGGGTAATCCCCTGACAGTTCAAGCCCTTCGGGTGTTGGTGGCCCAAGAGAAACCCAACATCCTTTTTTTGATGGAAACTAAAAATTGAAATGTGGTGCTAAACAGTTTACAAAAACGCCTTAAGTTTCCAAATAGTTTTTTGGAAGAACCTTCTGGCCTTGCTGGTGGCCTAGCTATTTTCTGGCAGGATTATGTTCACCTAACTTTGGAGCATCAGTCCTCAGACTTATTTGATCTTCTCTGCCTTATCAAGGAGTGTGGAACTTCTATGCGGCTCACGTGTCTCCGAGCGCCGGCTCTCGTCTCTCTTCGGCTCTTGTTCTAGGATAAACTGAAGCTCATTAATACTCATAATACATTACCTTGGCTGTGCATTGGAGATTTTAACGAGGTAATGTATCCTTGGGAGAAACAAGGTAAACGACTAGTAAATTTTCAATGGATGCATACCTTTCGAGATTTGGTGAGTGACTCTTCCCTCTTGGACCTAGTCAGTAAGGGTTGCTCCTATACCTGGTGTAACAATAGAACATGAGACGATTTAGTTAAAGAGCGTCTTGACAGAGCTTTCTGCAATATCTCATGGCGTCTCACCTTTCCAACTGTTGAGGTGATTGCTCTTCCGGCCATCGGTTCAGATCACAGTCCCCTGGTTTTATAGTCCTCTCCTGCCCATCCTCGACACCCAAGGCTTTTCACGTTTGAATCTTTTTGGCTGCAGGACCCGGAATGTCGTTTGGTTATTTCAGATGCGTTAACTCAATCTCGGTCTCAGCATATTACCTTAGCTCGGAAATTAAGCCTTATTTCAGCGGCTCTTTTCTGATGGAGCAAAGCCAAATTCTCTAATGCCCATCAAAGAATCTCTGAGCTTCAACAGCAGCTCCAACTCTTGACCAACAAAAGAAACAGTCAATCTGACAAGACTCGAATGGATGCTTTAAAAGTTCAGATTCACACTTTATGGACTCAAGAAGAACAATATTGGGCCATGCGCTCTAGAGTACAGTGGTTGAAATGGGGGGACAAAAATTCAAAATTCTTCCATGCTACCACCATCCAGAGACGTCAACGAAATAGAATCAGCCTGTTATTAGATCAAGAAAATCAGTGGATCAGAAATGAAACAACTTTACAAGAAATGACTCAGCTTTTCTTCCAAAATCTTTATACCTCTGTTGGGCAACGCAATTATGGCCCCTTTTTAAGTCAATGCCTGGCTATTGTCACGGAGGAAATAAACAATAAACTTATAGCTGAAGTTACCCATGAAGAAATTCAGCAAGCATTTTTTCAGCTTGGGGCATCCAAAGCACCTAGCCCAGATGGCTTAAATGGTCAATTTTATCAAGCTCACTGGGATATCTTAAAGGCAAAGGTCATTACCTCGGTGAAAGCTTTCTTTAACTCTGGTGTGTTGGATCCTGTTATCAACAGAACTTTCCTTACTCTGATCCTAAAGATCTCACAACCTGAAAGGCTAGACCAATTCAGACCGATTAATCTGTGTAATTTTCAGTACAAAAACACTTCAAAGATTTTAACCAACAGATTAAAGCCTCTCCTACCTGCACTCATATCTATATAGCAAAGTGCTTTTGTTAGTGGACATCAAATCTAGGATAACATACTAGTAGTGCATGAAGTTCTACATCAACTCAGAATCCGAAACAGAAAAAGAAAATTTCAGGGGGTCCTCAAACTCGATATGCAAAAGGCATATGATCGTGTCGAGTGGGATTTTCTCCGGGATTATCTAAAACAGATTGGCTTTCATGCAGATTGGATTAATAGGGTTATGTAGTGTGTCACGACTACTTCTCTTTGTATTAAGTTTAATGGTCAGCCTCTTCAGCCTTTTCCTATGACGAGGGGTCTTCGACAGGGTGATCCCCTTTCCCCCAATTTATTTTTTCTAGTAGCAAATGCTCTCTCAACTCTCATACATCAAGCTATTGCTATGGGAAACATAAAAGGTATTCAACTTACCCGAAGCACTCCTAATATTTCATACTTATTTTTGCCATTTTCTTCATTGAAGGAAAGCTGCTTGAATGCCAAAACCTGTCAAACATTTTAAATCAATACTGTCAAGCATCGGGACAGGCAATAAATTGCAATAAGTCTGATATATATTTTAGTCGTGGCTGTCCAGCACCTCTTCAGGAATATCTGGCCAGCGAATTGCGTGTTCCGGTGATCAACAAGACAGGGAAATATATTGGCATACCTTCGGACTGGGGTAGGTCTAAAACAGAGATGTTTTCTTGGTTATTAGCTAAGGTGAATTCAAAAATGGATGGCTGGAAAGAAAAACTATTTTCGAAAGGTGGCAAGGAAGTGTTAATTAAAGCCGTAGTTCAAGCAGTGCCTTAATACGCTATGTCTATCTTTAAAATTCCCATTTCTCTTTGCAAAGCTATTGAGCAGAAAATTTCTAAATTCTGGTGGCAAACTCAGAGTGAAAAATCAGGAATGCATTGGAAAAATTGGGAATCATTGAAGAGACGTAAAGATGCAGGGGGTCTTGGTTTTCGAGACCTAGTGGCTTTCAATAAGGCATTATTAGCAAAACAAGCTTGGCGTTTGTTTCAAAACCCCGATTCATGTGGAGTCAGATCTTTCAAGGGCTTTATTTCCCTTCAAAAGATTTCTGGCATGCAGAAAGAGGAGCCAAGCCCTCTTGGGGTTGGCAAAGCATTTTACATGGCCGTGATTCTATGTCTAATCATCTACAGTGGTCAGTAGGTAATGGCCAGCATATCCGTATTAGAGAGGACAAATGGCTATCTATGGGTATTATTGGGGTACCTGCAACGCGCAATGAACCTACTATGGTTGCTGATTTCATTAACCATGAACAGCAATCTTGGAATATCTCTTTACTCAAAAATAGTTTCACTGATCAAATTATAACCGAGATCCTCCGAATACAGGTACGCCCTCAGTTTACCATTGATTCTTTAATTTGGACAATGAGAAAAAATGGTATCTATACTATCAAAAGTGGCTATAATTGTCTACGATCGGGAGAATCCAACTCGAGATCTTAACCAGGCATCTTCTTCTTTTATACTATCTAGGCGTTTTTGGAATACTATCTGGCAGGTGCCGACGAGCCCTAAACTACAAATCTTCCTATGGTCTCTGTGCCATGCTATTGCAACAGGTGAAAACCTGTATAACCGGCATATTTTATCAGATCCAATATGTCGCCTATGTCAAAACTATGGTAGTCATCCTATCCCTGAATCAACAGAACATCTTTTCTTTCACTGTCCGTGGACCAAAGTAGTGTGGTCTCATTCACAGTTTTATATAAACATGCGACAGTTTGAGACTAACAGATTTGATGCCTGGCTTCAACAACTCATGTATAGGAAGGATTTATTACTTGATTTGGCTATTGTAGCAGCTATATTATGGAATATTTGGAAGGCTAGGAATGATTACATCTTTCGTCAACGACTCCCCAATCTTGATCTAGTGGTCTTCAATGCCATCGCCTACGATCGCTCTTACAAATCCTGTAACTCCATGCCCCTGCATCAAAAGAAGCATCCTAATCAGTCCACTCCTCATTGGAGCTCAAATCAAACTCAGCCTCTGCCAGATCTCACAACCGTTGCCGGATCTGTTTATCCGCCCTTTTCTTCGACCCGGAGGTGCCCTTCTCATTTGCTCTCTGCATCTTTTGGATGGCGTCCTCTTGATTTGGGTGTACTGAAAGTTAATATCGACGGCTCCTTTAACCCGGGTTCTTCTCAAGGCTCCGTGGCGGGTGTTTGTCGAGACTCTACCGGAAGGTTGATCGACGGCTTCTCCCTTACCACCAACGATGCCTCTGCCCTACAAACAAAACTCCAAGCTTTCACATCTGCACTCCAATATCTACTACAAACGGGACGATCTACAACTCACCTTATCCTCGAATCCGATTGCCTTCAGCTGGTTGATTCGATCCACAATCAAAATCGCTTTCCTTGGGACTCTCATGCTCTGTTTATGGAAGCGGCAGCTTTGCTTTGTCTTTTCCAAACCCTAGAGTTGCGCCACTGTCAAAGAGAAGAGAATACAGTCGCTGATTGGGCCGCCCGAGCCCATGGGCTTAACATCCTCCCCCCAATTGGCCTGATTCTCCCCCTCCCTTCCTTTTTCTCTTTTATGTACGGATGCTTTAAATTGTTGTAATCCTCTTGCCAGTTAATACTATTTCTCCGTTTCTCGTCAAAAAAAAAAAAAAAAAAAAACGTGCCCCTTTGTCTCACTCTAGAATTTGCCCTCATCTACATGGAGCGCTCTATCTCTAATTTTGCAATGCAATTTAAAGGAAAAAAAAGTGTAAAGTCGGCCAAAGAAGAAGTTAACCACCTACTTTCCACTACTCGGTGCACTCGGATGAAATTCCTCAATTGTCTGGACAGTGAACAACCAACGTCATCTTGTACCATTTTCTATTTTATAGAATTGTTGAATAAATTTTTGGTAAATTATTAAAAACATAGCCAAAACGTTCGTTTAGGGTTTTTTTCCTAAAAAGAAATTTTTTTTTTTTTGTTTTACGGCCAGCAATCGAAGATAAAAGAATTTGTAAGTCGCTAAAGAATTTGTATAGGATAAGATAAGAAAGAAAAATATCAAGTATTATATATCGTCATCCAATTATAATTATTAAATTTTATTATTTATTTAATATGACTTGCATGAGAAGTAAAATAATCGTGCATGTGCATGTATATTTTAATTCCGGGCTACTGTCTTTGCAATATTTACATTGCTACCCTACAAGAGAGAACGCTATGTAAGCATCAATTTTGATAACAAAGGGGACTCGCATCATCAGACATTTGACCCGATCAGTCCATAACTCGACGCCTATTGAATTCAATTTGTTGAAGTGAAGCAAACAACCACCTTTTTTTTTTTTTTTTTTTTTTTTTTTTATAAAAAAAAATTCATTGACAAACTATGCAACACCCAAAGTGCCTAAATATAATTGAAATTGAAGCAAATCAAGGCCCGATTGACCCAATGGTTGGCTTGAGAGGCATAAATGATATAATGGCATTGAGGTCATGTTACATCATTATACTTTGGACCCATTGAGGTCATCAAAAAAGTTACATCATTATACATTTGACCCCATGGGTCCAAAGTTTGACCTGAATTGAGTTCAATTTGTTGAAAAAGTGAAGCAACAATCCAATTCGAGAGCCCAGATCTGATAGAGACTCGACGCAAATCAAGGCTTGATTGGCCCAATGGCTGGTTTGAGAGGCATAAGTGATACAATTGCAGTGAGTAAAGTTTTTTTTTTATATTAAATTGTTATTCATATGAAATGATAAATGTGAGGTTGTATAATTATGATCGAGAAAGATTGAAGTGCATAATCGTCTGCTATTATTGTCACCTAACTTATCACTTGGTGAGTAAGTTTCATCTAATTTAGTACTTAGTAGGTAACGAAATATCAAAGTAGTTATAGCTACTTTCTCATCCTTATTTGTTACTTCTTATACAGAAAAAGGATATGCGGTTCTCTTGCCAATGAGTTACAAATCCATTTTATTATTAATTTTTCAAGATGTCAAGTAACTTTTAAAAACTCGGTAATTAAAATTGTCTCATCTCCTAACTTACTTGTAACATCGAAATAGTAACTATCAATATGCAAAGTAATTGCACTATTCACAATAAGGGTAACTCGTTATATAAGAAAAGAGAGTGCGCATGTTTTTGCTAGTGCCGGATGGAGAAAGATCAGGATGCTCTCTCCGTTAGAGACTAGCGGCGAAGACGGGTGCTACAATGACAAAAATGGGTTATTTGAAGAGGAAGAGAATGAACAGACAGATATGCAAGTGGAGGAAGATGTTGCTGATGAAAAGAGCAGGGGTTGGCGGTGGTCATCAACAATCGCCTTTCAATTGGGTACTTAGACTGAAAGACAATTAGCTAGATGCGCCAAAAATGACCTTCTTAGATTCATCCAATGCCCAAAGTACATAGAGAAGTTACCATACCCAGGCCCATAGAGGGTAGTTCCCTTTCAACGTTCAAAGAAAAAAGTGATTTTTCTATAAGTTAGTAACTTTTCACCTGAATAAGTGGCTTTCAAAATATTAGTAAGTGGTACATTTCCACCTAATTGGCAACCTTCAATTGGCAAACATGTAATTAGTCGAAGTGACTTTTCATTTCATTGGAAACTTTTATACATAAAAAAGGAAGTACGTACCTTTCAAATTTCTTGGTTTGATTATCAATTTTTCTTTAGGAAAAGATAATTTTCAATCCATCGAGAGTTCACAGATTTTAAAAGTCATGATTTAAAAAGTCGGAACTTTAATTTAATTAGTAATTAGTTGGTAAGGCTTACAATTTTAATATAATAAAATACCTACTAGTATATCAAGAGTTGGCAACATTCACAAGTAGTAGCTATTCTGAAATATTAGATAACCAAATATATTTATGTAGTCAGCAACTACACTACTGCAATAATTTTTCAATGATCCAGCAATGGCCAGTAAAAACGGCATGAATTTTCTCCGCTCTTAATCTCACGACAACATGGGATCACCCATAATTGGAATCTGACACCTCAACAAGATGACTTTGGCTCCGAGGAGGTTCTTTTATGTTTTGTTTGCCAGAACATTGCACAAGCAAATATATTTTAAGCATATAAGTAGTTTACGTTCGGATTTTTTGTCTCTTTGTTAGATGGGTAGTTCAAGGCATTGATCACGACGTTGCGAGAAGATGGTTGCTGGGGAAAGGCTCCATCTTTCTTTCCTGGAGGAGAGATGCTGAAGTGGTTGCTTATGGCTTCATGGGTGACAAGTTCCTAGGATAAGCTTTTTGTTTTGTATTTGGACCAAGAGGAGGAAATGTGGTTGCCCGGTCCAGATCCTTCCACACATTAATGCCAAGAAGGGGAGAGGGAGTATGCACCATACTATCAAGCCATTTCCGATGACATGTGGCTTGCATATTCCCAACTAAGAGCAGAAGAGTCTGATTTTAATCAAGATGATTTGAATCATTTCCAATTTAGCCTCAAGAGTAATGGGAGAAATCTTTCAAAATTGGGGATTCCGAATAATGTCCGGGCAATTAGAGGACAACTTGAAGGCCGTGATTCCAAACAATCAGTGACTCAGATTGATCCAGCTTTCCTCTGTGGTTGGTCACTTACACCCTCCGAGGTTTGTCATGCTAAGGTATCAAATAAATTCATAAGAAGAGAGCTCAAGAGAAGCGGACTTACAAGAGAACCCACCATACCAGCTTTAGTCCATGAAAAAGGGACTTGCATCCAAAGCTATGGAGGAGGTTATTGCACTTTGGGAAAATGGCCCAAGTCAAACGGATCATGAGGAAAGTGGCCCAACAGTGCAGAGGAATGCATGATGGGGCTGCAAAATACTGAAGCTGGAATTCCTGGTTTATATCAAGTGAATTTGCGTGACGTTTTAGTGGAAACTCTAGTGACATCTATAATTATTAGAAAAGATAGATAAAATTCTTTGAGACTTCTAATAATGGATTTAAAACCTTGGAATTATTGCTTTTAAATTTCTTACATTTCCTATACCAAGAATGCTATGTTGAATGAATGATCGAATATACTTGTGTTATTTTTCTACTTACACATGTTTTTTTTTTCCAATAATAGTTTAAGCTTGTCTGTTCAATCATGTTCTGACCATGCAATGTGGAATAATGAAGATGACACTAGCACTGGGGCTCGTTTTCAAAAAGCTCACCAAAGGTAATCAAAATCACAGTTTATTGCAGCTTTTTTAGTTGTCTTAGTTAAAATCATGGAGCATCTTTTAAAAAAAAAAAAATCTCCAAATAAGGGCTCAAAGTGAGGCCATTTTTTTTTTTAATTTTTAAAGAGGGCCTAAAATGAAAATTATTTCAATGAGGGCCTTAAGTGGCTAAATCAATGTCAAATAAAGACCTGAGCTCATTGGCCAAATGTTCACTAGCTAACAAGCATATGATATATCCAACAATTGCAATAGGGGCATCTTTGTAATAGAAATGCAATGGAAACGAGCTACGGGACTCAAGCCTATGAGCATGTAGAAGGAACAAGGTGGTGGGGCCCACTTGCCCATCAAAATCAACTTTATCTTTTTTCTTTCCTCGGCGAAGTTGCGTGGAGGCATGAGGCGAAGTTGCATGGAGGGAACCTGGCACGAAAGTGATGAGCTATTCCTAGCACTTTTGCTCTAGATATGAGCATGTTGAAGGAACAAGGTGGTGGCGCCCACCTGCCCAACTTTATCTTTTCTCTTTCCACGGCGAAGTTGCATGGAGGCGTGAGGCGAAGTTGCGTGGAGGGAACTGACACGAAAGTGATGAGCTATTCATAACACTTTTGACTAAGCAAAAAAGACAAAGAAAAAAGTATAGAGATTGTCAAATCACATGGACTTCACAATGACCGGTGTAGTTAGTACGCTCAATTAATGTTAGGGATGTTCATTTTTAACATCGATTTAAATAGTAACAAAATAAGCTAAACTCTAGACGCAATATTTATCAGATCATCCAACTTTAGTGGATGATTTGGATGATTTATACTTTTGAAGTGTCATTCTTCATTAAAGTCCAAACACGGAAATTCTCTTTTTGGACTAAATAATCTGAATCTAACGTGCTCTTTCACAACTAGGACGAGGTCTTTCTTATGAACTCTCATAAGAAGCAAATGAATTCAAAAAGCATCCAATGAAAAAGGCTCTATTCAAGTGAAGGATCCTTCGCTCCAGAGTAAAAGAAAATAAGTTATTGGCATTCTAGTTAATCACAAAAAGGTGTTCTTCTAGAGAAATTTCTCATTTCTTTGAATTTATACATTAGAAACAACCGCATTATGTTACTGAGCAAAAAGCTTGACCTTTTTTTCATTCCTAAGCTATGAAAGAAAACTAGTCACACAAGGGACTATATACCCTCTTTCTCTTTCACTTATTCACAATTTATGGGATAATATTTGTCACAAAACTTGTGCATTATAGACTTAATTTCTGTGCTAGTTGTTTGTAATCTGCATTCAAACTCCTGTTATGGCACAAAAGTGCCCTTGCTATGGTGAGGGACCTTATCATTGGTTTGGTGATTAAGCTCAGTGATTATGTTTATGAGGCCTCCAGTGCAAGAGCTAATCAAAAACCAACATTTTTTTGCTGCTAAGGTGAGGAATCTTATCCTTGGCATGATGAATGTGCTATAGTTCAAACTGAAAACCAACAATTGAATTCCATGCCATGTTCACGAGGTTTGGCCATAAACGACAAAGCATACACTAAGAAAAAATGAAAGCATTAAGAAAATTGCAAAATAGGGACCGCTACCAACATGTAGGATCACTATGGCAATAAATCCAATTTAAAAACATAGTGGATGCAACTTATACGCATTACAAAAGGAGACGTAATGCACCCAAAAATCTAACAAAACAAGCAAAAACAATACTAAATACAAAAAAGTTCTCCCACCATCACTATTGTCACTATTTGGTGTGAAATTCCACTACATGCCCACACCTTATTGACATGTTGCTTCAACAAAATGCAATTGCTGTCTCTTGATTGAATGAAGGATCGGTTGCATCAATTTGAATGAGACTAACCTTAGTTGAACGTAAGTGGAGATGGAGGTGAATCGCAATTTGAGAAAAGATGATGGAGAGTCGAGGCCCTTGTGTTAGATTTGAGTGTCTTACTAAAAGAAGAGGTGGGCCTTGCTCGAGTTATGTTTTCTTCTCTCCAAAGAAATGAATACTGGACGCAAAGAAGAACATGTGAAGAAACAAAGGAAGAAGTGTTTTGGTTTTTTATTTTCTTTTTAAGGTTGGCAATTGTTTAATCAATTTTTTTGGACAAAAGTACCCATATTTGGCCACTGAAAAAATCATATGCTTGTGGTCGACAAACATTTGGCCAATTGATGAGTTTAAGCTTTTATTGGAGACTGATTTAATTACTTTAGGCCATTATTTAGAATAATGTCCATTTTAGGTCTCTCTTTTTTTATTTATAAAATGGCCTTATTTGAAAAAATTTCAAATAATAACTATTAAGTCGTTTATGTTAGTAGGAAAAAAAAAAGGGATAAAAATGCGATGAAAATGAGCCGCTACACTCAAGCCTTTGATTCGCTCTAGATATGGGCACGTAGAAGAATGAGGTGGTGGGGGCCATCTACCAACTTGATCATTTTTCTTTCCAGAGCGAAGTTTTCTTTGCCTGGAGGAGTGAACTAGCATAAAAGTGATGAGCGAACAATCCTTTTGGGCTTTTAACTAAGCGAAAAAAAGAAAAATAAAGATAAAAAGACACATCATCAAATCACATTGAATTAATAATGATCGGCAATATTAGTGCACTCTATTAACATTAGTGATGTTCATAGGTAACATCAATTTAGATTTAGATAGTAACAAAAAAAGCCAAATTCTAGACACGATGTCTACCATGTCCAATGTTAGTGGATGCTGTATACTTTAGAAGCCATTCTTTATTAAAGTCCAAAATGTGGAAATCCTGTTTTGGACTAAATAATCTAAAAGGAATGTGTTTTTTCACACCTAAACAACGTCTTTCGTATGAACTATTGTATACTAACTATCCAATTCTTTTGAAAATGACTTGCACTTTTTCTGGTTTCTTCTTTCTAGGACTTGCACTTTAATTTGATAGGAAATAACATCACAAAGCAAGGACTCTATCCAAAGAAGAAGGCCCTACCTGAGGAGAGATCCTTCCCTCCAAAGTAATAGAAAATAAGCTATTGGCACAATAATTAATCATTTAAAGGTGTCTTTCTAGAGAAATTTCTCATTTATTTGAATCAACCACATTACTTTCTACTAAGCAAAAAGCTTGATCTACTTTTGTGCTCGAGCTATGAAAAGAAAAGGTAACCCTTATGCAATTCGTAACAAAGAATGCCTAACAATGTATAGAAAATGTAACGTATCAATTATTGGCGAAGACATACTATCGAAACTCTTCCCTCAAGTTAGTACAAGTATCTATGTACTTGCACAACTAATACATCTCATGTAGGATATTACGAAAGTTCTAAAATTTGTTCTAAAACTTATTACGAAAGTCCAATTGAATCCTAAAACTTTCAAATGTGTAATCAATAAAGGACTTGATTGCATTTTTTTTTGAAAGTTTTATGACTCGATTATACTTTCATGACATATTTTAAAATTTTGAAGGTTTTAGAACTCAATTATACTTTTGTAATAAACTTTAAGATTTCTAATACATTTATTCAAAATAAAAAAAAGGTTAAAAAATGCAATGGAAATGAGCCATTGGCCATCAAAATCAACCTTATCATTTTTCTTTCCAAAATGAAGTCGTGTGGAGTGAAGCTAGAAAGAAAGTGATGAGCAAATATTTCCCTAGGCTTTTGACTAAACCAAAAAAGAAAATAAAAAAGAAGGAAAATGGTCAAATCATGAAAAATCCATAACGATGGGCGTAATTAGTGCACTCTATTAACTTTAGTGATGCTCATATGTAACGTCCATTTAAATAGCAACAAGATAAGCTGAAACTCCAGACATAATTCCCACAACGTCCAACATTAATGGATGTTTTACACTTTCGAAATGCCAATCTTTATTAAAGTCCAAACGCGAAAATTCTCTTTTGGACTAAATAATCTGAAAATGAGTCATTTCTCAGTCTTTCTTATGAACTCTCGTATGAAATATCCAATGTTAACCACCTTCTTCTTTGAAACATCAAATTTGGCATCCCCAAAGCTTTAACCGGAAGAGTGAAGCAGTGCAGAAAAACAGATTTCCACACAGGGTAAGGGGATCCTCGAAGGGGAGCGTGAAATTTATTCCCAAAAAGCATACAATGAAAAGCGTCCTACTTGAGCGAGATATCCTTTGCTCCAAAGTAATAGAAAATAAGTTATTGACATGCCAGTTAATCATTTAAAGATATTATTCTAGAAAATTCCTTGTTTTTTTAATTTATACATTAGAACCAATTGCATTCAATAAAACAAAAAGTTTGATATATTTTCATGCCCGAGCAATGAAAGGAAAATGTAATCCATATGCAATTTATAGCTAGAATGCCCAATGCATAGAAAATGTGAAGTACTAAGTATTGGTGAAGACATACTCAAATCATAATCCTTTTCTTAAATCGGTACAAGTATCTCCGTACTTTGCATAACTAATACATCTTGTGTAGGATATTACAATTGATTTCTACATCAAAGTTATCCTCTCAACTTACCCAATAGGCCCACTCTAAATTTGGATTTCTTCAATCACGAGAGACTAATTTAGCAAACAATTATATAAAATGGAAGCACCAAGTTTCTGCATGAAGGCATAGTCATGAGAATTTTAGCTATCAAAACAGTACTATGTAACCACCCTTTAAACCATTGATGCGTACGTTATAGACTTAATGGAATAACTTTTAAACACCAAATTGCAATATATTCAAGTATATTTTCGCCAAGAAATTCACTTGATTTTTTAGATTTAAGGAGGTAAATATTTACGATTATCAAAGTGCAATAATTCTCTAATATATCCATTGGTTTTGTGGAAGAGAATATGAAACATCACGAAAAATCAACTCTTATTCCCTGAATATTGGAAGCGCAATCCTCATAGTTTCGTCGTACCCCGACCGGCAACTAACAACATCTACTTTGTGGTCTTCCTCGGTGTCGTAGCATGGGCGACTGATGAGAATGGGCTGAGAGTGTCGCCTGGGAATTGCTTTAGACATGAGAGCGTTTTGTTCCAAAAGTAGGAACAATGTAGTGGGGGCCACTTGCACATGAAAGTCTCCTGGATCATTTTTATTTCCAGAGCAAGTTGCCTTGTTTTATTAGAAAAAGGGCTTTATTAACATAACGATTTTTGATTTACTGTAAATAACACTTTATTATGAGTCATAAATTCTTAAATGAGTGAATTTCAAAATAATTTATAATTATTTATTATTTAATTTTTTATAGTCCTAAACAGATTGCTATCCTCACAATAGAGTGCTTGATGAGCGAAGAGGTAGGCCTTGCTTGAGCTTTGTCTTCACCTTTAGAAAGAAACGAAGACCGCAAGGAAAGGCAGATGTCAAGAAACGAAGGAAGAAACCTTTTGTTTTTTGTTCTTTTGTTACATGTGAATGTCTGACTAATGAAGAGGTGGGCCTTGCATGAGCTTTTTCTTCATCTATGGAAAGAAATGAAGACTGGAAGCAAAGGAGAAGATGCGAAGAAACGAAGGAAGAAACCATCGGGCGTGATGTGTGGGGGTGGTGGTGGTGTTTTGTTTTTGGGATTTATAATTTTTACCAAATTTTTTTTAGACAAAAATATCCAGGTTTCGTCTGGTGGACCAATCATACACCTGCCAATTATCAAAAAATTGGCCAATCAACAAGCTTTGGCTCCTATGTGAGATTGATTTAGTCATTTTAGGTAATTATTTGATTATATTCAGTTTAGGTTTTTTTTGTAAAACAAGTCTAATCCATCTCCTTGTTTAAAATTTTCCTGAATAATAACAACCAAGACGATTCTGTTTATAACCAAAAAAAAAAAAAAGAAATGCAATGGGAATGAGCCACTGGAGTCAAGCCTTGGAATCACTCAAGATATGAGCATGTAGAAGGAACAAAGTGGTGGGGGCCACCTGCCCATCAAAATCAACTCGATCTTTTTTTCTTTTCTGAGCAAAGCCGCGTGGAGGGAAGCTAGCACGAAACTGATAAAGCAAACATTTCCTTGTGCTTTTGACTTAAGCAACAAAGACAAAGAAAAAAGGTGAGATATCATCAAATCACATGAAGCTCATAATGATCAATATAATTATTGCACTTGATGGACATTACTAACATTTATATGAAGTATAAATTTAGATAATAACAAAATAAGCTAAACTCTAAGTGTAATGCATCCCATGTTAGTGGATGCTTTACACTTTTGAAGTACCATTTTTCGTTAGAGTCTAAACACAAAAATCCTCTTTTGGACTAAATAATTTGAATAGAATGTGTTCTTTTACGCCTAGTAAAAGCCTTTCTTACAAATTCTCATACCAAGTATCCACTGCTTTTGAAAATGACTAGCACTTTGATTTGACAATAAATGACATCACCAAGCATATGAATTCCAAAAAAGCATCTAATGAATAAATAGTTCAATGGAAGTGCGAAAGTGACAGCTCCCTGATCGTGGACAGCGTGATGGGCCGGGCTGAGCCACCATGGAACTTAAAAGAAATAGTCAAACGGTGCAGAGAAGAACTATCCATATGCAAAAACAGTGGAATAGCGAATAGATAAGCTACGGAATCACAGAGTCAAGAAGCTTCCTCTAAATTGGCTGGAGAACCCCCTTTACCTCTACGGGAAATCTTACCGAATATTATCCATCTTGTAAGACTCCTTAATCGAATGCATATTATATTTTCAAAAAAAAAAAAAAAAAAAAGTGAAAGATGTTCAAAGTGATAGAAGATTATTGGAAAATTAATCATTTTGAGGTGTTCTTTTGAGAAAATTTCTCATTATACATTAGTTACTACCTCATTACTTTCAATTGAACAGAAAGCTTGATCTATTCTCATGCCCGAGTTATGAAAGGAAAAAGGTAATCCTTATCCAATTTGTAATTAGATTGCCTAATGCATAGAAAATGTGAAACTGATTGTTGGTGAAGACGTGCTCATATCAAAGCCCTTCTCTCAAATTGGCACAAGACGTGCTCACATCTTGTGTAGGATGTTACAATTGATTTACATGTCAAAGCTATCCTCTTGAGTTATCTAGTAGGTCCGCACTCTAAATTCTAATTTCTTCATTCCCATTATATATTGATTTATTGGAAGGCATGACAAAAAAATCATGCGAATTTTAGCTACCAAAATAGTAGTGTGCAACAAATTACAAATCATACATCAGTTCTCAAGAATAGGATCCCAAGCCGAGCTTGCTGAGCCCACCGGGCACCGCCTCCTTCTCTCCAATTTCCTGCCACATCCTCTCATCTGCCTTGCCCACAACGCTGGAAATTAATATAACATTCTTTGTTGACCCGCAAAAAAGAAAGTCATGCCTCTGCATGCAAAGAAAATACCAAGAAGATTCGTTGGGGAACAAATCTCACTGATCGCGAACGCCATTTCCTGGAAGCCACAGCTAAGTACTTTATTGGTGGCCAATGGAGTAGCTTACCTTTTAAGATCTCGCTTCATCCTTCAGCACCTTCATTTTCCAAGCAAACACACCAGCACCTTCCTCCTTTTACCAAATTCTAATGGCTTCTTCTTCTTCTATGTTAAGTATTTCGCGACCAAAGAAGTGACATTGGCATTGAGGCTTGTTTTCAAAAAGCTCGCCAAAGGAATTAACAAAAAAATATTCGATTGTGATCACAGCTTGTTACATCGTTCAAAGTCGGTTGTAGTTAAAATAATTGGAAAAGGTAAAGCCTTGATTTCAAACAACACTACTTGTATTTTACCAAGCTGGGATCTTCCATATGTATCATGTGTTAATAATAGACAAAGCGCATAGATTAAGCCCGGTGCATATTTCCTCTTTTTTTTTTTAAGTAATAAAATAAAATATAAAAGAGAATTTTCCGGGGACATGATGAGTTGAATGATGTAAACATGCACATGACTCCTTCATTCCATTCTTAAGCAAAAGATGGCTACTTAAAAATCTGAAAATCAATTAACGGGGAAAAAACATAATTGTATCCATTAGGCGTTAAAAAATCTATTTCATGACTTATTTTTGGGGACACAATGAGTTGAATAAGCAAAAAATCTAAACAATTTCCTACCGATTAATGTGAAAGATATGTTGCTATTCATAGAAGACAAAATATTGAAATGGAATATATCGGATTTGGGTTGAGAATGATAACTTTTTTATTGCATACATAAATTTATACTTAATTTTTTTATATGCTTTGAATAATATTGAACTTTGGCAAATAAAATAAAGTGGGGATGTTCGATTTCCGATCCGATCCAATGAAATCGATCACTTTTTCTTTTTTAAATCATTAAAGAGTATCTGTGCATAATGAGAAAGTGACAAATCTTAAAATATTGATGGAAGTAATGATAAATGAAAAGTTATTGGGTCGTGACTTGTGATGCTACTGGATAAGATGGTACTTAATTTACATTTGGCAATTTTATTTGAAGAAATAAAAGTATATTTGGTTAGTCTAGTCCAATCCAATTTTCACTTTTAAGAATTAGGAATTAGATAGACATTCTTGAAATTCAGACCCAACTTGCTGATTTGGCTCAATTCGGGCAGTTCCCGATTTGAAAGGTTCATTTTGAACACCCGTAAAATAAAGTCACTTTCCGGTTTTTTGTAAGACAAAAACAAACGATTTTAAAATAAAAATTAACGAAAAAAAACTTCTCGTCCATTTGCGAAAAATGAAAAGAAAAAACAAAAATGAAAAAGGCGCTTTTCCTAACGCAGTGCAACGTTCGATGTTTCTCAGTCCGCGTCGATTTCTTGGAGAAAATATTGGGTGGTCCGGGACCGCCACGTCAGCGTGGTCCCGGACCACTCATATGGCGCCACATATGGGGGAGGGGACAAAAGAGAGAAAGAGGAGCATCAGAGAAGTGGGCCCCGGTTTTCGTCCTTTCTCTGGCTTCCCCATACACGTGGCGCTGTATGAGTGGTCCGGGACCACGCTGACGTGGTGGTCCCGGACCACCCAATATTTTTTCGATTTCTTGACCAACTCCACTATAAATGCATCACTCACACTCATCGCCCGACACGAATCCAAACTAAGCTCAGATTCTATCTTTCAATGTCGTCGTCGTCGTCGTCGTCGTCGTCGTCTCGTCCAAAAAAAAAAACAAAAAATTTCGTCATCGTTTTCTTCTTCTTCTTACGAAGCGAAATGGCCGTTCGACGTCTTCCTCAGCTTCAGAGGGGAGGACGTCCGCCACGGCTTCCTCGCTGACCTCCACAAGTGTCTGCGTCATGGCGAAATCAACGTCTACATCGACAGCGAGGACTTGAGGCCCGGGGACAGATCTCGCCAGCGCTGACGAAGGCCATCGAGGAGTCGCGGATCGCCGTGCTTGTCTTCTCCAAGAACTACGCTTCGTCTCGGTGGTGCTTGGACGAGCTGGTGAAGGTAATGGAGTGTAAGAGGCTCCAGGGGCAGCTGGTGTTGCCCGTGTTCTACGGAGTGGAGCTGAGGGAGGTTCGAGGGCACAGAGAGAGTTTTGGCAAGGCATTGGCCAGGCACGAGGAGAAATTGGGAAAAGATTCTGAGAGAGTGAAGAAATGGAGGCAAGCTCTTATTGAAGCCGCCGATTTGTCCGGTTGGCCTTATGTCGATGGGCAATCACAGTAATCCTCTTCGACCCTGTAAAAGAATTTGAGTTCTCTAATTTTGTTGATACATGATGGCATCGATTGTGCGTTGGACTTGAGTAATGTTTTGGACTGTTAAAGAGTGATTTTTTCCTTCGGTTAGTTTTATTAGTTCAATGGATTGTATGTTTCTGTTTATTCGTGTTCTTTTTGCTGCTTTGTTTTGGCAGAGATGAGACCGAGTTCATCGAGAAGATTGCCAAAGAGATCTCGAACATAGTAAAACGAGTACCCTTGAGTGTTGCCAAGTATCCCGTCGGCGTAGGTTGCCGGGTAGAAAAAGTAATGTCGTTGTTGAGTATGGGCTCGGATGATGTTCGGATGATAGGAATATGGGGAACTGGAGGTGTAGGAAAGACCACTATTGCTAAAGATGTCTATAACAGAATTGCAAGTCAGTTTGATGGGTACAGCTTTCTTGCAGATGTTAGAGAAATTTCCAATAGACCTGATGGCTTAGTTCATTTGCAAGAAAAACTGTTATCTGAAATATTATGGAAAGAAAATATAGTGGTCTTGAATGTGTATGGAGGCGCTAATCTGATACGAGATAGACTTTGCTGCAGGAAGATTCTCTTGTGCTTGATGATGTGGATCATGGGGAACAGTTAAATGCATTAACTAGAGAATGTGAATGGTTTGGAAAGGGGAGCAGGATCATTGTTACCACAAGAGATAAACATGTACTAACTTCTCATGGGATAGGTTGGGTATATGAAGTTAAACCATTAGATCAAGATGAAGCTTTTGAACTTCTGAGTTCATATGCTTTAAACCAGACAAATGACATAAGCAGGGATCTCATACATGATATTTTGGGCTATGCTAAAGGTCTTCCCTTAGCGATTGTGGTCTTGGGTTCCTTTTTATGTGGTAGAAGCAGAGGGGAATGGGAGAGCACATTGGGTAAACTTTCTAAAAATCCTATGAAAGATATAAACAGTGTTCTCAAGATAAGTTTTGATGCGCTAGAGGAGAATGAGAGGAACATCTTTCTTGACATTGCTTGCTTCTTTAAGGGGAGAAAAAGGAATTATGTAACCAGAGTTCTTGATAGCTATGATTTAGACACATTAATTGGGATTCAGACTCTAATAGAGAGATCCTTAGTAACAATTGGCTATGGGGGAAAAGTACAAATGCATGACTTGATTCAGCTGATGGGTCAGGATATCGTTAAACACGAGTGTCTAGATGACCCTGGAAAACGGAGTAGATTATGGTGCTATGATGATGTTTATGAAGTACTATCGGCGGCTGTGGTGAGAGCTTCTCATGAAACTATCAATAATCTCATCTTCTTTAATTTAAATGTTATTACCTAATTGCGGTTGGTTATGAATGAATATTTTCTTTTCCTTGACAGGGAACCAATGTTGTTAAAGGCATAGTGCTGCAGTTGCCAAGTCAAGGAGAGCTACACATCAGTCGCGGTGCTTTCACACGCATGAGGAGACTGAAATTGCTCATACTTTCGAATGCACGAATCAGCGGAGGTCCTGTATGTCTTCCTGATGATTTAAGGTGGCTTGAATGGCATAGATGTCATTCAGCCACTTTGGAGTTTAGTGCTGGTCCAAAAAAACTTGTTTGCTTTGATGTGAGTGGCAGCCAAATTAAGAAATTTAGAGGATACTTAAAGGTACGTCATAAATGCTTTAATTGACGGTTTTCATTTTCGGCGCATACAAATTGAATTTATCAAAATCTTGTTCAGCTGTTCTTTTTAATTTGCAACGTTTTAGGAATTTGAAGTTTCTGAATTTTTAGCCACTATAAGTTGCTGCTTTGTGTCCCTGACCTTTCAGAGGTGCCAAATTTAGAGGTATTAAACTTAAGTAGGTGGTCAACCCTAAAAAATCTTCCAAGTTACCTATATTAATTTGAGTGATTTACCAACTCCTCACGGGTTAGGTTACCATCTAGCGTTAGTTTTTATAACTCTTATTTGATTTGGTTAATGAAGTTTTTGAAATCACTTTTTGATTTAACAATTTACTAACATTTAATTTGCAGATGTTATCAACAAGTTGAAGTTGCCAACTCTTACAAAATTTACTAATTTTTATTTGAGTCCATTTACCAATGTTTATTTGATTTTAACTTTAAACAAGTTGGAACGTTCCTCAAGCAAGTGTGGTAAATTATGTGAATAGTTGAGACTTTTGAAACAACCAAATAAAACTTAGTGAGTGACTCAAATAGGAGAATGTAACTTAATCACCATAAATGATGGCAATTGTAATGATGTTAGTAATATTCAGCAGAATTGTTAATTTCATAGAAGAGTGGTGATGTTAACATGCTAGTAGGCTTTCCAAATTAACCTTGGTATACTATTGACACAGTGGGTACTTCTTGAACAATGGTAATTAACTCAAATAAGTGTTGATAATTTTGGATATGAGTTATTAACCTTTTCCAGTTGGTAAGTTGCCACAAATGTCGGTAAATTATCGGATTGGTTTGTACCTTGAAGCAATCAAATAAATATTGATAACTAACTCAAATATCTATTGGTATTTTCATGTAAGAGTTCTTAAATTAGCTCTGCATATAATCCTTGGTAAATTATTGGATTAGTTGGTAATTTAGTATAGGACTTAGTTCAACTCATCGATAACTTCAACAAATAAATATCGGTAAATTAGAGAAACAACTTCAATTTTTATAAACAATCTAATAATCGTTAGTAAGTGGACTCAATTAGCAGTTGATAATTTTCTAGAACAAATAGTATCTTAAACGAGTTGTTAAGCTGACAAATAAACATTCATAGATTATTAAAACAGTTTACAATTTCAAAACAATAGAAAAAACATTAGTAGTGATTCAAATAAAAATTGGTTTTTTTTTTTTAAATTGTAAACTTAACACATTGGTAACTCAAACAAATAAATGTAGTATAGAAAAAATGGTTGGTGATTCCAAATGAAATAAACATCGGTACAACGACTCAAACAAGAGTTGGTAGTTTTATATAGTCAGTTGTAGTCCAAATGTTTTTAAAGACCCTTTCCATGAGAGAATTGAGAAGGCACGGTTTCATAACTCCTTGGATGAGGTAAATCACATTTAAGAAATAATAATACTAATTGATCAATTATATTCAGCTCGTATTTGACAAATAAATAACGGTAATAAATCAACAAAAAAATTCATCCTCACACCTCGCAGCTCGTACTACAATTGACCGTAATTCTTGAACCCATTTACTATAGAGAACATATCTTAAAGATCTATAGATAATTTATGTTTGTTTCTTTCCCTTGTTTGATATTCAAGAGAAATCATAAATCTAGAATATCCAAATCCTTTTTCTTTCATATACAATGAAAGGAGTTTGAAAGAAGTGGTTAATGATAGATTAATTACATTGTCATTTACAAATAAATGAATATAATAAAACTACCCATCATGGGAAAAAAAAGGGAAATCTATAATTGGTGAGTTTTATTACATGACTATGTATATTTCATTGACAAATTTACTCTACATTTGAGGCCCAGACGTTTTTTGCAACATCGATCCAAACTCCTTTGCGGGTTCATGTTGGGTGGAAACAGATCGCCCAACTTGGTTGATTGAGGGGATGAATCTAACATGATTACTTTCTTGGCCCAATCACTTCGGCCATTCCATGGCCTTCCATTCAACATAGGAAACTGGCCTCAAAAACGAAAATCAGTTGATTAGAATATTGGGCGGTCGGACTTATTCATAGGCGGCTCATGTGAAACCAAAAGAAACGGGCAACTGGCCCGTTCGATTAAACGCGTGGAGAAGACACTACTTATCGACAGTAAAGTTACGAATGATGGTGAAAAATTATTCAGTATAGTTCCTCGCTTAGTGATTTCCGTTGTGGTGGGGCTTTCCCATTTAAAATCTATTCGAGTAAGAAACATGTTTTTGGGCTTTGGTCGGAGCTCGTTAGGGAGACCAAAAAACCAAAGTCCTACTCATTTTTCCAAGCCTCGCACGGTGGGCACAGGTTATTGCCGAAGTGCATCCAAGTGATGGACGAGTCAATCGAGGCCCGAAGTTTTAAGAATTGTACTCATCGATATAACGTGTCAAAAACCAAAGTCTTACTCATTTTTTTTCCAATAATCGGTCACTATTTTATGTTTAATAGTCATATCAAACAACTAGGAGTCACATTTAACGTAAGCCCTTGCCATGAGTAGCTTTTCATTTTCATAGCTATTTACATTTGCAGAACTTAATGACTGCACTGATATGATTTTGCAGGATTTTAGAACGTTGAAGGACATCAATTTCAGTGAATGCAATTTCCTGACTCGTGTTCCTGACATTTCGTGGGCTCCAAATTTGGAGAGATTGGATCTTAGTGAGTGCAAAAACTTGGTGGAGGTTGATCAATCCGTTGGATATCTTGACAAGTTAGAAGTTTTATCATTAGATTTCTGCTCTAATCTTAGTATCTTTCCTAGCATACTCAAGACAAAATCTCTTCGCAAACTTTATCTCTCTGGTTGCTCTAAACTCGAGAAGTTCTCTGATATTCTGGTAAAGATAGAACATCTAGAGGAACTTGATATAAAAGGAACGGCTATTAAAGAACTCCCTGCATCCATTGATAATCTTGTCTCTATAAGGCAAATATTTTTATGGCACTGCAAAAATCTCATAAGGCTTCCATTGAGCATTTATAAATTGCAAAATCTGGAGTATTTGGATCTTAATTATTGCTCAAATTTTATCATGTTTCCAAAGAACTTGGAGGATCCAACTGATCTTGATGGTGGCTTGGGATTCCCAAATCTAGACAGGCTAAATCTTGAGGGTTGCAATTTATCAGGTTAGATTTCCTCGAGGTTCCTTCCAATTTTCCCAAATTGAGGCACCTAGATCTTGATGGGAACAAGTTCACTCATATGCCCAGGTGCTTCCACAAATATGATAATTTGAAAAACTTGTATCTGAATAATTGCAAGCAACTGCAAGAGATTTTTCAGCTTCCATCAAATATTGGGATCATAAAAGCAAATAATTGCAGATCTCTACAAAAACTCCCAGATTTTTCGAGTCTCTCCAACTTCTCTGAAGTTGACTTCTCTTCATGCTGTGGATTATCACGGAAAGAGTTTGATCTGGCTGGTGTGTCAATACTCGAGGTCAGACTCTCTCTCTCTCTCTCTCTCTCTCTCTCTCTCTCTCTCTCTCTCTCTCTCTCTCTGAATGCTAGATCTGTGTGACAGTATCTCCGAAAGGCGAAGAGAAAGGTCGACATTATCCTAATTGGAGGAGAGATGCCAGGATGGATTCACCATTGTGAAGAGGGATCTATATCTTTCAAAGTTCCTGATGACCTGCATGACAAGTTTTTAGGACTAGCACTCTGTGTGGTTTTTGGGCTGGAGGAAGCAAAAGTCCTCAATGTTCAATTAGAGGAGGTCTTTCTTATCAATGGCATAGGAACAAAGTCGGGTCATTTACTTTCACTGGAATCCGATCATGTGCGGCTCTATTATTGTCCGCGCGAATATCTGTATAACGGAGAGGATCCGCAAAACAACGATTATAGTCATTTTGAAATTCGCTTTAGAGTTTCGAAAGGAAGGATAAAGCAGTGTGGGTTCCGTCTAATATGCCAGCAACAGGAGGATGATTTGAGGGTCAAGCCTCAATGCCCTCATACAAATTGGTTTCTCAAGGAAAGAGACTCAGAGGAAGACAATTCAATAGACACCAAGGAAGAAGATAGTCCAATCGAAACAGATGAAGAGGAAAGCTGATCAACTTAACAAAGATAAGATGGTCTCAAGTATGGTTCCACTAGCACCAACTATCATACGAGTGTTGGCTTGCAAAACATTCCTGTCGAATTGGTTACGACTCGTTGAGGAGTTGATTATAGGGGAAGCGAGCTAGGTGATTTAGATTCCAATGCATTTTGCTTTTCCGTTTTCTATTTTTTTTTATGTCTCTACTAGAAATTTTTAAATGTCTGCTCCGTAAATTTAAATTGGAAATCACAATGAAATACGGGTTTTGCATTGTGCTATTAATATTGACATGGTTGAGGAACTATTCCTTACTCTCTTTCTGTATGAGTTGTGATGTAGAATGCAATAATCCAAACTTAAGTGGATGCTTGTTGAATGGCCATGGTCTTCCTAGTTGCTCTGTGAATGTCACTTAGACCTTTGTCATCTCTCTTAATCCAATTAATGATGCCAATGCTTCATACTCTAAAATTCTAAAATAGCAAGTTTTGCTCAATCTGATATGATCTATATCTTTAGGAAAATGTTGATCTAATTGCGTCAAAGATCAAAAGGTCTACACCTTGGGAAGATTAGTTGATTCCTCTGTTACAAGGTAGACAGAATTGGATAGGTAAACAAAGTATTGTGTCATAACTAGAGGCTTCTTTGAACTGACAACGTTATGAGCTTGTAGCAGGTTGCTCACCTGCTTTTGTGCCATTAATAAAATCTTTCTTGAGGGGAAAAAAGAGAAGTAGACAGAATGGCGATTTATGGTTGAGTCACGTTATCACGAAACTCCATTCACTCCCACTTCCTTTAACCAACAATTTACCTCAGAAAGTTTTCGCCTCGAAGTGTAGTCCCTTGTCTGTACTAATTCTCAAGTTTCAGTAACAGTTTTAAGTAGCTAAAATCTTCTACAATGAAAAAACAATTTCTGTTATTTTGACCTTCAGATGAAGCAGCATTGTCGCACACCAATCTCTAGGGAAATAGCTAGTCTGTCTGACCAAACTGTAACTACGAGGATCTTTATTCTAGTTTACATCCAATCTCTCCCATCTTTTTTCTCTATCTCTTCAACAATGCCAGGATCCAATCATCTTCATTCCTGTTGAAACAAAAGAGGGAAAAAGGTATGGATGATTATGAAGTGTAGTCATTATCTAGCCTGAAGTGTACAGCATAATCTGATAAGAGGAGTATTAAACGGGCCCAAAAATTTCTGATTAATTTCAGTCTTCTCTAGTTAATAATGGCTTTGGTAGCAAAAAATTTATTAGACACACACACAAAGCAAATGCAAAGAATCCTATTGCTTTGGATAATTGCTGGATAATTGGTGCCATTGAATACAGATCATTTTATTCAATCAATATGTCTTATGGATGAAATGCAGAAAGTTCTGAAAGGATGCATTGGACTCGACTTTAGAGGCAGGTTTCTCATTTCAAGTTCTCTTTTCCACTCGAAGCATATGTTGGAAATGATAATAGAACTACCATACTTCAATACAGATGCCCTTAACTTATACCCAACAAAAACACGGTAGAAATCGATGTCATCGGTTAGGTCGACTCGATTGGTCAATTGTTGTTGGCATTAAGCTAGTCAAGTCTCGACACTTCCTTTCCCAGACAGCTAAAATTATTTTTGACAGGAGAAGGTAATGAGTTTGACATCGGGGATTAATCATCATACAGATGCGTTCCCATCAGATTGGCGGATTCAGAGAGAGCCTCCCTCCATTTCTTAACCACCTCCAAGCCCGTCCCATATTTGAGTTTGAAATTAGTTCTCTCTTTTTTGTCCAGTTTTTTTTTTTCTAATATATAACAGTTTGTTCGATTCAATTTGTTCGATGTTGCCCGAGTAGATGTATAAGGATATTCCATGTTTACGTAATTCTGTGTATAAATTTATGGGAGGATTGGTGCTGACGCTAGGTGTAATGCTGAATGTCCTGGAACTGACATCCAACTCCGTTAATAGAGAAAACTATCATTTCTACTTTGCATCTGAACAAAATAGTTATGAATGGCTTCGCCATCTCCAGTTCCAAGTCTTAACTTTCTCACATTTTCAATGAAATTTCGACGCTCTTTCTCACCAAAATTAAGATCTTCATAACCTCCTGCCTCAACAACAGGCGATTAAAAAAATTGTTGTCGATCCTTATACCAGTTTTTATCGTTTCAATTCAAGCCTTCTTTTCACGTGAGCATTTAACTTCTTGGGGCATCTTTGATCGCGAACTTTCCCAGGATTCAAGTTACGATTGTGGTCAAGATGGAAAGATGATATTCTGTACTTTCCAAGTGGACATAAACAAGCACTAATCTTTGCTTACACATTGTTCCTGACAACGTTAAGCAATCCACACTCTTTCCATAACGAGAACATGCAAAAGTCAAGTATTAGATCTTACTGTCATCTCCATTTTGCGAGCTCCTCCACCGAATCCCACTTGTTTAGCCTATCTTTTCTAGTACTTTTGGAGGACAGAATCGATTACCATTCCTTGCCTCGGTTTTACTACAATTTCTTTGTCAATTTGATTTCCTTTTGACTCATCTGTAGCAATTCTCTTTCACATTCTTCGCCATTAGATAGTGTGACATCATTCTGCACTTCAGTGTTGAAATGAGTTCTCGTGTCTGCTAAAATTACAAAAAACAAAACATTTAATATGACAATTAATTAGTGATATCGGTGCATGAAGATACACAAGAAAGCAGTTGCTAACACAATTGTAATGGTAAGCTTTCTCAATTTCTCTCAATCGTTCGACGCAAGATTGGTGGTGTGTTTGAACTAGAGCCCGATATTTGTGGAGCTGGATTTGAAGAGCATCATAATTTACACCGAGAGGACATCAAATGTTTGTGACTTGGACTTGAGGAACATCATAATCAAATTTTTTTAGTACACGCCGCTGCTCAGCAGCACACGCCACTTCTGGAAGGCTCTTGCCTCTACTGCCCTGATCCTCTACCAACCGTCGAGTGTCGAGGGTTCTACGGGGCTGCAATAAGGGCATCATATAAATGTTTAATATAGAGTTCATCATACTTCATTAGGCTCAGACACATGAGCTGAATAGACAACAAACTCCTTTACCAGATCTTCTGCCACGAGAGGATGGAGAAATGGTAGCATACGGTTGGAACCTACAAAGTCTGGTAAGCATGATGCAGATTCTAGACCAGTCAGTCCATCAGCGACATTAACTGTTGCGTCTTTATATTACAAATGGCATCGGCCAAAGATGTACATAGATGTAACTATAGACTCAAGGAGGATGAATTGGGGCTACATCGTGCCCAAAATTTATCAAAGAAAGGACATATTGCTTTGTCCTATGCATCACTCTCATAGCTTCCTACAATTTGCAAGAAAATTCTCGGGATTGATGGCTTTTCTACGACCATAATTTGAACTACCTGAGACATAGTTGGTCTATCTCGCTCGCTGTCTTGAATGCACCAGCAAGCCACGTTGCATGCTCTGCACACTTCTACCATCTCCACGAGTCCATTCAATCTGCGGTCCACGAGTGGCGAGACTTCTTCTCCTTTGGCGTTTGGATTAGCTACCTGAAGTGGTAGATAATTGCGCATATCGCTATTCAGCTCCTCAATGTTTCTCTTTCCCGATATGGTCTCAAAGAGCAGCTTTCCATAGCTGAAAACGTCAACTTTCGATGTGATGGCTCCTGAAATCCATTCTGGTGCGAGGTACACTCTGGTTCCCCTCATGGTGGTAATTACACGGCTGACATCCCATCCTGGGACTTTTGCGAGGCCAAAATCCACAATCTGTGGTGCGAGTTCTGCATCCAACAGTATATTCCCTTGCTTGATGTCGCAGTGTACAATGCAATCTCGACACCCCTCATGGAGGTACTCCAATCCTTTAGCAATCCCGATGGCAACGCTGTGTCTGGTTTTCCAATCGAGGGTGTTGGGACCTTTCTGAAACAAATGAGCTGCGAGCGAACCATTTGCAAGGTACTCATGTACTAGGAACTTTTTTGACTCTATTGCACAAAAGCCGTGCAGCCGAACCACATTGCAGTGCTGTATTGTTCCGATAGTTCGAACTTCCGCAAGGAGCTGTTCGTTACTATGTTTTTGGTTCAAAATTTCTTCACTGCTATAGGAGTTGAGTCTGGCAGTATTCCCTGGTAAACAAACTAAACCCGCCTTCCCCAATTTTCTCAGAGAAGTTCTTTGTCACTTTCTTCAGCACTCGATATACAAAATGCATCAAATGGTCGTCTGCTGCATGAGCAGACCGTCTCGTCCTAATAATCACCAGCGACACACTAAAGAACACAAGAAAAGCTAAGGACACAACCACGGATGCTGTTATGAAATTCGAAATGGGTTTCCGCTTTTTCTTACGCTCCTCCTTCAAGTCCAATGCCGCGGTGCGGACATAGAAATCTCTCGAAAGTACATCATAGGCCAAAAGTCGAACCAAAAACTTCTCATCCGTCCATATCTGACAGTCAGCAATGTTAGCATATGCACTGCGCGAACAGTTGCTCAAGCAAAATGACCTGCATACTTCAGTGTTTTCAACCATGAACGAATCAGAATTTTTCGGCAAGCGTGTGTTACGCATGAGGAAAAAAATTATCGTTCTTGTCATCACTACATTCCGACGCAGATCTCCTTTCGCCATTGGCCCTGACGATCTTCCAGCTTCAGATTATCTAAGTATCAAGAGCGCAATCACAAAGCGGTGCATCTCTCTGATTGCAGTTACAAGGAGCACCAGAAAAAGGGTAAATCTCACACTTTGTCGTTCGGTGTACCCAAAGCACTTTCCATTCCTGGATATGCTTTGCCAATACTAATTGCTTGAGCAGCCCCGTCGGTTCAAGCACAATCCAAGAAAGATTATGAGGGGCAACCGAGGATTATTTGGAGTGCGTCTCATTCTCATTTGATGGCATTGTACTCTTTTTTAATGATTTGATTTACGTGGAAAACCCAAAGAAATAAGAATAATAAAAAGACACAGAGTCTTAAGGTGTAGAAAAATTGAATATTCCATCATACAAGTTTAGAATTTATTCTTTTCTTGACAGTACCCTCAAGATAAAATGCATCAAAAAAAAAAAAAATTGTCAGCAAAATCGAGGCTCGATGCTTCACAAGCCAAAAAATGGCAGACCATTGGGGACCACTAGAAGACTTAAGGAGACCCACATCGGTTTAGAAAGTATCGACACTTTTTGAGAGTTTTTCATGTTGTGTTTGACACTTAATCAACAAGTATAAAAAATCTAATATTGGTCAACTCTCTCGACACTTGAGTCAAGAATTTCGATATGTGAGTTCATAATTCCGACACGCACAAAGTTAAATTTTAAAATTTTCAATAAATGAGGAGTCAAAATATAAATATGTAAAAAAAAAAAAATAATAAAAATAATAAATGAAGAAAGAACAAAAAAATAGTATTCTCTTCTCTTCTAACTCTTACTTGCTGTGATATATAATTCACCCTCCAATTTATTTTCTTCTCTTCTCTTCTCTTCCAACACACTATGAGAACAAGTCTAAAATGTGGATTGCTTATTTTTTTTCTCAAATTTTTATAGATTATTGGAATGGAGTTAAATATCTCAAATTGAAATAATAAATTATATTAACGAATAATGGATTAATGTTTTTAGTGTAAATTCATTCTAAACTCTTGTTCTATTATTTATTTGTTTTTAAATTTGAATCAAATTAATTTGATTAAAATAATCATAAAAATCATCATATATCTTATATATCAATATACATTTAATATGCAATGTATCCAAACATGTTATAATTTTCTATTTTTTGAGAAATAACATTATCACATGTCGTGTCACGTGTCGTGTATAGTTGTTGGTGTCGGTACTATTTAGGCCTCGGTGGTGGGCTTGGTGAGAGGAGAGGGGGAGAGTACGCAGAGTTGTGCAACTTTTAACATCGTAACTACAAGCAAAACACATGTCATCCTTCAGGTGAGGGGACAACACGAGGAACGATAACCTTGTGGCCTCCGTTCCAAACCAATCAATACCATACAAATAATACGATTGGGCCACATATAATCTCATATAGAAGTTGCCACATTAATTTTTAAGGATTTCTAATCAAAGTTCAAATTATTAGGGTTGATTATGTATAGGATATAAGAATGTGGGGTGCATATGCTTCTCCTACCAAGATAGAGCCTGCTATAGTTGACATGTCTCCCTCAAAATCCAAATAGATAGCTAGATTCATTAACAAGTAATTGTTTGAGGGCAACTGGGGGGGTTACTTAAGAAGCGAAGCCCACGCAAAGAAGCAACAGAGACTCTTGGCTTGTAATCTGTTGTTGGGTCTCTACATCACCAATCCCTCGCCGCTAGCCTATCTTCCTGAGTCCTAAGATGGGTCCACATCACATGGCGTTGAATGAAGTTCATGCCCCATTAATTTCCGTTGATAAGAAAGAGCGACAACAACACCATACCATAGCGTTGATCAAAGCATATTATCAATTTTCAAAGATTGATGAAGAGATATTCAAATATCGTTGCATGAATATATAAGTAGGAGATTTCACTCATTTGTGGTTTAGAAAAATAGTGTTGTAACTACAATGTGATACAAGCACACAAAATAAAAATTTGAAAGGGAAAAAAGAACGCTATAATTAATACGATATATTTCAATGATAATAATGTAAGCCTAGCTAATATTTTCTATCATTATAGTGATTCGTTTCCTTAAAATTCCGTTTACCTACAGTCCCTTTTTACTCCTTTAAAGGAGCTAAGAGGTCTCGGCCTCATTTAAGTTCAAGATCTGCAAGGTTACCAGAGGAGGGTAACTCTCTCTCTCTCTCTCTCTCTCTCATTGAGACAGAGCAAAATGAAGAATGTCAACAACAGCAACACAAGACTCATCCTCCTCCACCCTTACATCCAGAAGCAAGGAAGCTCCAACCGCCTATGGCTCCTCGCCTTCTTCTCCTTCTTAACCACGGCCTTCGTCGTCACCCTCATTTACACCAGAGAGTATTCCACAACTGCCGTCGCCTCCGCTGCCACCACCACCTTTTCCCCCACCACGACCGCCTATAGCAACGCGCCTCTGCCATCGACCGTCATCAACACCCCTCCTTCACTATGCATCCAAGTCCAACGACTCTTTCCGCATGTCCTATCCCGAGCTCAAGCCCATCTCGGACGTCCTGAGGAAATGCCTCCTCCCCTCGCAACTTCCTAGTATTTGGCCTCACTCATGAGACCCTCCTCTGGAAAGCCCTCAACCATCACTCACAAGCGAAGCATCGCGTAGATGAATGTCACTATGCCATCAGATGATTGCCTCCAATAAAATTTTTATTTGAGCATAATGCTGATAAGAGACAATGTCAAGACAAAGCAACTTCCCTGAAATTGCCAGCTCTGTGCTGCATACCTGACGAGAGCTCCTACAGGCCCAGTCCTTGAAATTGGATGATGATGGCTTAGTCGGAGAGTGAGAGTTTATAGCTGCCAAAGCCATTGATATCTGCGCGAGCAAGATTATCTCCTCCCGCCAGTGCTTGTAGCATCGTACGAAGGAACCCCACTCTGTGACGTCCACCAGGTATTTGTGATTTTACCCAACTGAATCCTTTGGGTAATTCACGGATTTAAATGTTTTGACTACTAGCTTCGTGATATTCTTTCTCTCTTTTTTTTAGTTTTTTCCTGTTATATTGATGCCCTGGTCAATCTAGATGGATGAGTTTATTCTATTTCCACACAATTTCGTGTAAAATTTTTTGGGAGGGCTGCTGTCCCTCAGTTTAATGCTGTTATGAAACCAGCTTATGTTGTGTGTCTCGTAGAATTGTCCTCGATGAGATTTTTTCTTATTGTGTATGGGAGGCTCAGTCTAGTGAGGACTTCAGTTCTTCACAGGTTTACAGGTACCAACTCTTGACAATACTTTAGTGGAAGAATCTAATCAAGCCTAACAAATGGCTAGAGTGGCACAGAGCATGGGAGGAAGTTTCTGTCTGTATTTGGAAATCTGTGAAGTTCCCGTTATGTACCATTTGAGAAGGTAATCTTGTTCATTTTGATTTTTGATTTTTTCTTTTCTCTGCATTGCTAGGAAGGATGATGCCAGGGATGACTTTGTTTTTCTTATGAATTGGAAATTAGAAATGGAAAACTGAGGTTGAGTTTCGTGGCCTTAACTTAATGTTAGCTGACTCCACGTTTATGGTGCATCAATTGTGGTGCATTGATGGGAAAATTCTTGCATGCTAGAACTGCTTCGATAGACAGCATATGCATCAGATACAGGCGATAAACTTCAAGAAACATATATATACACTAGGCTTAGGACTTTTTTTAAGTAAATTTCCCTGATATACATAAGTACCTGCACTTGGTTTGCATCTAAGCAAGAAAGCATTATTATCATTGCATCCATTTCCACCATCAATCAAGTTTCTTCGAAGGTCCTATGAGCACATGTAATATTAAACTGAGGATCAGGCCATCTGTCCTCCATGAGAGTCAGATACAAAGCTTGTATGCTTAAATAAGCATACGATTTGTTGATTTACAGATAGATCAAAAGCATTGTCATGCCCAACCCCACCTTCAAAAAGACATGCTGGGATTCACCTTTCTAAGGAGAATAATACTACATAAATCATACTACCACTCAATGTCATTAATTTTTCTGGGAAAGTACTTTCATGGCAACATAAGAGTTCCACCATATAAGAAATTTTCCATTGTGTGCTCGTACGTCAAAAGATGCTGATAAAATGGTTAACGAGACTACATTAACTCCCAAAAACATAAGATTACTACCAAATAAGAAGTATTTCTTATAATATGGAATAGAGAAAAAACATATCGATAAATGTACAATTGACATTTTGAAAACTGCATCTTTGCTTTTTTCTTTTCTTTTGGCTTAGTCTGTTGAGCCTTAGCCTTTTGCTTCTTCTCGTATTGTCGCTTTCTAGTTGCATCAATAGGATAGAGGCAAATTTAGAAGCTATGAAGGATTCCATGAAAGAGTTCGTTCCTCTCTATCGAATCAATCATGATGGCAATTTGTTCGGTTCAATATTGTTGTCTTCACTTTAGAAAACAATCTAAATTCTGCACCGTGTTAATGATTGTGCATTTTGTTTGAAGAAATGCACGCTGGTCAATTATGAAGAAAATAAAGGCCGTGTATACTTTTTCTCAATCATCAACCGTACATAGGTGTAATAATTGTACCAAACAGTTGATATTGCAGTTTTTTCACCTCTCAGTGTAGATAAGCAGTTGTTTTTAACTAAATTGAGTTGAATGGATTTCCATATGCATAAATTCTTTTCTATGCATACAAAAAACAAAAGTTATGTGATAATCATTAAAAATAGGAAATTCACATGGAAAATATCCATGGAACTCAGTTCGCACGCACGTGTGTGCCGTTTTAGATATTGCATTCCTCTAAATTTATAGAAGAAGAAATACGAAAGTAATCTCTACAGTGCACGAGGACTAGTCTATATAATTAGGGAAAACCCATTTCTGTCTGACTTTTTCTTAACTTCCAAAATTACCCTCACATAAAAAATAAAAACTGCTTAAAGGTGTATTGAGGAAATGGCACGCCTTGGTCCTCGAGTGCTAAGATTTACCGGAGTTGCTAGGAGTTACTTTCACTGCTCAACCTCTGTCGTTGGCATTTCTTGATAAACCTTTAATCGTGATTGTGCAGGCATACATATAGAGTAGCTGATTGTGCGTGATGATACATGATGTTTATACCAAAATCTCGCCAGGCTCGTTGTCAGCCTTTTCAATGCAACGGGAAATACTTGCTTGGATTTGTGTCTAGTAAATTAAATGCATGACCATTGTTGATTTTTTGAGATTGACATATGGCACTCATGTGGATTCACAATATTAATAGTTATGATCCACACAATTCAATGGACCAAGTCTAAGGAAGATATTCTCAATGGAGTGAATTTTATGGGAAGTTTACTGATATTCTATTATTAGTGTAAAGCTTCGAATAGTTAATTAGTTTGCTTTGACATATGTGCACGCTATCTAAAATGTCGTTGGCATATTTCAAGAGTAACTCTTCATCAAGCAATTTATTTTTTGTTTGGTTGGCAATGATTAGGATCGTCATGATGTTAGATAGCGTAAGATTGATACTTGAAGGAAAAGTTTTTTTATTTAATTTTCACAATGGGTAGTATCAAAAGATAGATGCTACGCAAAAGAGTTGAATTGTAAGACTTTAGGAAAAATTGTGGTAAAATTCATAAACCTATTGTTCAGCGGTCAATTTAGTAATAAAAATTTTAATTATGCTAATTTAATCTTAAATCTTTTAATAATTTATCAATGTAGTCCTTTTGACCAAATTAATCAGAAATTGCTGATGCGACAGTATAATCAATACTGACTATCTCATGAGACGTGACCAGTACTAACGTAGATGATTTTTAATTTTAATTTTTTTTTTTGGATATCTTTTCTTTTCAAAAGTGGCTAATCTCAAGCCATGATCGGAGACCAACCACAAGCAATGGACAATGAGGGTTGGCCTCTCTTGGGCAAGGGTCGCCTTGCCTAGCGAGGGCCATCGGACCATTGTCAGCCTCACCAATTGCAACAGAAAAGGGAAAGAAAAGAGAAAAATAAAGTCTAAAAATTGAGAAAAGTTACAAAAATTGTCCATTTTATTATTGACAATGTTATGTAGAATAGTTGGCATCCATGTTATGATTTGTTCGAAACCTCTAAGGCAAGTTCACTTGTGTGGTTCAAAGTGTAATGTAGATGATAAAATGCAGGATTTCTTCCGCACTAACTTGGATAGAGGCAAAATTTAGTGGTTACATGTCGAATCAATCTTGATTGCAATATGTTGGATTCGATATTGTTATGTTTACTATAATTTTTTTTTTATCAATCCGGGTCATCACCTGATTTTTGCCTGCAAATTACTTTTTTGTATAAAAAAGAAAAGGAGGATTATAAAAATATATATAACAAATGACAAATAAATAAATAAAAAAGTGCTCAATTGGGTCTAATCCATCATACCTCGACCCACCAGACCAGATCACTCAAGTCCAAATTTTGATTCAATTTGGCATGGGCCCCTTTGAAAAGATTGGAATAACTTTCAATAATTTGCAGCCCAAGGCCTGGATCTCCTTCTAATTCGGTTCTCGATTTCAACTTCGTCGCTCGTCTTCAAGCTTCGAGGAATCGGTATTCAGGTTTCTCGCCGCATTCGTGCTCTTCAATCGCGATGCTCTCGCGCTTGAGCTTCGAATCGTGTACTCGGTCGATGAGCTCGAGCTTGTTACCCGGACCCTCAACAACCCGAAGCCTTTGAGCTTCCAGTTTTCACTTAGCATGGAAGTTTATCAACTCATTCGATCGCTCCAACAGGATCAGTTCTCTCTCATTCTCTGATTTCTATTTTTTTTTTTTTTTTTTGATTCAATTGGCGACATTGAATTCTCGATATCTCGCGTGTCACCAACATTTTGCCTCAATCAGCTCTGATTCCACCGACGCAATCAGTTTAGGAGCTCATCTCCAGCGACGCTATCGATTCAGGATCTATATTTCCTCTTCACCGAGCTTTACCTTTGATTCTTTCAGATGTTCGTCGCTGAAGTCTGTTCTTTTTAGGTTGTTGAAGATCGCGTTGGATCGGATTTCCTCTGTTATGCTCTGTTTTCCGTTCAGATTGATCGAAGTATTCAAAGCAGATTCGTTTTTCCTTCATTGGCCCAATTTTCAACACCAACGCTTCCACGACGTCCGCTCTCCGGTCCGATCACCATTCGTAGCCAACCACTGCGCTTTCAAAGAATGAGCAAGCTGGAATGCGTATTGAGATTCTGAGATTCGTTTGAGTCGTGAAGGAGAAGAATTGAGCTTCATGGCTTGATGATGCTGAAAGGCATGAACAGAAATGGTGATGAAAATGCAGAAGTAGGATTTGTGTTCTAGGAAAGAAATTCTTGAATCGCCTTCATATAGGTTAGGGGATTTTTTCGTTAATGAGTGGATTTTAGCTGCATTAATATTGTCTACGCAAAAATAACTACGAATAAGAATTGTTCTTCACGATCTCCACTCACTTGCTAATTCTTAAATCGTTTTTGACGCAAAAGAAAAAAAAAAAAAAATTGTGTTGATTCCATGATTTGGTTTCGTGTTCTCTGTACCCGCAATCGATACTATGTCTCAAAGATAAGGACAGGAGCTAATCCATAGCAGTGGCTAAATCTGAATGCGCCTCAACACAATACGCATAACATAATGCGGTTTACACTAAGTTATTAAGCATGATTTCTTGATATTCGTCTCGGTTGCTTGAAATCTGAATGCGTGAGTATTCTTGTTCTCTGTACATGTTATATGCTCAGCTGAGATGGGGGGTTTTTACTATGGTTCCCGGTATGAAATGGTTCGGAGATGATGTCCGTAAGCGTGATGGTTTCTAGTACTCCATTCATTAATTGACAAACACGAAAGCAATAGCTCCCGGATGTAGTTCATGCACTATTGAGTCTTTTTTAGTAATTTGCACCATGTTAACTCTTGACCTTGATCACTAGTATGGTAGTGACATTAAATCTAGAAAGTTTCTTAAACCTTATAACTGATATATTCATCTTTTAATTATGGTAGTTAATTGGCCATTATCCAAAACGAAACATTCTCCAATAGTTCTTCCATATTTTGTTATGGCATCAAAATTTATATTCTTAAAGCATTATTTCCTATTCAGAAGCTTTTTAATCCTTAATATGAATTTTTTTCATGCATGGCCAACATATGTCCCTTATATGTCTGGTTGTTCAAATTTCTAACCAAGATAAAACTAGATATGATAGGATATGAAATTCAGGGGATTTTACTATATTATATCTACTGCTTGGTGATTATAATAATAAAGTCGAATATATTCACATCATATTATAAATTATTTGGTATGAACACCTATATGAATCACAAATTTTACAAACGGGTGGTGAAAATCTCTCGCATCACTTTTATTTATTTTATTTTTTATTTTATTTTTCTCCCTTTTTAATTATTTTTTTCCGCTTCCATCATTCTCTAATAAAATTTTATTAAATAGAAAATCGTACTAACATACCTAAAATACTAAAACATCTAAAATATGTAATAGATATATTTATATATTGAATTTATATTATAAGATAGAGTTAAATTTGAATATGTAAATAAAAATAAGATTAAATCAAAAACTAAATTTTATTTTTGTTATTTTGAATTTCTTATATTAGAATTCAAATATTATTTATATTCAAAGATAAATTTAATTTGTTAATTTAAGAAATTTGTTATTTGAAAAAAAAAATTCCTATTATGAATATTAGAAATCATATATGCCTTTTCCCACCTTCCCCATGAAATAGTTTTATCCGATCTATATCACTTTTATATATGACTTTATCATATATTGAGCAAGCACCAAACATAGGATATGATATATTTTATCGTATCTTGAATTTCATCTTGACCGCCAAATGCAGCCTACATGTCTCTTAAGTATCCAACTATCACGTTCACATATAATTATCTCACATAAAATCCTGTTCATATTGTCATCTATTCAATTAGCAACAATAGAAAATGGATTGTTGGTGCAAGAAGCCTTTGTCCATTCATGTTCTTAAGATCCACTTATAGAAAGAAAAGAAATGAATATGATCTTCCCATTTAAAAGCGTGCTCAAAATGATTAAAAAAAATAGCACTTTAAAGTGGTTCATGAATACATTTCTTAGGAAACTTTTTAAAAGGTCTAGTAGAATATTGATAAAATGACTGAGGGAAATATGGTTAAGCGTATTGGTACTTGTTGTGAAGAATATTATAGGATGATGCATGATTTCATCAAACAAGGCCAGAAATTTTTATGATCTCTATTTGGTAAGAAGAAGAAATTCAAGAACCTTCCATTAGGTCTTCATCTTCATCTACTAATGAATTGGCGATGTACTTGAGAATGGATTACTCCATATACATTAGTAAAGCTAATAAAGTCAAGATTGACATTCTAAAAATGGTGGAAAAGGAAAGCCAATAATTTTTTTATTCTTTCCACCGCGGCTCATGACTTGCTAACCTCATTGGCATTTATGATACCATTGAGCTCACGCTTAATACTAGTCAACATATTTTGGGAGACAAAAGGCGCAGCTTATTTGCAGAATGCTTAGAAATGGTTGTAGCAAGACATGATTGGTTTCGCAAGAATTGGCTTTAGAGAAACGTGCCCAATATGAACAGGAGGACAATGACGACAACGTATCATTCGAATCATGGTGGGGAACACGGCATTGAAGATATAGAATTTATTAGAAATGTTGTTTGGTGTAATTTGCGTGTATTCATTATTAAGACACCATTATGTATAATTTTCTTTTGCAAGAAATTTGAAGATATATTTGTATTTCAATTTGGTTTAATTGAATGAGTGTTCTTCACTAATTCTCCTCAATTATTTTCAATTATTTTTAAATTTTGCTAAAAAAATTAGTTAATTTCTTCTTGAATTTTTCATCAAGAATTAATTTTTTTTAAAATGGGCCCGAGCCAATGGTGGCCCGACCCAACATGTGGACCCACGCGGCCCAATGGCCACTCCTGGCTGGCAGAGCCCCATGACTGGCACTTTCTTCTACCAGGCCTTTCTCCATAAGGTCTTTCACTTGGCGCTGGAGTTCTTCATGCTCCTCAAGATCCATGGGGTTGGCTGCTTTGTTGAGGATCTCTGCGGCGTTGAAATATTACGCATGTGCTGCAAGCAAGTCGGCATTTCATCAGGAACAAAATTTCTAAATTCTTCAAGAAGGCAATTCAAGTGATTCTTCATTCTCTTGGATACCACAGGTGCATATGCAACATGTGTCTCCTAATAGGCTTTTATTATTACAGACAAGGATGTTACAACGCTTTCTTCCTTTGCCTACTTGGGGTGACTATCAATTTTTAATGGTGCAAGAGTAATCTATACACCATCCTTCTCAAAGGAACAAGTGTATCCAAATCCATCATAAATAGTTCAACGGTAATATCGCCATGATCATCTTAGTAGCTTATGACAAACATCCAGTGGAATCACATCATAACACAATTTGTTATTATTTATTTACAAGAGAAAATTGAATTAAACAAGGTTGGAGATCCTTCCTTCATTTCCCTCCCTTAACCATTGTGATCCATTAGGGTAGGGATGACCTTTCATCGGCAACTTCAACTTCTCGACCACTGTAGGGATTAACGGATCCCCGAAACACCGGATTCGACACTAAATCGAACCCCTAAATCAATGCGGAAGCGAAGCCCAAGAAAACGACACGTATCACCGATCATAAAGCACACCACGGATTCGAGCGTACCTTGTTAGCCATAGATTAGACACCGACGCCAATGGAGGGAGAGAATTTGTTGCTGTTCAATTCGATGAAGCCTTGAAGGGAAGAAAAACGCCGTATGCTTACTGTTTTTCTTTTGGGAGAGAGAGAGCATAAGAAGGAAAGAACGTACGTTGATTCTAATTCCAAAAGGTGTCTTCTCTCTCTCTCTCTCCTCCCTTTTATACCTTGCCCCTTCCACGGGCCTTATTCCGTGGGCCGGGCTTTCTCGGGCCCGGCTTGGGCGGACGGGCCTTAAGCCCAAAACTAATAAAGCTTTCATCTCCCACTCGCACAAGGTGGGCCGAATAGGATTCTCTTTACCTCTCTTCAACATTCATACCGGTGAATAATCCGTGCGACCAGCATACTTTGAGAGCTCATTGCTATACATCTGTTAGGAATATATAGCAGCTCATAATGGGCGTCTCACTCTAAGTAGATTTAGTATGCAGTACCCTAGATTGATCGATCACATTTATATCTCTCTTGATCTCTTTTAAACATGATATATATATTGTATCCACAATTATAATTATCACAAAGACAATCATAATTGGTCGACCAGTGAATACAAAAGCTACAATGTGATACTTCAAAATCGATTTTCCTCTTTCCTTCAAACTCTCAACTTCAGTTCAGCTTGCTTTTCTAGAAATGCCCCATTAGATCGAATCAAACTCATGACCATTGGCAACATCCTAAGATAGCAAACACTAAATAGAAATCTTGAGAATAAGTAAGAGTCATGAGGGGACTAAAAAATTGAGGAACTCTTTTCCTTAAGAGTCTCACACGTCATAAAAGTTGAGATCAAACTTTTTGTCACTCTTATTGGTCGTCTCATGCATACGTAGTATGAAATACGTATTACGGTATTAACTCCTTTCCCATGGAGCGTATGTCTACATTTTTTCAATACCGTACAGATGATAGTTCAGACATACCCAATGTCTAACTTGAGTTCACGTATCTACTCATTCACAAAATTCATCAGAACTCACATCTGGCATCTTAGACAGATAGAGTAAAATATGTGGGGTATTTTACTTACGGACATCACAAGTATTATGTCCTCATCTTAACACTTAGTTAAGGCGACATATGTATTTTAAGCTTGAGCTCTCGATTATCACCTAGATAATAAGCTTAAAAACAGTATCATCTCTATTTATCACACAGTAAACAGAGGCGATTACCGTGTGAGTGGGCTAATCTTATATCTGTCCGACATACTTCTCAACTTAAAATAATGCACTAAGCATTAAGATGTATAAAGATCAAACAAAGATTCATAGGCATTAATCAATGAAAAAACAAAATTTCATAAATGTGAACAACTCAGGGAAATTACAATTCAGTACATTAGACTCTACGCAATCCTAGAGATTTTACATGACCACAAAACACATCTCTAGGTATTGGCTTTGTCATAGGATCTGCTACCATTCTATGCGTAGATATGTTGCGTAAGTTCACATCCTTTCGTGTAACCATATCTTTCACAAAGTTATACTTGGTATCTATATGTTTGGTCTTGTCATGATATTTTGGATCTTTGGTGTACGCTATAGCTGCTTGGCTATCACAGTTAACTAATAATGGATTTGCAGCTTTCTCAATAACACATAAATGATCCAAAAATCTCTTAAGCCAAACTCCTTCTTGTACCGTTGCTGATAATGCCACAAACTCAGCTTCCATCGTGGATAAGGCTATACACGTTTGCTTCTTACTGCTCCATGATATGACGCCATTGTTCAGTAAGAAAGCAAATCGAGGTAGATTTTCTTTCATCTAAATCTCCTCCCCAATCAGCATCGAATAGCCTTCAAGTGAGATCCTTTCCTTGGTAATTCAACTTGAAATCAGCGGTTCCTCGATACCTCGGTATTCTCTTGACGGCTTTCCAATGTCTTTGGACCCGGGTTGGATTGGTATCTACTCACCATTCCAACTGCAAAACATATGTCGGGTCTTGTACATATCATAGCATACATCAAGCTCCCAACAGCACTAGCATAAGGAACATGTTTCATTTGTTCCTTCTCTTGTGGAGTCTCTAGACACAATCTATGGCTCAATTCTTCACCTTTTGCAATAAGAGTGTCTTTGGGTTTACAGTCTTGCATACGAAATCGTTCAAGAACCTTATTTATATAGGTTTCTTGAGAAAGAGACAACGATCTCTCGAAATCTTAACTCCAAGAATGTATGCAGCCTCACCCATATCCTTCATCTCAAAGTTAGAAGACAACCATCTCTTGACAAAGTATTAACTAACTCCATATTGCTTCCCGCAATCAGTATATCATCAACATATAATGATATGATCACAAATTGATCCTTGGATCTTTTGATATATACGCAATGATCCTCATCAATCATTGTAAAATCATATGCCATTATGGCATTATGAAAACGTATATACCATTGTCTTGATGACTGCTTAAGGTCATATATCGACCTCAAAAGTCGACATACCTTTTCTTCTTGGCCTCTCACTATGAAACCAGCAGGTTGTTCCATATATATTTCTTTCTCCAATTCTCCATTGAGGAAAGCAGTCTTTACATCCATCTGATGTAACTCAAGATCCAGACTAGCCACTATTGCCAGCATAATGCGAATCGAGGTAAATCTTACTACATGAGAAAACGTATCTTCATAATCAATTCCTTCTTGTTGATTATACCCCTTTGCCACAAGGCAAGCCTTATGCCTTTCTATCGAGCCATCAGCCTTTCGCTTTATTTTGAGAACCCATTTGTTCCCAATAGCTCTGCGTCCTTTTGGAAGATCAACCAGTTCCCAGACTTGGTTTGATTCCATTGACTCCATTTCCTCTTCCATTGCACGAATCCATCTTTCCTTACTAGGGCACTTCAGAGCCTCATTGATATTTCTTGGCTCATCCTCATCTTGTGGAGCAACCATAAAAGTTTCCCCTTCAATGTCAAAACGTCGACGGAGAATACTTTGGCGACTTGTTCGCCTTACGGGAGATTGTACACTTTGCACATCATTCCCTATTATGCTCCCACTTGGATGAACTCCACTAATATCATTATCTTGATCCAAAGTCTCAAATAGGGAGTGATCTTCCCCTATTTCGCCCTTCTTAGGAAACTCATCCTCTAAGAATGTGACATCTCGTGATTCAAATTCAGTTATACTCCCACTTTCCTGCTCACCAATGAACACATACCCTTTTGAGTGTTTTGAGTATCTTATGAAAATACTCTTCTTTCCTCTGGGACCCAATTTCCCAAACTAGTGAGAGGACTCATGTGTATAGGCAGCAAAACCCCATGGCTTAAGAAAACTTAAGTCCAGTTTTCTACATTTCCATAATTCATATGGAGTGGAAGTAATTGATTTGGAAGGCACCCGGTTAAGTATATAGGCAGCAGTTAACAATGCATCACTCCAAAATGTGATAGGTAAGTTAGCATGCGCCATCATAGACCTAACCATTTCCAGTAGGGTTCTGTTTTCTTCTCTCGCAACACCATTTTGTTGAGGAGTATACGGAATAGACAATTGTCTTTCTATTCCTTTTTCATCACATAATTTTCTGAACTCATCAAATAAATATTCTCGACCTCGATCGGATCTCAATGTTTTTATTTTCTTGTCTAATTGATTTTCTACCAGGTTCATAAACCTTTTGAAACAACTTGTTGCTTCAGACTTATGAGAAATCAAATAGACATATCCGAATCGAGTATAATCATCAATAAAGGTGATGAAATAAACAGCCCCATGCCTTCCTCTTACATTCATTGGACCACAGACATCAAAATAGATTAAATGCAAAGGAAATTCAGCTATTTTCCCTTTCCCAAATGGTTTCTGTGTTGTTTTCCCTTCTAGGCAATGCTTACATATGGGTAAATCGACTTTTTCAATATTACCCAACAAGCCCTCTTTGGCTAGTCTATTCATACATTGTTGGCCAATGTGACCAAGTCTAGCATGCCACACATTCACATCATTATCATAAGTATTAGAAGATGTGATAAGGGAATAACAAACATTTGCATTAATATACTCAATATCCAATACAATAAAACCATCCAGAAAATAACCACAACCATAGTAATTTGTATCTAAAAACAAATTCACACCTCTATTATAGAAGTTCAAATTAAAACCTAATTTAACCAACATTAATATAGACACTAAATTCCGACGAATCTCCGGAGCAAACAGCACATCATGAAAGAACAAAGTGCGTCCACCACGCATATTCAGTTGGCATGTGCCAATTCCTTTCACTTCAGCTCTGGAGTTGTTTCCCACATAGATCCACTTAGTTCCAGTTGGTACTCGTCGAATTCCACGAAGGATCCTCTATCCTTCGCTACATGGTCCGTCGCTCCCGAATCCACAGTCCACAAAGGATTAGACTCGTTAAGAACACGAACTCGACACATAAGCAAAGTTCTGAAATGTACAAGGGGTGCATACCTTCTTTGGCTCACGACAGTCGCGAGCATAGTGACCCTTCTTGTCACAGTTGTAGCATTTCACCCTTGCTAGCTTCTTCATGTGAGGACGCTTTCCTCTATCATGTTGGTTAAACTTGGGTTTCTTCCCTGAAGGACCAGCTTCTTCCTTGCCTTTCCCCTTATCAAACCAGCTAGGGTGCTTGCGCTTGGAGCTTGAAGCTCCATTTGAGCTAGAACCAGCATAATAAAGTTCAGCATCCGGCTTAGCCGCCAACAGGCGGTCCTCTTCCAGCTCAAGATGACGCATTGCATCCTCAAAGGTTTTGATATTTTCATTATGAGTCAGGTGCACCTTCATATGCTCCCAACTCTGAGGCAAGGAACGAATCACTACTTGCACTTGCTGCTCATCTGCGAGGACATGGCCAGCATCTCTCAGCTCAGTTATCATGTTTGACATCTTTCTAAGATGTTGCTTCATGGTCTGACCATGAGGCTTCTTATAGAGTCAAACCCGATAGTGAGCTGCCTCGATCTAGTCACCGAAGTGTGACCAAATCTAGCTTCCAATGCCTCCCACATTTCCTTGGCATTGTCAAAACGAAACTCTCGCATGACGTCATTTTCCATGCTGCTCAAAGCAACGTGATGCGAGCTAGAGAGTTCATTCTTTTCCACACGAGAAAAAGCTTCTTTGTCCTTTTTGTGCTGTTCGGTGGTTCCATCTTCGGGTTCTACCATGGTCATGACAAGAGCCTCAAGTGCTTCTTGCTCTTCCAAAGACATCTTGGATTTTCATTTGCCAAATTTTATAGTTGTCTCCATTGAGCTTTTCACCTTTGTTCAGCTCAAGCAACTATGCTCTTTTGTGGTGAAGCCATTGATCGAACAAATCGAGACAAATATGCACGAATTATTAATGCCTATCATTTATGCATCCCTATTTGCATAGACCCATCATATTAATGAATAATTTCAAGTAAGGCTTGGAATCAAAAGGTCACTACGTTTCCAATCATCCTCCAAAAATCCTAACTTAAAACTATCATTAATATAATTATCTTATGCAAAATAAATTCTATGAAGTTACAAAAAACTTCTATAACTACCCATAGCTAATTACCCACAGCAACCAGCAATAACAGAAAGCAACATAGAATAGACATCCAATAAAAAACAATAATGCTTTCAATCAATATAACTAACATATCAGTTGTTACATCAATAACAATCGGGTAGTAAACAATACATTATATGTCCACAAAGCACACTTAACATACATCGGCCAATACAACTAACACATAGTCAAGACACGAAACCGGGAAAGATCCTTTTTGTTCAATTTCTTGATCTTTTCCCTTGTAACAATACAATAATATTCATTTACAAAATCTATCACAATTTTCTTATATGAAGCAGCTCCGTTAACATCCCATATGCGATTCAATACATCTTGCCATTCAGGTGGAAGAGTGCTCATGAAAAATCGCACCATCTCTGACTGTGACATAGGACGACCATTCCATATGACCTGTTGAATTTTCCCGTTGACTTCAAGGAAGTGATCAATTAAGTCACCACTCTCCCATCGATGATCGATCAATTTTCATTATCAACTTAGACAAAGATTTCCTTTTGTTCATGGTCGGCTGCGCGAATAGGTGTGCGGCCTCGGGGGAGGCATTGTTCTGCAACAAATGCAGAACAAATAAGGGATTACATATAATCCACATAGACTTAATTGAAAAAGAAACACATTCTTTTCCCCCTTCTTTTTTTTTTTTTTTGGTCAACGGTCAAAGTCAACGATCAAAGTCAAAGTCAACGGTCAATGGTCAAGTCAACGGTCAACGGTCAGGTCAACGGTCAGGTCAACGGTCAACGGTCGTTGGTCGTCGGTCGCCGGACCGGTCGGACCGGACGGACCGTTCGGGCGGACCACTCGCATGTGCCGCGCGCATGAGAGGGATGACGTCACGCAGACGTCACCCGTCACGTGCCGGGCGCGTGCCTGTCCGCGGGTCGGGTCGGGTCGGTTCGCCGGTCGGGTCGCCGGCCGGTAACCGTCCGGCCAACCGGCGTCATTGCTGACGTCATCGATGACGTCACCCCAGCGGTTACTGACCGTTGGGTGACGTCGCACGCGTCGGTCCGTGGACCGGCGCGTGTCTTGTTCGCTTCGCCGACGGCGCGCGCGCGCCGGTCGCCGGACCGGGCGCGTGTGCCGCACGCGCGCGGCGATCAGCGCTTCCGGGCGCGTCGCGCCACGCGCAGCGCCTTCCGCCGCGCGTGTGGGCGCATGCGGCGTCGCCCGGCGGTGCTCGAGGCATCTCCAGACTCGTCTCGACGTCGCCTTTCTCCCAGTGCTTTCAGAATTTGTTTTTGACATTCGAAGACTCATAAAAATGGCCGAAGAAGTCTCGGGTGTCGGGATTGCTCGCCCCGATCCGTACGGCCGAAGTTCCTTTTGCGAAAAATCAACCAAAACACATCAAATTGATCGGGAAAACGTGAACTTGGCTCTGATACCAATGTAGGGATTAACGGATCCTCGAAACACCGGATTCGACACTAAATCGAACCTCTAAATCAATGCGGAAGCGAAGCCCAAGAAAACGACACGTATCACCGATCGTAAAGCACACCACGGATTCGAGCGTACCTTGTTAGCCACAGATTAGACACCGACGCCAATGGAGGAAGAAAATCTGTCGCTGTTCAATTTGATGAAGCCTTGAAGGGAAGAAAAAACGCCGTATGCTTATTGTTTTTCTTTTGGGAGAGAGAGAGAGAGCGTAAGAAGGAAAGAACGTACGTTGATTCTAATTCCAAGAGGTGTCTTCTCTCTCTCTCTCCTCCCTTTTATACCTTGCCCCTTCCACGGGCCTTATTCCCGTGGGCCGGGCTTTCTGGGCCCAGCTTGGGCGGACAGGGCCTTAAGCCCAAAACTAATAAAGCTTTCAACCACAGCTGCTAAAACATTCTCGCAACCTTCCCTATCCATAATGACGTCACAAATCTCTCTTTGCCTTGTCTTTCTCTTTCAAGCCAGCATAGATCGCCTCCTTCACAAACGTATCAATAGAAAAATAATCCACGATTTGGAAAAAAAAAAAGTCATTAATTTTAATTTTTGGATTTTACATCAAAATCTATACAATTTCACCAAAGGAGCAACTTGTTGAACATGCAATTTTGTGGGTCAACATTTTGGATCCACATCATCTCACCGAATACCTAGAATTGATGGAAGAGAGGTGATGATCAAGCAACTTGTGATTTTGGGCAATGTTGATGAGTGCCCCGTAGAATGGTGTGATTAGTAAAAGACAATGAACTCAACAAATTTGAACATGAATGCTTCAAAATGTTTATCGAAATTGGTTTCATTGTCTTTCAGCACAACTTATTGTTTGTTGGAGGGAATGAAAGGACTTCAATTTGAAAAAAACTGCATTCATAGAAAACCTCCACTCATTAAATAACTGCAAGAACCCAGCAAGCCTTCCATCTAGCATTTCCAAGTTGTAGAAACTCAGCAGGTTGAGATTTTAGTGGGGTTTCCAAAGTAGAAGGAGGATTCAATTGATTCACATGTGAAGATTGGACTTTTAAATTTATCCTTGCTAGACTTAAGCGAACACAATCTGTCTGAAATTAAGTTTCTTAAGAACTTTTCGAGTTTTCCCAAATTAAATTGGGCTTACAAACATTTTAAAGGCCCATAAATAACTTGGGCTTATTCAGGAAATTTAATTGAGATGACGGTCCAACTTCAGTTTTAAGAAAATTTCATCCAAGCCATTTTGCTTTTCATTCACATTTCTGGCCCACTGGGGCCTTTATGAAAATTGTGTGATGACTCTTTGCTTCTCCTGTTGTTTTGTCCTAACTGCCCACAATTCTATTTACGTAAAACTGGTACGCAGGAACGAAAGACCATGGGCTTCATGCTTGATTTACCTTTACTTCTTTGGGTATCAAAGAAGGACGAACCCTTTTATTACATCAGAATCCAACTTGGTGCACAAACCTCATATAATACTTGAATTACATCTCATGGTGGCAAGTAGACAAGACAAAATTATAAGCATATGAGCATTTGTAGTCTAATTACATCCACAAGGAGGAAGTATTCTATAGATTGATTCTATGAATTTATGTATGGTGTCATTTGATTTTCAAAGAAGCCAGGAATGAAACAGATTAACAATGTATGTTCTCTAGTACAACGAAAAAGCAAAGAGTATTTTACAAGTACACGAGTATATTAAAAAGAAAAGCATCTCTAGGCAATAGTTTTTCTTCCAAAAGCTAATCCACGGGATCGGGTAAAGTAAGATGCAAAAGGAAAGCTTTCATTTCCTTATAATTATTACGAACCTCAAAGCAGAGTAAAAGTCAAAAAGAAAACCTTAAAAGTCTAAAGGAAATGGACGGACAGCCATGAGGAGAAAATATTGGCTGGGTTTTACACTCCATGTCAGTGAGATGTAAGACCATTCAGAATTCGGCATGTGGCTCCACATGTAAATGACGTCAGAGGTTCAAAATTTGCTTGGCGCGCTCTCTCCTGCAGACCTGGGGCCCACTGCTGCTGATTCTGCTTACTTTGAGCGAGCTCCTCGCTTGGGTCATTGCCGATGAGGAAGGAAGACGAAGGAAGGAATCCCCGGAGGGAGATTTCCGCCCGGTCAAATTGCACCCCGTGCTTCCGCTTAGGGTCACCATTGCGTTCCTTGATGGCCGGAGCTCGTTGTTGCTGATTTTGAGCAAGCTTCTCGCTTGGGTCATCGCTGATGAGGGAAGAAGACGAAGGAAAGAACGTGAGGGGAGAGAGAGAGCCCTTGAAAATTGAAAAGAGGAGAGAGGTTTTTCTTGAGCAGGAGTGCGAAGGAAAGAACGTGAGGAGAGAGAGAGCCCTTGGAAATTGAAAAAATGAGAGAGGTTTTTCTTGAGAGGGAGTGCGCTTTTACTGTTCTGTCTTTTCTCCGTGCGTTCTCTCGAGCAGAGGAGAGAGAGCATCAGAGTGGTGGGCCTCGGGTCTGCAGGAGAGAGCACGCCGAGCGAATTTTGAACTTCTGACGCCATTTACACATGGAGCCACGTGTCAAATTCTGAATGATCTTACATCTCGTTGACGCAAAGTGTAAAATCTAGCCAATATTTTCTCCAGTGATGAGGAATGATGAAAGTGAAAGTCCCACTATAAGTAAAAAAACCACATTTCACGGATTGAAAAGGGGATGTGATGGTGACAAATGGAATCAATCCCAATTTGCAGTCGACAGATTCAAAAAATAAAAAATAAAAAACCCCTTTAACCTTCATAAGTCAATAATGCAGTGGGAACGCAATCTCTATTTTTTATTTACAATCGGGACGGTTCACGCATGTGGTGCGTAGGAAGTAGAGCGTCGGTGCATTGTCACCTTAATCAAATTAAATAGGATAAACCCTAGGGAGAATATAATGTGGGGCACTGGTAAAATTACAAAAACTTATAAAATTGTTTGATGACTATTGGTTTATGAAAAACCAGCGGAGTAAATCTCAATATAAACATGGGGAAGATGACGATATTTTTGAAGTCCAAATTACTGATTTGTCAAATTCATTAATAATTCAATTAACAATAAATCAATGTTAATAAATATTTGTATTGATCATACCTCAAGCTAATGCGGCAAATGTGATCTTCAATGAAGAAAGGTTGCACATGCAAATCATAAACTTTTTCAGCCACCACACACACACCCACAATTTAGGGCAAAGCAGTCTTTCTCACCCTTTTGAAATTCTATAAAAAATACTCAAATACAAGATATAATTTGAAATAGTAAATAACATGTTTGAGTGAGCTTTATAACATCCAATGTGAATTAGGGTCAACATAGATCTAGTTCTATATTTTTTAGGATAGTTGTGAACATTTCTTTCATGTGAATATAACGTGTGTTGATCTTGCGAAGTCCCTTTAGTCAAAATCATGGGAAAAAAGAGTTACATGACTTCTACTTCTTTGAAAAATTGAAAACATTGATGTCAAACGACACTACTTGAAATTATCAAGTTTATGGCTGGAATCTTCCATACAATATTATCCGTAAGTAATAGACAAATATGACATGTGAATGCACTTGAATAAATGTGGCCAAAGCCATAGCATAGCACGAGAAAAAAATTTCCAAACCCAGCATGTGAATGCATTGGGATTAAAGCAACCAAAGTAGGATCGCGCATGAAATAAGGGAGGGAAGAAAATTTCCAAATCTAGTGTGTGAAAGCATATGGATCGATGCAGCCAAAGTTGGAGCACCACTGAAAGCATAAATATTGACATCCCTGAACAAGATCCGCCAAATAAAGACATAGTGATTGCACTTTTAATTAGCAATTTTCGCAATTTCACATGCTCCTTGTGAAGATGATCTGCTAGACATAGCGACTCAGCAAGTAGTAACTATTGAAGGAATCATATGAATCGCAGATATCACGAGGCACAAGAAAAAGACGGTACAAACCATGTGCTATGTTGTAATCCATCAAATAAATTGTTTTTCGGAAAAAATGTTGACTCAGGACAAATCGCAAAGTCGAACCTCCCAATAATTTATCAGCTCCGATCTCACATTAAAGAACCGCATCACTATTTGCTTCTCCTTGTGTGTTGTCCTTACAACCCACAATTCCATTTACGTAAAACTAGTAGAGAGGAGCAAAAGACCATGGCCTTCATGCTCGATTTACCTTTACCTTTTTGGGTATCAAAGGAGGATGAATGCTTTTATTCCATCATACTCTGGCTTGGTGCACAAACACCATACAATACATGAACTTGATCTCTTGGCGGCATGTAGCCAAGACAAAAGTATTAGCATCAGAGCATTTCTTGTCTAATTACATCCATAAGGAAAAGTACTATATAGGTTGATTCTATGAATTTATATATGGTGATATTCGATTTTCAGATAAGCCTAAAATGAAAATGATTGATACTGTATATTTATGTTCTTTGATACATCGAAAAGGCGGAGAGCATGTTTTGAGTAGATAGCATATGGAAAAGGAAACGACCTCCAAGCAATAGTTTTTCTACCAAAACATAATCTGTGAAATGAGGTAAAGTACGATGCAAAAAAAGGGAATTTCGTTTCATTATAATTATTACGAACCTCAACGTAGAGTAAAAGTCAAAAAAGAAAACCTTAAAGTCAAAAAGAAACGGAGAAATCCGCATTTCACGGATTGAAAAGGGGGATGCGATGATGACAAATGGGAATCACGCGAAGGAGCAAATTAGAAAGTAGATTTTCTCTTTTTGTTGAGAAACTTTCCCGGTTTTTCAAATTAAAAAGCAGCCTCCCTCAGCAAAGGCATGATGACCATTACTTAATCATGCATGTGCTTTCAATTCAATTCGCTCCATTTTTTTTTTTTTTTTTTTTTTTTTTTTTTTTTTATGGTGGCTTACCTTGTCACATAAATCAGAATTTTCTTCAAGGGAGTAGTTAAGGGAAGTGAACTGCTTTGGGCCTTTTCTGCCTTTTTTCCCCCTCTTTACTGTTCATTGTGTGTTCAGGAAGAAACAAGCGGAGGGACCTGCCCTGGGGTGGGAGTTCCTGCGTGTCTGTCTTCCGTAAAGACAGGGTTAAGGCCTTGAAAAAGATTCTTAACCCCATTGCCGTTCATTGTGTGCTCAACTTTTTATGCTACAAACTTATCGTTATTGTAAGTACTTGTTTTATGCCCTACTTCATTGGATTGATATCTAGAATCACGCGGTGGGGGTCACGCACATCACGAGTCCATCCAGAAAAATCGTGACAAATAAATATTTATGCTTGTGATATAGATGAATTTTACGTACAAAAACTTGCGATGTCATTTTTTCTGCTCCTTTTTTCATGACTTTGTAGAGATACATATCAAACCTAAGTTGAACGTATTCTTCCTCAATGACTACATGAGACTGAACACCATGTAGAAAAAATGATCAAATATACCTCTGTTAGTACCCAATTTTACTCGTTTTTTCCCCCAATAAGTGTGTTAAGCTAGTTCATTTGCTCAAGTGGTTGCCCACAAAATAGGAGAATTTCAAGCAAAGTGGAAAGATATGATGCCACTTCTTTTGAAGAACATTAAAGATGCTGAAGCAGCAAATCGACCAACGTGCCCTTTATCTCCAAGAGTTCTCTTTACTTTTCCTTGTACTTTCATTTCCTTGTAATTTCATTTCAATGTAATTTCAATTTCAACTCTTTCATTTGATCGTAATTGCAATTCTAATACAATTTAACATTTTCTTGTGCTTAGATTTGTGAAGTCTCATCACTCCAAAGCCACATTCATGCACTTTTCAGCTCGAGTGTGAAATTGAGGAGCATTTTTTATCGCTTTCCAATTGTTTGAACCAGTTTTGGAGTGACTGAGTTCTAGGAAGTCACTTAACAGTTTAGCCCTGATTTTAGCTCTGCACATCTTCGTCATTTAGAGGTCGAGTTTTTTAATAGAGATAAGAAATGACTCCTTATCTCCGTTCAAGTAGATCAGACGATTATTAGCAAAGTGTGTGAGTGAGTAAATGGCCAAACAGAAGTACGAGTGCATAAACTCGATTTTCTTGTGCGTAAATCTCCATCTCCATTCTCTGCTGCAGAGTTTTAACGAAAACTTATACTGTTACCGCAAAAAAATAGGAGGAGACAAATCATCTGGTCTTAATCCATTCTGCCCTCTGAAAAAGCCAGAAGCTCCCCACTAATAATTATAGCGTATTATGGCCCGTTTGGTTCGGCATTTGGAATGGGTTTTGGGACTCTAAAGTCCATTGGCCAAATGCAAACACATTTGGTTCATGTTTTTACTCAACTTTGGAAAAATACAATTACATCTTCAAAGAACTCTAAAGGCCATTAGTCCAAAGTAGGTCACGAGGTACTTTGGGAACTTACATTTTCGGAATGCAAGTTGGTTACTATTTATCTTTTCCAAAATCATCGCAAGGAAAAGCCGATTGGAGGCCGACGACTGTCGGCCAAGGAGTCGCGCGCGCCGGCGACTACCGCCTGAGGGTCGCCGGACCTCAGGCGACTGATGGCCTGAATCACGCGACCCAAGTGGCTGCCCGAGGTCACGCAATGGTTGCTTGGGTCAAGCGACCTCAAGCAATTGCCACCTAAGGTCGCGCGACCCCAGCTGATCGAGTGAACCCAAGCGACCTTGCCTGAGGTGGGCGATCTCAGGCGACGACAGCATCCGGTGGCCAGATCCGGCGATTTAGCAGCCAGATTTGGCCGGTCGGTAGTAGACTTCAAAAAAAAATATACAAATGTTTTTTTTTTTAATTTAATAAAAATCCTTTACAAATGTAAATTTTACCAAACAGTACTTTGCCCAAAATTGTTTATCAATATACTTTGGAATTACAATTCACCAAACGCTATTTGCATTTCAAAAAAGTCCATTCACCCAAAGGTATTTGCATTGTGAAGACATTCCCTAAAAGCCGAACCAAATGGGGTAGGATTGCATCTTTCCGCCCAACTCAATAATAAAGTGCGGGAACACCAATTCCAGTCAACAGATTCAAAAAAAGGAAAAAACCCTTTGAACTTCATAAGTCAAGAATGCAGTGGTAACAAGATCTGTCTGTCTTCGGTTTGAAATCAGGGAGGTGCATGGAAAGTAGAGGGTCAGTGCATTGTAACCTTTATCAAATCAAATAGCCTCTATCCGGTTGTGACCCCGAGGGAAGATAATGCGGGGCACTGGCGAAATTGCATAAGGTTATAAAATTGTTTGACGACTTTTGCTTTATGAAAAACCAGCAGGAGTAAATCTCGATATAAACGTGGCGACGGGGATGATGATTTTAGAGTCCAAAATTGTCGATTTGTCGAATTTATTCATAATTCAATTAACAATAAATGAATGTTAAACAATATCCATCAAACATTGAACTAATGCAGTAAATTGGATCTTCAGTGAAGAAAAGTTGGACGCGCAAATCAATAACTTTTTCGGCACACACACTAATATTACTAAAATATCTTATAATATCCTGTGTCTTAGGGTAATGCAGTCCTTTTACCCTTTTGAAATCCAATAAAAAAAAATTCTCAAGTACAACAGATATAATTTTAAATAATAAGTAACATATTTGAGTGAGATTTATAATTATCGAATGTGAATTAGGGTCAACGTAGACCTAGATCTATATATTTTTAGGATAGGTGTGAAAACCTCTTTCATGGTATTAGTCTTTCGAAGTCCCTTCAATCAAAATCACAGAAAAAAATAGTTACGTGACCTTTACTTCTCCAAAAAAGTGAAAACATTGATATCCGATGGTTGTGAAAATGCTTTGAAGTGCAAGGATCATCACCGTCCCAAATGGTTTTGGTTTAACGCTGAGGGGCATGTGCCACTTGACTCTTGTGTGGAATATTTCTTTAATGACATGGCAAATTTTTATTTAAGTCCTGAAAATGAAATAGGACGAGTTGATTGTTTGTGCCAAAGGACCAAGACAGGCATTGAGGCTCATTTTCAGAAAGCTGGTTGAACGTATTCGATCCAAATCATGACTTATTGTAGCTTTTTAAGTCCTCTTAGTTGAAATCACAAAGCATCTTTAAAAAATAATATGAAAAATTTTCAAATAAAGGCCTAAAGTGAGGCTATTTTTTTTAAAAGAGGACCTAGAGTGAAAATTATTTCAATAAAAACCTGAAATGATTAAATTAGTGTCAAATAAAGACTTGAGCTCATCAACCGATCAAATGATCCGTAATCGACGAGCATATGATATTTCTGATAGTCAGAATAGGGGCATTTTTGTATCGGAAATGCGGACTGAGGCCTTGGATTCACTCTAGATAAGAGCATGTAAAAGGAACGGGGTGGTAGGGGCCACTTGCCCATCAAAATCAACTTCATCATTTTTTTTTTCCAGAGCGAAGTTGCATGGAGGCGTGGAGAAAAGTTGCATGGAGGGAAGCTGGCACGAAAGTGACAAGCTACTTCTTGCGCTTTTCACTAAGTGAAAATGACGAAGAAAAAAAAGGAAAGATTTGGTCGAATTTCATGGAATTCATAATGGTCAGTAAAGTTAGTGCAATTGAATAATATTAATGATGTTCATTTGTAACATCAATTTAGATAGTAACAAAATAAGCTAAACTCTAGACGCAATGCCTATTACATCATTCAGTATTAGTGGACACATCATGCTATCAAAGTGTCATTCTTCATTAAAGTCCAAATGCAGAAATCCTCTTTTTGGACTAAATAATTTGAATGCAACTTGTTCTTTCATACCTAGACGAAATCTTCCTTACGAATTCTTGTCTGAAGTATCCAATGTTTTTGAAAATGACTTACACTTTGATTTGATGAGGAATAACATCGCTAAGCAAATGAATTCCAAACAAGCATCTAATGAAAAAGGCCCTATTGGAGGGAAAGATCCTTCACTTCGAAGTAAAAGAAAATAAGTTATTGGCATACCGATTAATCATTTAAAGGTGTTCTTCTAGAAAAATTTCTCATTTCTTTGAATTTATACACTAGAAACAACTTCATGCCCGATCTATGAAAGAAAACTTGTCACACAAGTGACTATATACCCTCTTCCTCTTCCATAGATTCATATTTTATTGGATGTTATTTGTCACAAAAAGCGAGTATTATGGACTTAAAATGTCTTATGTGCTAGTTGTTTGGTAATCTGCATTCAGATTCCTGTGTGGACACATAAGTGCCCTTGCTATGGTGAGGGACCTTATCCTTGGTGTGGTCAATAAGCTTAATCATTATGCTTAATTGCTTATGAGGCCTCCGGTGCAAGAACATTACCAAAAACCAACGATTTTTGCTACTAAGGTGAGGGATCTTACCCTTGGCATCGTCAATGTGCTATAACTCAAAAACCATTAAAAAAAAACAACAACACTTAAATTCCATGCCATGCTCACGAGTTTTGGTCATTAATGACAAAACGTACGCTAAAAAAAATGAAAGCATTAACAAATTTGCAAAATAGGAGCCACTACCAACATGTAGGACCATGACGGCAGCCAATCCAATTTAAAAATTTGCAATAGATGCAACTACTATGCATTAATTTGGACGAAAGGAAACATAATGCATCAACAAATAAAATAAAATAAAATAAACAAGCAAAAACAATTCTTAAAAAACCGGGATAAGTACTAAAAAAGTCATAAACCTAATGCAATTGTGCCAATTCGGTCATAAACTTTTTTTTTTGGCCAATTTAGTCTTAAACCTTTTACAATTGTGCCAATTCAGTCTATCAGACCAAAATTGGCCGGCCGGTGCGACGTGGACGCCGAGCGGGGACAGTTGACCGGCAAATGCTGATGTGGCAATTTAAAAAAAAAATTAATTTTTTTTCGATTTTTTTTTTGAATTTTTGAATTTTTTTTTTTTTTTTTGTCATCTTCTTCTTCCTCCGGCCGGTCGCCCGCCAGCCGAGGCGAGGGTCGGTGAGGTTAGCCCCGCCGGCCACCGGCGAAGGCGAGCCTCGCCTAGTAACGCCGAGGCCGCCGTCGCCACATGGGCGAGGCTTGGCCTCGCCCGGCCATGGTGAGGTCGAGCCTCGCCGTCCTTGGGCAAGGAGCCTCGCCGGCCATCGGCGAGGTCGACCCTTGCCTTGGCTAGGCGAGGCGTTCCCCTTCGTCTCCTCCGCTCCGTCCGCTTGCATATAAAGGCGCGCACATCGAGCTGCGATTCAATTGAATCGGAGAGAAAACCCTAATCGCGAACCAGTAGAGAGAGATAGAGAGGGAGAGAGTGGTCGTGCTCGCGAGGGACGGAGAGAGAGAGAGAGAGAGAGAGAGAGAGAGAGAGAGTAGAGAGAGAATGTCTACGACGGGCGGCGGTGGCGCGATCGGGGAGGAGGACAAGAAGCCCTTGCACGGCCAAGGCGAGGGTCGACCTCACCGGTGGCCGGTGAGGCTCCTCGCCCAAGGATGGCGAGGCTTGACCTTGCCATGGTCGGGTGAGGCGGAGCCTCACCTTGGTTGGGCGACAGCGGCCTCACCGTCGTTGGGCGAGGCTCGCCTTCGCCGGTGTCCGTAGGGGTGAGCCTCACTAATGGCCGGCGAGACTGACCTTGCCGGCCCTCGCCTTTGGCCGGCCGGCCGGCGCCCGCCGGAGGAAGAAGAAGATAGGAAAAAAAAAGAAGAAAAAAATTAAAAAAATTCGAAAAAAATTTAAAAAAATTATTAAAATATCGTTCATTGGCCGTCCAAGCATCCACGTCGGCACTAACCGGCCAATTTTAGCTGGATGGACTGAATTGGCATAATTGTAAAAGGTTTATGACTAAATTGGCCAAAAAAAAAAAGTTTATGACTGAATTGGTACAATTGTAATAGGTTTAGGACTTTTTTCGGTAATTCTCCCTTAAAAAAACAAATAAAAAAAAGTCTCCTGCCATTGTCGTCGCTCCTATCGATGTGATATTCCACTACATGCCCACACCTTGTCAACGCTTCAACAAAATGCAATTGCTTTCTCTTGGATGATTGAAGGATCAGCTGCACCAATTTGACTAAAACTAACCTCAATTAAACATAAAAGGAGATCGAAGTAAATCGCAAACTTAGGAAAAGATGATGGAGAATCAAGGCCCTTGTGTTATATGTGAGTATTGACTAATGAGAGGTGGGTCTTACCTGAGCTTAGTTTTTTTCTCTCAATAGAAACGAACACCGGAAGGAGAGAAAGAACACGCGAAGAAACAAAGGAAGAAGTGTTTTGAGTATATATATATATATATATATATATATATATATATATATATATATATATTTTTAGGGCTTTTACTTTTTTACTCAAATTTTTCTTGGACAAAAGTACCCATATTCTGGCCAATGGAAAAATCACATGCTCACTGATCGACAAACATTTAGCCGATCATTGATTTTAGGTTTTTATGTGAGTCGGATTTAGCCACTTTAGGTTATTATTTAAAAGAATGTCTATTTTAGGCCCATTTTTGATAAAATGGCCTTATTTGATGTCTTTATTTAGAATTTTTGCAAATAATAATATCAAGCCATTTCTATTAATAGCAAAAAAAAAAAAAAAGGATAGAAAATGTAATGGAAATGAACCACCGGACTCAAGCCTTAGATTCGCTCTAGATAGGAGTGTGAAGAAGGAACAAGGTGGTGGGGCCATTTGCCCATCCAAATTAACTTTCATAATTTTTCTTTCCAGAGTGAAGTTACGTGGAGTGAAACTAGCACGAAAGTGATGAGCAAATACTCCATTGCACTTTTGACTAAGCAAAAAGAGACTTAGAAAAAAAGGAGAGACATTATCCAAACACATGGAGCATACAACATTGGTGGAAGCTTTACACTTTTGAAGTGCCATTCTTCCTTAAACTCCAAATGCGGAAATCCTCTTTTGGACTATTATTCATCCACACACAATCATATTTATGCAACAATAAACTCCCTTTTTGAAGGATTTAAAAGCCTGGTTAATAAAATGGAGTAGAGTTTGCTTCAAGGAATGTCGGTTGAGGATTGGCTCAGGCATTACTCAATTTACTTAAATTACCTGTAAATGAGACCAAGAAAAAGAGCTAAACAAAGAATGGTCGAAACAAAGAATGGTCGATGAAGACATCTAATAGAGAAGAATCCATATAAAAGAAAGGAAAGAGATGTAACAAAAAAAAATTGAAAAAAAAAAAGGAGACTTTTTAGGTACGATGTTGTATCATGCCTCTTGTGGGGTTTTCAAAAGAAAGAAGTAGAGACAAATGGCACAGCTCACTAGATGTGACGTGGAATTGACACTATATACGATGACATTTATGTTTGATTGAATCGTTTGACTTTTAGTGCCTGGAAGGAGCCCGGAATTATTGTTGACATGTTTTTCTTTATCAAAATAAAGATATCATTCATATATTAAAATGATATTGGAAAGGGATATAGAAGATTTTTAAGCCTAAGAAATCTCAAATAACTATAGAAAAGTAAAGCCCATAAAGTAAATAACAAAGCATAATTTATACTTAGAAGCACACTTTCATTTATGGCAGATCTGAAACTGTAAACTATTAACAACTAATCACCCGATTCTATAATAAGCACATATCAATATCGCCCACTCCTTTTGCTATGGCTTATAGTGTGCATTTAAGTTCGACGCCCTCATCATTATTGCCATGCTCACAAGCTATGGCCATTAACGACAGAAGATACACTAGAATAAAACAAAATGAAAGCGGTAACAAAATTACAAAATAGGGACCATTAACAACATGTGGGACTATGACGGCAGCAAATTCAATTTAAAAATACATAGTAGACGCTATTGATATGCATTGATTTGGACAAATGGAGACATAATGCACCAAAATACCTAACAAAACAAACAAAAACAATAATGAAAACAAAAAATCTCCTACCATTTCTATTGTCGCTCCTATTGTTGTGGCATTCTGCTACATGCCCACACCTTATCGACATGTTACTTCAACAAAATGCAACTGCTTTCTCTTGAATGAATGAAAGATCGACAACACTAATTTGCATGAAACTGACCTCAATTGAATGTAAGTGGAGATCGAAGTAAATCGGAGACTTGGAAAAAAGATGATGGAGAATTGAGACCCTTGTGTTACATGCAAGCATCTAATTAAGGAAGAGGTGGTCCTTGATCGAGTTCTGTCTTCTTCTCTTGAAAGAAACGAAGACCAAAAGCAAAGGAAGAACATGGAAAGAAATGAAGGAAGAAGAGTTTCAGTTTTTTTTTTTTTTTTTCCTTTCTAGGGCTTGTAATTATTCTCTTTTTTTTTTTTGGACAAAAGTATCTATATTCTGGTTGCTCATGCTTGCTAGCCAGCAAACATTTGGCTGATTGGTGAGTTTAGGTCCCTATGTGAGATTGTTTAGTCATATTAAATTATTATTTGAAATGATGTTCATTTTAGGTCATTTTTTGATGAAATGACTCTACTTTATGCTCTTTTTTAGAAGATTCCCACATAACTATCAATCTTTTCTGTTAATTACAAAAAGAAAAAGAAAAAGAGAGGGAATAAAAGATGTAATGGAAATGAACCACTGGAGTCAAGCCTTGATTCGCTCTAGATATGAGCATGGAGAAGGAACAAGGTGGTGGGGGCAACCTGCCCATCAAAATAAACTTGGATAGTTTTTATTTCTAGAGCGAAGTTGTGTGGAGGGAAGCTAGCATGAAAGTGATAAGTAAATATTTCCTTGCACTTTTGACTAAGCCAAAAAGACAAAGAAAAAAAGGTGAAGTATCATCTAATCACATGGAACATCTAATGTTATTGGACGCTTTGCACTTTTGAAGTGCCACTCTTCATTAAAGTCCAAATGCAAAAATCCTCTTTTGGACTAAACAATTTGAATATGCATTTGTTCACACCTAGATGAATTCTTTCTTATGAACTTTCGCATGAAATATCCAATTGTTTTGGAAATGACTTGCAATTTGATTTGACCCCAAAAAAGTATCCAATGAAAAAGGCCTTGCTCCTTCACTCCAAAATAATAGAAAATAAGCTTTTACATACCAATTAATCATTTAAAGGTGCTCTTTTAGAAAACTTCTTATTTCTTTGAATTTATACATTAAAACCAACTGCATTATTTTCAATTGAACAAAAAGCTTGATCTATTTTCATGCCCGAGCTATGAAAGGACAAGATAATACTTATCCATTACAAAAGCTTATAAAATTGCTAGACAACTATTGTTTTATGACATGTGGGGAAAAAAGGCAAACAGATGCATGGATCTCTCTGCATTTGGCACATGAATGTATCAGATTCCTCTTACACTTGTTGATCATATTATTGTTTAATTATGTATTTTGATGAAAATATATCACCAACTCTCTTAATTTATCAACATGTGATGCCCTAATATTTAGCTCTAAAAATTCATATAAACACAAGTAATTTTTGGCCCAAATATAGAATATGCTTCATAGTATTAAGGGGAAAAGTACCAAAAAATTCCTAAACCTATTGCATTGGTACCAATTCAGTCCTAAAATTTTCAATTAGACCAATTAGATGCTAAACCTTTTTATATCGATACCAATTCAGTCAATCGGCCAATTTTGGCCTGCCATGTATTGGCGTGGACATCGGCTGATTACGGACGCTGACATGGCAATTTTAAAATATATTTTTATTATTTTTTGAATTTTTTATTATGTTTTGAATTTTTATTAATTTTTTCCTTTTTCTTTTCTTCCTTCTTCCTCTTGACTATTCCGGCGGTGGTGGCGAGGGCCTCGAAGCCCTCGCCCGCTGCCGGCAAGGGTCGCGACCCTCGCTCGGCCCCTCCCGTGGCTGCGGGCGAGGCGGGTGAGGCTGCGACCCTTGCCGGCAGCTGGCAAGGGCTTCGCAGCCCTCGCTCGGCCTCACCTAGGGCCACGGGCAAGGCGGCTTCGCCGGATCGAGGGAGGCCAGCCTTGCCTTGGCCTTGTTGCGACGGCGACCTCGCCGCGGGCCGGGCGATGCTAAGGCGAGGCGGCCTCACCCAAATCCGGGTGAAGCCGCCTCGCCGCCAGCCCTAGGAGAGGCCGGGTGAGGGCCGCAACCCTTGCCGACAATAGGCGAGGGCTTCGCAGCCCTCGCCCAGTGGCCATCAAGCCTCACCGGAGGCTTACCGGCCACCGTTGGAACAGTCCAAGAGGAAGAAGGAAGAAAAGAAAAGGAAACAATTCAAATATATATATATTTAAAAATTGCCACGTCAGCGTTCAGTCACCGGCCGATGTCCACATCAGCGCCAGCAGACCAAAATTGGCCAGATGGACTGAATTGGTACTGATGTAAAAAGGTTTATGATTGAATTAGTCAAATTGAAAAGTTTAGGACTGAATTGGTATTAATACAATAGGTTTAGGACTTTTTTGATACTTTTCTATAGTATTAAGTATTTACGCACATATATAGTTAAGCAATTTATTAAATATGTTATATGCATATAAATAAGAAAGAGTAGTGATAGAGGAACACATAATCATTTTATAGTGGTTTGATCCACATGGGTGCCAACTTCATTTCCAGAAATTGTTTGAGAGTTATGCCTAATGAACTATACTTGAAGCCTCGTACAAAGATTGGTTTGCAATGGAGTCAATATTCATTTATAAACACAGTGCACTCTTTTACAAAGAAATGCTCTCATAACATTGATATCTAAAGAATTTGATTACAAAATGTATACAAGAGAGATATTGCAAGTAGCAGTAGTTTATCAAAGAAAACCATTGGTAAAAAGAGTCACTGAGTGACCGATCGCTCAATTTCCTAGTAAGGAGTTACCACCACTTTCATAAAATATACGTATACCTCCATCAATTTTTAATTCCAAATATAATGTGTATAATTTACTTAATTAAATAGAATGTAATACACGAATGAAATGATTATACGCATTGGACATTCGTGGAATCTTCACATACATTTGAGTACAGACAGGTGCAGTGCCCCACCCATTGTATACAACAACGTATGAATGGAAGTTCCGTCCTTTAATTCGAGTTTTGTCGTTATTCAACTTCTTTTTGTGGTGCGTGAAGAGTGGAGTGTCCGTGTATTGTCAGCTTTCTCAATCAAGTAGCCTTGGTATTGGTACTGTCGTGATGTGGGAAACATAATTTGGGAAACCTGGCCGAAGTTACTCAATTTGCTGAAGTTATCTATAAGTAGGACGAGGGAAAGGAGCTAAACAAAGAATATTAACTGAGATTTCTAATAGAGAAGAATTCCAATAAAAGAAAGGAAAGAGATGTTACCCCCGAAAAAGAAGAAAAATTAAAAAATAAGAGAGAGAGAGAGAGAGAGAGAGGAGACTTTCGAGGCATAGTGCTGTACCATACCGCATAAATATCGGTTGTCATGATGAGATGAGAAAACCTCAGCTTTAGAATTTGAGTCAGTCGCAACTGATTGGGCACAAGGTTCAACGTTCCGCCCGCTATAAAATGGAAGTGAAATTTGCAATACTTTCTTTTTTTGGTAGGAAAATTTAGGAAACTTTACGCACTAGCATATAGACGTCCAACCCAGCAAAGGTCATATTTTAATGTCGTTCTACTACGTCATGTTCTTGGTGTTGGGATTGTCGGATTCCCAAAAACCGGATTTGACACTAAATCGAACCCCTAAAACGAATGCGGAAGACAAGCTCGGGAAAAACATGTATCACCGATCCGTTCGATCCGATGACATTGATTGACTTTGAAGGGAAGACGACGTCGCCTCTTGCGCACTGTTTTTCTTTTTGGAGGGAGAGAGGGAGAGGAACATATGTTATTCCAACGGTTGTGTTCCTCCCTCTCTCTTTCTCCTTTTATACGTCACTCCAACAAAAAGGAACATACCCTTCATCCATGGCCCCTAATCTTGTGGGTCGGGCTTTCAGGCCCAACATGGGCGGACGGGCCTTAAGCCCATCACATAAAACCATCATCTCCCACTTGCATATGGTGGGCCGAACATGATTCTCTTTACCTCTCTTCAACATTCATACGGTGAATAATCCGTGTGACCAAAGATCTTTGAGAGCTCGTTGCCATACATCTGTTAGGAATATATAGCTTGACTCATGATGGGCATCACACTCGAAAGTAGATTTAGTATGCAGTACCATAGATCGATCGATCACATTTATATCTCTCTTGATCTCTTTTAAACAATGATATATATATATATTGTATTCACAATTATGATTATCCCAAAGACAGTCATAATTGGTTAACCGGTTAATACAAAGCTACAATGTGATTCTTCAAATTCGATCTTCCTCTTTCCTTCAAACTCTCAATTTCAGTTTAGCTTGCTTTTCTAGAAATGTCCCATTAGATCGAATCAACTCATGACCATTAGCAACATCCTAAGATAGCAAACACTAAATAGAAATCTTGAGAATAAGTAAGAGTCATGAGGGGACTAAAAAATTGATGAACTCTTTTCCTCATGAGTCTCACACGACATAAAAGTTGAGATCAAACTTTTGCTACTCTTATTGGTCATCTCATGCATATGTAGTATGAAATGCGTATTATGGTATTAACTCCTTTCCCATGGAGCATATGTATACACCTTCAATACCGTACAGATGATAGTTCAGATACCCAATGTCTAACTTGAGTTCACGTATCTACTCATTCACAAAATTCATCAAAACTCACATCTAGCATCATAGACAAATAAAGTAAAATATGTGGAGTATTTTACTTTTGGACATAATATTTATTATGTCCTCATCTTAACACCCAATTAAGGCGACATACGTATTTTAAGCTTGAACTCTCGATTATCACCTAGATAATAAGCTTAAAAACAGTCTCGTCTCTATTTATCATACAGTAAATAGAGGCAATTACCCGTGTGAGTGGGCTAATCATATTTCTGTCTGACATACTTTCTTAACTTAAAGTAATGCATTGAGCATTAAGATGCATAAAGATCAAACAAAGATTCATAGGCATTAATGATGAAAAACACAAATTCATCATATATGAACACTTCAGAGAAATTACAATCCAGTACATCAGACTCTACGCAATCCTAGAGATTTCATATGGTCACAAAACACATCTCTAGGTATTAGCTTTGTCATAGGATCTGCTACCATTCTATGCGTAGTATGTACTCTAAGTTCACATATTTTCGTGCAACCATATCCTTGACAAAATTATACTTGGTATCTATGTGTTTGGTCTTGCCATAATATTTTGGATCTTTGGTATACGCTTTTGCTGCTTGGCTATCACAGTTAACCAACAATTAATCTGCAGCACTTCCAATGACACCTAAATTATCCAATAATCTCTTAAGCCAAACATCTTCTTATACTGCTGTTGATAATGCCACGAACTCATCTTCCATCATGGACAAGGCTATACATGTTTGTTTCTTACTGCTCCAACATATGGTGCCATTATTCGGTAAGAAAACAAAGCCAGAGGTAGATTTCCTTTCATCTAAATCGCCTCCATAATCAACATCAGAATAGCCTTAGAGTTGCAGATCATTTCATTAATAACTCAGCGTATAATCAGCAGTCCCCTTTAGATATCTCAGTATTCTCTTAACAGCCTTCCAATGTGCTTGACCTAGGTTGGATTGGTATCTACTCACCATTCCAACTGCAAAAACATATGTCGGGTCTTGTACACATCATAGCATACATCAAGCTCCCAACAGCACTAGCATAAGGAACATGTTTCATTTGTTCCTTCTCTTATGGAGTCTTGGACACAGTTTATGGCTAAATCATTCACCTTTTGCAATAAGAGTGTCTATGGGTTTACAATCTTGCATACGAAATCGTTCAAGAACCTTATGTATATATGTCTCTTTCGAAAAATATAACGATTTCTTCGAACCATCTCTTGAAATATTAACTCCAAGAATGTATGCAGTCTTACCCATATCATTCATCTCAAAGTTGGAAGATAACCAACTCTTGACGGTGTTAACAAACTCTATATTACTTCCGGCAATTGGTATATCATCAACATATAATGATATGATCACATATTGATTTTTGGATCTTTTGATATATACGCAATGATCCTCATCAATCATTGTAAAATCATATGCCATTATGGTATTATGAAAAACGTATATACCATTGTCTTGACGACTGCTTAAGGCCATATATCGACCTCAAAAGTGGATATACCTTTTCTTCTTGGCCTTTCACTATGAAACCAGCAGGTTGTTCCATATATATTTTTCCTCTAATTCTCCATTGAGGAAAGCAGTCTTTACATCCATTTGATGTAACTCAAGATCCATACTAGCCATTATTGCCAAAATAATGCGAATCGAGGTAAATCTCACTACATAAAAAAATGTATCTTTATAATTAATTCCTTCATGTTGATTATATCCCTTCGCCATAATGCGAGCCTTATGCCTTTCTATCGAGCTATCAGCTTTCGCTTTATTTTGATAACTCACTTGTTCCCAATAGTTTTGTGTCCTTTTGGAAGATCAACCAGTTTCCAAACATGGTTTGACTTCATTGACTCCATTTCCTCTTCCATTGCATGAATCCATTTTTCCTTACTAGGGCAATTTAGAGCCTTATTAATATTTCTTGGCTCATACTCATCTTGCGGAGCCATCATAAAAGTTTTCCCTTCAATGTCAAAACGTCGATGGGGAATACTTTGGCGACTTATTCGCCGTATGGGAGATTGTACACTTAGCACATCATTCCCTATTATGCTCCCACTAGGATTAGATAATGATGATGTCGTCTCATCATGTGGTTGTAATTGAGAATGAGCGAAATTCAATTCATCACTTCTCATATTACTCCCACTTGGACGAACTCCACTAATATTATTATCTTGATCCAAGATTACAAATAGGAGTAATCTTCCCCTATTTCGCTCTTCTTAGGAAATTCACCCTCTTAGAATGTGACATCTCGTGATTCAAATTCAGTTATACTCCCACTTTCCTACTCACCTATGAACACATACCCTTTCAAGTGTTCAGAGTATCTCATGAAAATACTCTTCTTTCCTTTGGGACCCAATTTCCCAAACTTGTGAGAGGACTCATGAGTATAGGTAGCACAACCCCATGGCTTAAGAAAACTTAATTCCGGTTTTCTACCTGTCCATAACTCATATAGAGTGGAAGTAACTGATTTGGAAGGCACCCGGTTAAGTATATAGGCAGCAGTTAACAACGCATCACTCCGAAAAGTGATAGGTAAGTTAGCATATGCCATCATGGACCTAACCATTTCTAGTGGGGTTCTGTTTCTTCTTTCAACAATACCATTTTGTTGAGGAGTATATGGAATAGACAACCTGTCTTTCTATTCCTTTTTCATCACATAATTTTACGAACTCATCGAGATAAATATTCTCGACCTCGATCGGATCTCAATGCTTTTATTTTCTTGTCTAATTGATTTTCTTCCAAGTTCATAAACCTTTTGAAACAACATGATGCTTCAGATTTATGAAAAATCAAATAGACAATTCCGAATCGAGTCTAATCATCTATAAAAGTGATGAAATAAACAGCCCCATGCCTTCCTTTCACATTCATTGAACCACAGACGTCAGAATGGATTAAATGTAGAGGAAATTCAGCTCTTTTACCTTTTCTAAATGGTTTCCTTGTCGTTTTCCCTGCTAGGCAATGCTCACATATGGGCAAATCGACTTTTTCAATATTGCCCAACAAGCCCTCTTTGGCTAGTCTATTCATACGTTGTTGGTCAATATAACCAAGTCTAGCATGCCACACATTCACATCATTATCATATGAAGTAGAAGACGTGAAAAGGGAATAACAAATATTGACATCACCACAGCCAACATTTAGTATAATAAAACAATCCAGAAAATGACCACAACCATAGTAGTTTGTATCCAAATACAAATTTACACCTCTATTATGGAAGTTCACACTAAAACCAAGCTTAACCAACACCAAAACAGACACTAAATTTCGACGAATCTCCGGAGCATGTAGAACATCAAGGTGCGTCCACCACGCATGTTCAATTGGCAAGTGCCAATCCCTTTAACTTGACTGCGGAGTTATTTCCCACATAGATCCACTTAGTTCTAGTTGGTATCGTCGAATTCCATGAAGGATCTCTATCCTTCGCTACATGGTCTGTTGTTCATTGAATCCCCGAATCTGGTCCACAAAGGATTGATTCGGCCAATAATCTGAGAACTTGACATATAAGCAAAGTTCTTAAATGTACAAGAGGTGTTTACCTTTTTCGGCTCACTGAGTTACAAGCATAGTGATCTTTCTTGTTACAATTGTAACACCTCACCATTAACATTTTCTTTACTTGAGGACGTTTTCATCTCTTGTGTTGGTTAACTCTTGATTTCTTGCAATAAAGACTTGATCCTTTGCATTCCCACATATTGAACGAATCAATACGCTTGCGCTTAGAGCTCAAAGCCCTTTCTAAGTTAGAATTAGCATTGCAAATGTCCGTTTTCGGCTCAAATGTCGTTAGGCGGTCCTCTACTAGCTCAAGGTGGCGTATGGCATTCTCAAAATCTTCCATAACATGGTCAAGAGCTTCTAGTGCTTCTTACTTTTCCAGAACATATTGAATCTTCATATTCAATATTTCACAATTATTGTCGTTCATATTAGCAATTACATTCTTAGTTGCTGAAACCATCGATCTAAACACATCAGACATATGTGCACGAATAATTAATGCCTATCATTTATGCATCCACTTTGCATAAACCCATTATATCAATGAATAATTTCAAGTAAGGTTTCAGAATCAAAATGTCACTATGTTTCCAATCATCCTCCAAAAATCCTAACTCAAAATTATTATTAATATAATTGTCTTATGCAAAATAAATTCTATGAAGTTACAAAAACTTCTATGAACTACCCACAAGCAAGATCAACAATAACATAAAGTAAATAATATTTGACATCCAATAGAATAATAATGCTTTCACATAATACAACTATCCATTACACTCAGCAATATATACATAGGAAAAATATTAATATAGAAAGAGATATTCACATTCAAAAAACATCTCAAACTAATCTAAGAAATAAATAGGGAATGTCTCTTCTAATCTATCAATCAAAAAATCTAAGAAATTTGAAGGCACATTTGCCAACCATGGAAAATTTTTTGGAGAGCTTTCATGTCGCCTCCAAGACGCATTCATTCTGCGCCATGTGGCGCTCATTCTAAGGGTTGAAGTTTTGGTTAACTCAATCCTATAGTACTCTCTAACAAAAGCTACCACTAGCCTCCTATAACTTACGGGATCACGTTGACCTCCCATAGCCGATCTAACACGCTTGCCATTCGGGTGGAAGAGTGTTCATCAAAGCCGGCACCTTCTCAAAATCCGGCAAAAAATAACCATTCCAGATGATTTCGCATCATCCGATTGACCTGACCACATGTGATACTTAAATGTTGTCATGCCACCGATAATTGGCTAACTCATCGTTATCCTTTTAAGTCTTGCACTTCCCTCGTCCGTTCTCGGGCATGCGGTGTATCCGTGCATAACGCATCATAGTTCGCAACAAATGCAGAACTAAAAATGGATTACTTATAATCCATAATTTACATAAGGGAAAATACATAATTTTCCATGATTCATACAACAAATGCACAATAAAAAATAGATTACCTATAACCCATATAGACATAATTGAAAAAGAAACAAATTCTTTTTCCCTTTTTTTTCTTTTTTTCTTTTTTTTTTTTTCGGGTCAACGGTCAAAGTCAATGGTCGACGGTCAACGGTCGCCGGTCAACGGTCAACGGGCGACGGGTCGGACGAACCGATCGACACGTGCCGTGAGCGTGCGCGGGCTGACGTCACGAAGACGTTAGCCGGCACGTGCGCAGCACCCACCAGGCTTCCGTGCATGTCGGGTCGGGTCGGGTCGCCGACTGGTAACCGGCCGGCCGACGGTCATCGGCGATAACGTCATCGGTGACGTCATCCAAGCGGTTACCGACCGTTGGGTGACGTCACGGTGACGTCAGCACGCGTCGGTTCGCCGGCTAGCAGTGCGCACGTGCTGGTTCGCCACCGGCGCGTGGCGCCCACGTGCAGCGGTTTCTAGCCACGCGTATGGGCGCATGCGGCGTCTCCCAGTGGCGCACAACACATCGTCGGACTCGTCTCGACGAGATCTTTCACCCTATGCCTTCAAAAATCGATTTCGACTTACAGAAACTCGAAAAAACGGATGAACAGTGCTTGGGTGTCGGGATTTCTCGCCCCGATCTGTGTCGGCCGAATATTTTCGCGAAAAATCAATCAAAAAACGTGAAAGGGGTCGAGAAAACATGAACTAGGGCTCTGATACCAATGTTGGGATTGTTGGATTCCCAAAAACCGGATTCGACACTAAATCGAACCCCTAAAACGAATGCGGAAGACAAGCTTGGGAAAAACATGTATCATCGATCCGTTCGATCCGATGACATTGATTGACCTTGAAGGGAAGACGGCGTCGCCTCTTGCGCACTGTTTTTCTTTTTGGAGGGAGAGAGGGAGAGGAACGTACGTTATTCCAACGGTTGTGTTCCTCCCTCTCTCTTTCTCCTTTTATATGTCCCTCCAATAGAAAGGAACGTACCCTGTCACGCCCCGATCCTCAGGCACGCACACATCCGTCTCACTTGGTCGATTTTATAATGCGATATAAAGACAATGATCGCCGACCCTTTCAATTTTAAGCACATACGGAAGCAGTTAAAATCCCAGACAATAAAAACGATGGGATAGAAAAGTAGGCCATATTTTTCATATTGAAATTTATAACCAAACTTTTATACAAACCATAAAATCACTTCATAACTATTCACATCAAAACGGAGATCTAAAAAGAAGACAGGATCTCAATCCATCCAGACCGTACTCACGGCTCCCCCTGGACTATCTTCTTCTTCCAAAATCCTCCTCTTCGATCTCACCTCCGAGTTCTCTTCTCGGATTCCTCCTTCTCAGCTCTTCGGGGCCCGAAATGGTTTTCCTAAACGGGATGAGACTACGTCTCAGCGAGTTCTACCCCACTAAGCCCGATTAGCAAACCATTATACTAAATGCTGCCTAAGCACGCACAGGCGAGGACTTACCTTGGCCTCTCGATCCCACCCGCAAGTCAAGATAATTCACAATAAATACTATTTACTTCAACAAATCGAACAGGTCGATTACATGTCATACAATTCAATCCTCACGTGGGATATTTCGAAAGCTAGCCACGTGCATTCTCCAGACGACCTTCCAAGTCTCCGAGTTCACGTGCCTCGAACCTTGGGCCCACGTGCATTCTCTCAGCGACCTTTTCGCCAAAGTGATGCATCAAGTCACCGAGCCCATGTGCCCTTTTAGATGCCCGGCCCACGTGCATTCTCTCAGTACTATTTCACCAAAGCGATCATCAATTCGCCGTCCCACGCGCGTGCCCTTTAGATGCCTTGGCCCACGTGCATTCTCAGGTGCATCTCACCAAAGCGATCATCAATTCGCGAGCCCACGTGTCCTTTTAGATGCTTTGCCCACGCGTGATTCTCTCAGGTGCATTCACCAAATGCGATGATCATCGATTGCCCCACGTCTTGCCTTTTAGATCTTGGCCCAACAATTTCTCAATCAAATAATTAAATCAACTCCACAAAGCATTATAAATACCGAATAACATACTTGGCCAACATACTTGGTCATTTACCAATCGACAATTCAATCTCAATCAATTCCAATCAATTTAGGTAAATCCTAAAATATCACAATTTATTCAATTCCATACAACGTGGAGCTCAAATAAATAAACGGACTGCAGCACAACGATCGGCACGAGATTTCGGTCGTCGGCCATCAAAATCTTAATTTCCGAAAAATAAATAAATAATTAATTAATTTCGAAAATTAATTATTAATTACTAAAAATTCAATTTAGCTCAAAATAAGGCCCGATTAAATAAACAGACTTCACCACAGTCATCAGCATAATTTTCCGGTTCCAGGCCATCTCAGTTGTATTTTCGGAAAATAAATAATTATTTAATTTAATTCCGAAAATTAATATTTAAATACTAAAAAAATCCACTTAGGCCCGAAAAGCCTAATTGGAGCCCACTAAGGGTCGGGAAAAATCCCGAGGCACTTCTAATAATTAGTAGACCATGTCTACTTGCTAATTGCACATTCAATTTAACTAATTCACATCACAATTGACTAATAATTGCTAATTAAATCTAATCTAACAACCTAAGCATATTTAATTAAATCTAAACCAACATTAAGCATAATTAGTCACTAATCTTGGATTAGTGAGATTACTCACCAAATCGCGCGCAAATCGGATCAATCCGACGGCGGCGACGCGAGGAACAAGACTTCCCAAAGCGACTCGCGGATCCGGGGCCGGGAAACGGCCCAAAAGCGGGCCCAAAGTGGCTGAAACCCACTTCGTGGGTCTGCTGTTCGGGCCGAATCGGGGCTGCTCCGGCGGCTAGGAGGGCGAGGGAAGGCCGGCGGAGGGCGAGGGGGTCTCGGGGGTGGTCCGGCGGGGCTGGTGGTGACCGGAGGCGGGCGGAGATGGGCAGAACAGCGGCTGGAACAGGGGCGAACGGGGCTGGGCTGCTCGGCTTGGGCGCGCGGACGGCGGCTGGGCGCGGGCGAAGCGCACGGGCGGCGCGGCGGTCCGGCGGCGCGACGGCGTGACGGCGGCGAGCGGCTGAGGGCGGGCTGGTTCTGGTTCGCTCGGCGCAAGGAAAGAAGGAGAAGAAGAAAGAAGAACAGGGGGTTCGGTCGAGCGTGCAGAGGAAGAAAGAAGAGAGAGGAGAGAGAAGAGAGAGAGAAAAGAGAGAGAGAGGGAATGAGCGGTGGGGAAGGGGGAGAATTCGCACGGCTGGGGGAAGGGGGAGGGAGAGAGGAGAGAGAAAGAAAAGAGAGAAAAGAAAAGAGAGAGGGAAAGAGAGAGAAAAGAGAGAGAAAAAGAAAAGGGGAGAGAGAGAGGAAAAGAAAAAGGAAATTACATAATTTCTTTATGCAACTTTTCCTTTGCTAATTTCCTTTTCCTTTCTATTTTATTTTGGTCTTCAATTTTCTTTTTTCGATAATTTCTTTATTGAAATTTGAACTCGTCGATAAATTGACGAATACGATGAGACGAGATCCAAAAATAAGCTAATCACGACGCGCTTAAATTCGATTCCCAAATCGAAGTTCAATTTCGTGGTTAAAAATCAATCAAACGTGATTTTTTCAATCCAACCAATTAGGTAGCTTTTAGGGATTTTACGGCCGATACATCCCTTAACTAGCTTCACCCCGATAGGTTAGTTAACTCGTGAGTGATCGATCACCGAGAAAAAAGCATAAAAGACGCCGACGAAACGCCCATTTCACTTTATCGAACGGCCGAATTTCGGATGTCACATACCCCTTCATCCATGGGCCCTAATCTTATGGGCCGGGCTTTTAGGCCCAACATGGGCGGACGGGCCTTAAGCCCATCACATAAAACCATCACTTGGTTATCACGAAGCATTGCAAACCTCTGTAAACTGTCATAAATAAATAAAAAATTCAAACTTGCGGCATTAAGTTATTGATTACGATTAAATGTTGCAGACCTTTGGCTACCGAAGCGTAGGGCTAAAGTTGATGGTGGAAGCCTTGATAAAAATAGTAAGTGCAACAAGCATGGCACATCGAATGTGATCTTGGAACTAGAACCATATATGCCGACATTATGTTTGACTTCATCATTTGGCTTTTAGCTTCTCGGAGGAACCCGGGAAATGTCAAGAATAAATTGTAGAAATAAATCAATGATGGAAGAAAAGCAATTTTGCACTTTAAAGATGTCAAGACGAAATTGAGGAAAGTGGGCTGGAAGGTGATTGCTTGTGTAACTTGCGAAATATGTTCTTAGAACCAAAGACTTTTAAGCACGTGTGAGTGGACGAATTGTGACGACGTAGAATCTGCTTACTTTGTTTTATTAATAATCTTTGTTATGATATCTTTCATCATTTTGTTGATTGAGAATTTTTGGTGGCTAAATATGGTGAGAGATAGTTGGATGTGTTTTAGTGTCTATTACACAATCACAAAATAATTTCCTATCTTCTTTCCCCATGAGAAATTGGTGTAATTTGATGATCATAGGCTGAAGAGTTACACCTCCCACATTTACGGTGTCTCTAATTTTACTTCCTTGTGTAATGATGTAACAACCTCCATGCTCTAGCAATTGAAGTTTTTATTTGCAACATGAACTTCTAATTTTATGTCCTCACTAATTTTGGAGCTTGAACCCAATAACCTTCTTCTTCTTTTTTAAATCATAACTTCCAACATGTATCCGAATATGCATTTTTTTTTGTTCAATCTGATATATTTATTGAGAATGGTAAATATATGGCCTACTTCAAGTCACGGGGTATAAGGTTTTTATAAATAGTTGGAGTGTAAAGTTCAGTACAAATTAAAAATCCAAGATGCTTTTGCAATCATATCCAGAGCCTAACACATTGTTCAATAACATTCAGGGACCCCTTTCACTTCACATGCAACAAAGATTGGTACACATGGTGCCACCTCAGATCTCATAGCACCTTTTTCATTTTATAATTACAAGAAATTAATTGATTAGTGTCTGGTCGACTAATCTAGAGGTGCATCAATCACCACTCACAAATTTACCATATAGCCACAGTGAAGTATCATTTTAATGTGATCAACCCTTCATTATCGATATAAGAAGAAGAAAAATGAAGGACTGAAAAAATAGAAGCCATTTCCCCAAAGCCAAATATATCAATCAGAAAATTGGCCTTTAATTAGGATAGTATGATACTATGGTCATAGAAATTTATCCTACGTTGCATAGTCAAATTTATCAACCATTCACTTTAGCAATAAATTCAACATTAACCAAAGATATGTGGCGAACGCACATCTATCTAATGTAACAAATGTGATCTTCCATGAAGGAAAATTTAATGCGCATATTGTCAACACTTCATGTGCGTGAAGAGCACTCATATGCTGAGGTGTCGGCTCATCCTTGAGCACTTTTATTAAAATATTATTTGTTGACCCACACAAAAAGGAAGTAATGCACCTGGGAATCAACATATATAGAGAAGATCAAATGGTGAACAAACTACCGCTTACATAGTACCAAATCTTAGGCAACTCATTGCTCATTATTAACCGCCTCCATTCAGAAATGGCTTCTTCTTCTTCTACCAAACCCAAAAGGAGTTACCATGTGTTCTTGAGTTTTAGAGGCCTGAACGTCCACAATCACTTTTTCTGTCATCTCTACTCAGCTCTAGACCAAACAGGAATATGCACTTACAAGGATGAAGAAAAACTGTTTTACAAAGAAATGCTCTTACAAGAATTATCTCTCAAAAATTTGATTGCAAAGTGCATACAAGAAGGATTCTACAAGTACCGATAGTGTACAAAACTACCCAATACAATGAGTTATCCTATCTATAGTAAAAAAAAAAAAAAACTAAAAAAAGGATATTACCGGCTAAAAATTCTACAAAAAAAGTGACCTTTGAAAAAAGAGGAAATGTCTCGTTCAAAAAAAAAAGAAGAGGAAATGTCCGGCTAAAAAGTGGCCCAAACACTCGCTGGATTGGGCGGATGAACCCAAATTCAAAACTACAGAGCTATCCGGGGGTTAACTACTGGATATCTGGCTGGCTGGATTTGGCTGTCCGGCCATTACTTCGGCCACGTACCCAACCTGTGTTTTTCGGTAGGGATGGTCTTTTTAACACTTTCTGAAATCCGGCAAAAGATACTTGAAAAAAACAAATATAATTCCAAATAATAAACAAAATATTGGAGTGAGTTTCATAATAACGAAAATTAAATTAGGGTCAACATAGATCTAGTTCTTTAATTACTTGAGGATAGTTGTGAAATTTTCTTTCATGTCAATATAGCATGTGTCCTCTTAGTGAAAATATTCCCATGATCGAAAGTGATAATTTGAGTTACATTAATATGTTATTCAAGCCTCAAGGAGATAAAATCGTGAACGACGATATTAAGTACTTTGAACTGCAAGGACCATCATCGTTCCAAATGAGCTCTGCAGATGAGCACGGTTGAGTAGTAGAGTCCTGGTCAAATTCTCAAGTCTAATGCATTAAAATTCTTTAATAACTTCCCCAGATAGTTTAATTATTTCAAGAGTGATCAGATTTAAGAATAACATTATAAACGTGTCAATGAAAGGTCCGATTAATTTAATTGAAAACAGAACTGAAAAATTCAATATGTCACAAATAATCCATTAGCTAAAATTCTAAATATGACATTAAAAATATAAAATAAATATAAAATGTAGAAAACAAAATTAATTAAGGAGTGAGATCAAAGTGACTTGGCTAAGGGGGTGATGACTCGATAATCTTTAGGCAAGATATTATATGGAGAAATTTAGTTTGAAAAGTGGGGGAAAAGTTGGGGAAACTTGTTTTAAGGTTTGCTTGTCTAGAATCCCTTTTGAGAGAAAAAAAAAAGTCAAATCGTTCATTATAAATAATAATCCAACGGGCTATGTTTTTGCGATTGACCCTTGTATATTGATGCTAGGGGCATGGGAGTATTGCGAGTTTTCTTTTCTATTTCTTTTATTAATGGAAAAGGCAAGTCTGGTCAAGGAGAAAGTTCCACGCAGCTTATACAAAATGCTGTGGAAATTACGTGTGCATGCCAGGGGCATGGGAGCATTGCTAGTTTTCTTTTCTATTTCTTTTATTAATGGAAAAGGCAAGTCAAGAAGCAGGTTCCATGCACCTTCTACAAAATGCTATGGAAATTACGTGTCTATTTCTTTTATTAATGAAAAAGGCAAGTCAAGTCAAGTCAAGAAGCAGGTTCCACACATCACCTACAAAATGCTGTGGAAATTATGTGTCTATTTCTTTTATTAATGGAAAAGGCAAGTCAAGTCAAGAATCAAGTTCCACGTACCTTCTACAAATTGCTGTGGAAATTACGTGTGCACGCCAAGGGCATGGGAGTATTGCTAGTTTTCTTTTCTATTTCTTTTATTAATGGAAAAAAGTCAAGTCAAGTCAAGTCAAGGAGCAGGTTGCACGCACCTTCTACAAATTTCTATGGAAATTACGCCTGCACGCAACGGGCATGGGAATATTGCTAGTTTTCTTTTCTATTTCTTTTATTAATGAAAAAGGCAAGTCAAGTCAAGAAGCATGTTCCATGCACCTTCTACAAAATGCCATGGAAATTACGAGTGCATTGATTGTCCTTTCATTTTCTTTTCCATCGCTATCTGCTTTTTGTTAAATCAGTTCGGTCGAAAATATGCTTGCGGACTCGGAGCATCAGAATTATTGATTGATTTTTGTTTCCAATTTTTTATTAGTAGAGAAAGCAAGTCAAGACGAGAAAGGAAAATAAAAAATAAAATAAAATAAGGATACGACATAAATTTTATTCACCTCCCACGGATATTATTTGTGCATTGATTGTCCTTTTATTTTATTTTCTATTGCTATCTATTTTTTTATTAAATTAATTGGTGGAGAATATGCTTCACTGACTCGAAGCATCAGAATTGTTCGTTGGTTTTCGCTTCTATATCTTTCATTAGTAGAAAAAGCAAGTCAAGTCAACAGAGAAAAAGGAAGAAAGGATGGTTCTATTTCTTTATTAATAGAAATAGCAAGTCAAGTCAAGAGGAAAAAGAAAAAAGAAAGGACCCGCATAAATTTTATACACCTTCCGTGGAAATTACGTGTGCATGAGTATTCCTAATTTTCTTCTCTATTTCTTTTATTACTGAAAAAGGTAAGTCAAGTCAAGAAGCAGGTTCCACGCACCTTTTACAAAATGTTGTGGAAATTAGCATTGATTGTCCTTTCGTTTTCTTTCCTATCGCTATCTGCTTTTTTCTAAATTAGTTCGATGGAGAATATGCTTGCCAAGCGTGAATTATCGGTTGATTTTCATTTCTATTTTTTTTATTGGTAGAGAAAGCAAGTCAAGACAAGAAAGGAAAACCCAAAAAAAAAAGAAAAAGGATACGACATAAATTTTATGCACCTCCTACGGATATTACGCACACATTGATTGTCCTTTTATTTTATTTTCTATTGCTATCTACTTTTTATTAAATTAATTGGCAGATACTATGCTTTATTGACTCGGAGTATCAAATTATTCATTGGTTTTCATTTTTATTTCTTTATTAGTAGAAAAAGCAAGTCAAGTCAACGGAGAAAAAGAAAGAAATGACACGCGTAAATTTTATGCACCTTCCGTGGAAATTACGCATGCATAATGCACCTTTACTTTCTTTTCTATAGCTTTCTTTCATTAGCACCGCCGCGTGATTCGAGAAAGTCATGGTAAAAAAAAAACAAAGTGATATACACAGGAGAGATAAAGCCTCAACCCAACCGGACAATAATAGCCGCTTCTTCGAATATATAAGCATTCTGCGGCAGCACATCGACATTCATCTCCTACAAATAGCCGCTTCTTCGAATCTGAAAGGGAAGTTCTTTCTAGGGATCTCTCACGCTCTCTCTTAAAAGAGACAATTTCCCATAAAAAAGAAAAAACAGGGCAGGGCGTTCACGAAAAGGGTGGAAGGGGAGACGGTCTCTCCTTCCAACCAGACAGTAAATAGTTGGAGTGCAAAGTTCAGTACAAATTAAAAATCCAAGTTGCTTTTGCAGTCATATCTAGAGTCCAACACATAGTTCAATAACATTCATGGACCCACACGCAACAAAGATTTGTACACATGGTGCCACCTCATTCTCATAGCACCTTTTTCATTTTAAAATGATAAGAAATTAATTGATTAGTGTCTGGTCGACTAACCTAGAGATGCTTCAATCATCACTCACAAATTTACCATATAGCCACAGTGTTGTCATTTTAACATGATCGACCCTTCATTATCCATATAAGAAGAAGAAAAATGAAGGACTGAAAAAATAGAATCCATTTCCCCGAAGCCAAATATATCAATCAGAAAATTGGCCTTTAATTAGGATAGTATGATACTATGGTCATAGAAATTTATCCTATGTTGAATAGTCAAATTTATTAACCATTCACTTTAGCAATAAATTCAACATTAACCAAAGATATGTGGCGAACGCAAATCTGTCTAATGTGACAAATGTGATCTTCCATGAAGGAAAATTTAATGTGCATATTGTCAACACTTCATCTACGTGAAGAGCACTCATATGCGGAAGTGTCGGCTCATTCTTGAGCACTTTTATTAAAATATAATTTGTTGACCCACACAAAAGGGAAGTCGTGCACCTGGGAATCAACATATATAAAGAAGATCAAATGGTGAACAAACTACCGCTTACATAGTACCAAATTTTAGGCAACTCATTGCTCATTGTTAACCGCCTCCATTCAGAAATGGCTTCTTCTTCTTCTACCAAGTCCAGAAGGAGTTACCACGTGTTCTTGAGTTTTAGAGGCCCGGACGTCCGCAATCACTTCCTTAGTCATCTCTACTAAGCTCTAGACCAAGCAGGAATATGCAGTTACAAGGATGATGAAAAACTGAGGAATGGAGAGGAGATACCACACGCGCTTATGAATGCAATTGAGGACTCACAAATCACTATCATTGTTTTTTCCGAGAACTACGCCTCTTCGTCGTGGTGTTTGGATGAGTTAACGAAAATCATAGAGTGTAGGAAGCAAAAGGACTTCATTGTGTGGCCGGTGTTTTACAAAGTGGAACCCTACGAAGTCAGAACACCAAGAGAGAGTTACAGAAAAGCTCTGGATAGGCATGAGGTCAAGTTCGGGAAGGATTCAGAGAAAATGAAGAGATGGAAGGAAGCTCTTTTTTATGCTAGTTTTTTGTCAGGGGAGCATTTTACTGATGGGTACGTGAGAACACTTCTACTACTTCACTTAGTGTAAATCTTTTCATACTTGATTTGCTATAAGGTTTGGGAGGCTATGACGTTGGGGGTAAATTTGCCCCTAGATCTCTCCCTCACGCAAACCCACTCCCATCGGACACTCACGCAGCACGGAGCACTCTCACGCAGCACACGAAACGGAGCACCATGTGTGAGCCATGTGTCCTCTCCGAGCCATCGCTGGATCTTGACATGCCGCCAGCCGAGTGCTCACGTCCCCACATGGCTCCAGCTGCGTCACCTCAGCCCCTCTCCGTCTGGGTCGAGCAGCTTTAGGTGAAAGTCCAGGTTCGCGACTACAGATCTGGGGGGTCGAGCATTGGTCGGCGATCAGTAGCCTCGGACGATGGTTTTACCTTCTCTTGCTACTTTCTTTGGACTTTTTTTTTTGGGTCTGGTCTTTCTTTGCACTTCAAGGATGTGATTTGAAGCTTGTCCCTCAGGCTTCTGTAATTTCTTCTCTTTTTTTAGATTACATCAAGCCTTTCATTGACCAATTGAGCGAGAAATTTTGTCAAGAGAGATTTTACTTCATCCCATTACACATAGGAGAAGATAAATCTGGTATCCTATCAAACTTTTGTATAAATTAGAGATTTTTTTTTTTTTTTTTTTAAATTTTAAGAAAGAATGAGGAGCTAGTTTTTTTAAAGAAAATACTGCCTAATGGCATCTTGTAACTACTTGAAGCTGTAAAGTGGAAAAGAGTAGTAAATTGCGTTCTACCGAAACAAATGGTTGGCAGTATTTGTCCCAAAGGCCAAAGTACGGGTCTTCATTTGTCCGCTTTGGAAATGGGACTGAAATCATCCCATAGGACAACATAAATCTGGTATTCTATCAAACTTAAACATCGTGTTGTTAATTTTCATCAAAGGTATTTCTTCACGAAGAAAAATACCAGATCAACGGGTAGGCATTTGAATAATTGGAGAAAAAACAAGACAATTTCAAAGAACTCTGTAAGGAGATCATGACAATTCCAATCGACGTTTAAGATATCCATTACTAGCTTGAATTGTTAATAAATGCACGAAGGATTAACAAATAACATTTAGAATAACATAAGAATTAGTCTTAGACTCATGTAGACCCTGGCATCTTGCTAGTTGAACATATTTGGGCATTCATTTCAAAATATATTGCAAACTACTGTCTTATTCATCGATTCTCTTTGAACACTTATTTATTTGCTCGCATTGCTTTAAAAGCAGTTTCAACTAATTTTCCCTTGTCAGGAGCGAAGCGGTGCTTGTGCAACGGATTGTACGGGAGATCTCAACTCAACTAGGTCAAACACCGTTAGATGCAACTGAGGATCTGGTTGGGATAGATTCCCGTGTACAAGAGCTTAAATCAATCTTAAATCTACAGTCCCAGGGTGATGTTCTTATGGTGGGTTTATGTGGACAAGGAGGTGTAGGAAAGACAACCCTTGCTAAAGCGATTTATAATGCTATTTTTACAGAGTTTCAAGGTTATTGTTTCTTGGGACATATTAAAGACAAATCCAATGATTTGGCTCCTTTGCAAGAAAAATTACTATCGAAGTTATTGCCGGGTGATAAATTCATGGTCACCAGTGTTAGTGAAGGAAGTCAATTGATTAAAGAGAGACTTTGTAATAAGAAAGTTCTCATTATTCTTGATGATGTCGATCGTAGACACCAGTTAGATGCTTTAGCAGAGAGTGTAAGTGGTTTGGTAAAGGAAGTAGGATAATTGTCACAACAAGAGATCAGTTTCTAGTAACTTCTTTTTGGAAAATTTTGCATCGTATATATAAAGTTGAAGCTCTCCAGAGTGGTGACGCTCTTGAACTTTTTAGAAGGCATGCTTCTCTAAACGATCCAGAAATACAATTGAGGCACAATCTTGTTGATAAGTTTTTGCAGTATGCCAAAGGCCTTCCTTTGGCACTTCGGGTGTTGGGTTGTTCCTTGCGTGACAAAGGAGAAAAAGAATGGGAAGAAACCTTGAAAAAGCTTGCTGACAGACCTAACCAAGAGATCAATGAAGTGCTAAAAGTAAGTTGGGATCCATTGGAAGACAACGAAAAGCAGATTTTTCTTGATATCGCCTGTTTCTTCAAAGGGCAAAGGACAGAGTACATTATAAAAGTTCTTAGTAGTTGTGGTTTTTACATGACTATTGGTTTACAATGTCTCATTGAGCGCTCCTTTATTAGTGAAGAGTATGGGACCTTGCAAATGCACGATTTAATGCAATCAATGGGTATGGAAATAGTTAAAGATGAATGTCGTGATTATCCCGAAAAGCGCAGTAGGCTATGGCTTCTTGGTGATGTTCTTGATGTTCTATCAAGAAATGGGGTAAGACTTGTTAGTGTGACAATTCATATTGTATTTTTATCTTTGACTTTGTTTACTATAGTTACAAAGTAACCTAAATTTATTCAAATACATATCCAGGGGACTGAAAATATAAAAGCCATAGTTTTGATGTTACCCAAGCAAGAGAAGATGCATATTGATCCCCATGCTCTCACAAACATGAGAAAGTTGAGGTTGCTCATTCTGCATAACGTAGATAATTCTTGCCAAGATCCCATCCATCTCCCTGATGGGTTAAGGTGGTTTGAATGGCCTCATTGTGCCTCTACTCCGGACTTTAGAGATGCTTCAAAGAATTTAGTTGGGGTTGATATGCGGGGTAGCAACATCAAAGAAGGGCTGGGACAAGTTAAGGTGAGCATTTATGTGGTCCTTTTTTCATTACTTAATAAGTATTAAATCTGATGATGTTTAAGATTGTCCTTAGGGAAAATAGATACAACTATTTATTACTTCAGACACATGTCAAAGCGTGAAATGTAGGTTATCAATCTACATGTGCTTCAACTGTTTTTTGATTTTCCCAATCAAGTCATTCTCCTTGCATAAATTGTATCATCAAGTCTCTTCTGTATCAAATCCAGCCAAATTCAATAGACGCGGCCTTCAGAGAACGCCGGAGTGTGATGCGGATTGAATATTGCCTATGTGGAAACCCCCTGTGGGTAGTGAATGGTGGGAGATGCCATAAGCTGTTTGACTAGCTTTCGCTTTAAGCTAATTCTAAGAGTGCACTATGTATGTGCAATAATTAATCCACAGCACACTACGGGGTCATTCAACGGCCAGGTCAGCTAAATTTGGCTTAGATTTGATACTAGAGAGATTTGATTACACGATTTTTGAAAATAGAACTTGATTAGAAAATTTAATAGTATAGGGACTTTATTAAACAAAAATTACGGGAAAGTAAAAAAAAAAAAAATTTCATAGATATATGAAAAACGCCACAATTGAGCTCAAACCATCATGACTGAGCTGAAAATTGAAACAAAAACTTCTTAGTATGTAATTTAACATTTGAATGCTGGATGTGCTCAAAATATACCATGAAATGTTTTGTTTGATTTGTAGGTTTTGATATATAGTTGGTAATAGTCTAAATAATTTTAAATATCCTTTCATATAGAGAATTGTGGCCACGTCTTTATGACCCTTTGGATGGTAATAGGTAAATCTCCTTTACTTGTTAAGTTTCAAGTAGTGTACTAGATAAAATATTAGAATGTATAATGAAATTTAACAAATTCGACGACAATCTTTATCAATTTGATTGAGCTTGCTCCATCTCATATTAGAATTTTTTTTTTTTAAAAGCTATATTCGTAATTAAGTACACAAAAAAAAAAAACGTTAGAGAAAAAGTCATCGTTTTGTTTGAATTATTAAACCCAATTCTAAAGCAGTAGCAGCATCATTATGTAATGCAAATTTCTACATAACCGTGCGTGAAAAAACAGAATATTCTTTCATGCTAATGATTTCTTAAAAGTGTTGTAAATGTCAAAATAGTTGCTAACTAAATTTTGATCAACAACTTATTTTGCGTCACATGTTAGTGAGTTACCAATATTTTTATGAAAATAACAACACTTATATAGCCTGGAAACGTGTTAGTAAGGCAGCAAAAGTTTTGTGGAAGTACCGCAATTACTTAATAATTTTAAATTACAAACTATTTTTTGTAAATAACCAATATTACTTGGGTAATTTACCAACATGCTAAAATTACTAACCTTTATGAAGTATTATTAATTTCTATTTGAGTTTATTTACTAACTCTTATTTGATTGTATTCAAATTATCAATTGTTCCAAGAAGCTATCAATATCTATTTGCTAGAGTTACCATCGTATTAAAGTTACTAACTATTATAGCAAGTTAACAATATTAATTTAAGTGATTTTCCAACTCCTCATGCGTTAGGTTACCATCTAGTTTAGTTTTTCTAGCTCTTATGTGATTCAGCTATTGACATTTATTTATTTTTTTCGAAATCACTTCCCCACTTACTAATTTACAACATTTAAATTGCAGATGTTATCAGCATGTTAGACTTACCAACTCTTACAAAAATTACCGGTTGTTATTCGAGTCTATTTGGCAACGTTTATTTGATTATAATTAAACAGGTTGAAACATTCCCCAAGCAAATGTGGTAAATTCTGTGAATAGTTGATACTTTTGAAACAACCAATTAAAAATTGGTAAGTGACTCAAATAATAGTGTCTAACTTAATCACCACAAATAAGTGATGGTAAATTATTGTAATGATGTCGGTAATATTCAACAGAATTGGTAATTTCATAAAAGAGTTTTCCAAATTAAACTTGGTAAACTATTGAAGCAGTGGGTACTTCTTAAACAATTAAATAAATGTTGGTAATTAACTCAAATAAAAGTTGATAATTTCATATGAGTTATCGACTTTTTTCAGTTAGTAAATTGCCACAAATTTCAGTTTATTATTGGAATGGTTGGTACTCTTGAAACAATCGAGTAAACATTGATAACTAACTCAAATATTCATCGGAAGTTTCATGTAAGAGTTCTTAAATAAGCTCTGCATATAATTGTTGGTAAATTATGGGATTAGTTGGTAATTTTGGAATAACGGGCAATTTAGTGTAAGAGTTAGTTCAACTCATCCATAACTTAAACAAATAAATATCAGTAAACTATAGAAACGACTTTAGTTGCTACAAATAATCTAATAGACGTTGGTAAGTGGACTTAAATAATAGCTGGTAATTTTCCGAAAGAAATAGTAATTTAAACAAGTTAGTAAGCTGGCAAATAAACATTCATAGATTGTTACAGCAATTGATAATTTCAAAACACTAGAAAAAATTAGTAGTGACTCAAATAATAATAGATGATATTCTTAAAAAATTTGTAAATTTAACTCGAAAAATAAATATTTTTGCAGTACTGAAAAAAAACAGTTGGTAATTCCAGAGAAACAATTAAACATTGATAGAAGGACTTAAACAGGAGTTGATAGTTTTATAAAAAAATAGTAAATTAAACATTTCGGTAAGCTCAGCAAACAAATGTTGCTAAATCATTATAACATTTGTTAATTTCGAAATAATAAAATAACTGATGGTAACTCACTCAAATAAGATTTGGAATTCCTTTGATAAAACACGGCATCGACAAGCGAGGAAAAATTGAAACGTTAATTCATCAACGAGAAATCAAATGCAGAATATTAAACACGTGCACAATTACTTACATTGTGTCCCGTGTCCGGCCATTTGTGCATACATCCTCAAAGAGAAATTGAGTTTTCAAAAGATAAGTTCCTAAGGTCTCATCGAATTTTGAAATGTGCAAAATGAATTTGATATGGGCATGATTTTTGGTGTTGTTGCTACCACCGGAACTACAATATTTTACCTTTTAGTTTGCTCGGGACTCATTGCCCTGTCTTACCCCAGACCTAACCTCCATATCAACAAGCATGCTTATTCAAATTTTGACGTAAGTACATCATGTTAACAATTTAGTTTTTATGTTCCGTTCAACACGAGTATTCTCTTGGGGCTACTCCAGAAATTATCCGATCTGTACGGGACAATAGATAACAACACTCAGACCAAATTAATCGATTACTAAAAGCATCTGAGACCTCCCAATTATATACACGAGAGATCACCCAAATTTGCCACTAACATTTCACATGTGGGACAGCCCTTCGTATTTTAGTTAAATAAGCCTACCTCGGACGATTACTTGCATGGTGTATCCATAGAGAAATACCTAAGTTCAACAAATTGGTAACTTTTCACATGTTAGTTGTTCCATAAAGTAAGTTATATAAGTTGTATATACGTGTAATTATATTCACATTCATATAATCTATAGTACTATATAAAGTAAACAGGAACTTCGATGGGATCTTTTTTTCCCCCCAAAATGTAGTCAATTTCTTATTTTGCAAATGTTGTATCTATAGAGAAATGCCTGAGTTAGTAAGTTTATTTGATCTCTAACATGTTTCAATATCAAAATTTTGAATTCTTTTTATCCGAGAACAAATTTTTTATTTGAAATCTTGAAATATCTGTTTTTTGTCCATGTACATCTATATGTTTCTATGTATTGCGTATTTTATCAACAATTTCTTTCCATTAAATATATCTATATTAGTGATTCTGCACAACTTTACAAGTATCGATTTTGCGCATCCACAGTACACTTAACCCGTGTGTACCTTAAAAAAAAAAACGTGTGTACGTAGTACTATATGTATAAAAAGTCCCTTATATTTTTCTCTTCCCATGCTTCATATGAGATAAACTTACGCTCTGCTCGTTTCATGAAATATTTCCCTCATTTTTTGGCGTTTGGTTTGCTTTGGAAAATGAGTGTGTGGACTAGTTAATGGAAAATCTATATTTAAATTTGGGAAAATAATTTCTCTCTTTCAAAAATTGAAAAACATTCTTCAAAATATGACTAAGTATTAATGCTTTGACCCAAAATTCTACACTTGGATACAAAAACTCTAGTGTTCGTTCTCGAGTCTTGGTATTTAGGTTCAGGTCTCCAATGGCCAGGCCCGAGGCCCCAATGGCCATGCTTGAGTTCATTGAGGCTGAGCTTGAATCCTAGATGCTTGTGCCCGACTTTCTAGCACCCAAACGTGGGACCATAAAGGTATTGCTTGAGTCCCCGATACTCAAGCTCTAGACCATAAAGGCTATGTGTAGGTCATCGGTGCTTGGGCTCGGGACCCGGTTTAATGAAATGTTTGTTATTATAAAAATAATTTTAAAAATTGAAATTTTAATTATTTTTAATTTTCTTCTCTTTTTTTGTTTTTTATTGTTTTTCTTTTTCTTTTTCCTTCTTCCTTAGCCAGTGGCCAACCACGACAATGGCAAGCGATTGGCCACAGCCAAGGGACGAGGTCATCGGCTGCCAATTGTGGTTGTGGCCGGCCATTGGCCGAGGAAGAAGGAAAAAGGAAAAAAAAAAAAGAGAAAAAAATTTAAAAATTCATTTCTTTTGTAATTTTTCTCTGGGAAAATCAAATGGTAGAAACTATTTTCCAATTCATTTTTAGATTTCTACCGAATATAAAAAAAAAATTGTCAATTGGAAAATATTATCCAAAAACATCATATTTTTCATGAAATGAATAGAACCTTATTGTCCTTTTGACAAAACTTCAAATTGGCATTTTTTCGATAGTTTGACTCATCGAATTATTATCTACAAATTCATCTCGAACCAATAACAAATCCCATTGTTTAACATGTTTTCCAATAAAACTCCTTATTAAATTGCCCAAAATTCCATTAACAACCTCAGCTTGTCCATCGATTTGAGGATGGCTAATAGAACTAAACTATGGTTGAGTCCCCATTAATGAACACCAATATAACTCTCCATAACATATAAACTATCAAGGCTCCATGGCAATCATTCACAAATTTTTTACCATATAAAAACCATCCCATAATCCCCTTCCTACTAATAGCAACATTTCCATTGATAATGCTATTGGGAGAGCCAAAGTGTTGATTAGGTTTGTCTGAATTTACAAAGTTTAATTGATAGTCTTCACTTGTCCTATGAAAAAAATCACCACCTATATCTTTTGAGAGATACGCCTTCAAATTAAAATTTCATATATAACATTTCAAATCTTATTCCTTAAACTCCCTTTAATTTAATATTCTTTTTGTCCTTCGGAATGCTAGTGCTATAATTTTAGAGAGTTCATTGAGAATTTACCATATTGAAAATATCCTAATCATTATGGAATGACAACTCATTAATAAAGCGGTCTCAAGAAGAAAGTAGTTAAAACATAATTGAAAGAACGCACAAAAAGACTCATCATATATTCAATGGGTGTGCACCAAAGGGATTTAGTAAATCACACATGAGATCCACTAGATCAAGACGTCAAATTCTGTCGATGCATGTGCATTTTTTATTTATGTATATAAATGCAAGGTATAACTGTGGTGGTCGTATTTATTATGATATAGTAAACTTTGAGCTCTTACGCTACACCGACGTATATGTAACTCAAAAACGAAAAAACTACGCAAGACGGCTTGGACTCTATTGTTTTTCTTTTTTCTTTTCTTTTTGGTTATATTTATGACCATCTAGGCGTACAAAATATTTCTTCTTCCAAAAAACAATCAACCAACCACCACTTCCTAATAAGTGATGAATAGAAGAGATTCCCAACCTTCCACCGCCTTTGCGGGATCTACAGGAGGGTGGTTGTGAATCTCTACATAAGATTTCAGATGGTTAGCTTAAATGCATGTGATAAACTAGTTGGCAAAGGATTGACCGTGGCTTATGTGCTCACACTTAAAGTGCAACCTTAAGTGGTGGAAGTGGCCATGCCATTCGGCTACGTAGTGGTGGAAATTGCACTCTTTCTCTCTCTCTAAATCACAATTATTTTTTCTGCATGCATACGTGGTGGAAGTGGCCATGCCATTCGGCTACGTAGTGAAATTACGAGTGTTGGTGGATTTATGAGGATTACTTACTAAACTCATTTTTATAAAGTGAGAAGGTGTGCTCTATATACACCATATGATCTAGTGAATTCTAATCACATTTGGCTTGAATTATGATCAAGTGAATTTTATTTGAAAATCACAGCCATATTTTGAAATGAATATATATCTCACTTTTTTCTTCTTCTTTTTTTCTTTTGGAATGTCTATGCAAGTTGGCTTATTGTTCTTGCAGGAATTTAAAAAATTGAAGTTCATTGACTTCGGTGGATGCCATCACGATTTGTTTGCCGACCTCTCTTTTGCTCCAAATCTCGAGGAATTATATCTCTATCGATGCAAAAACTTGGAGCGTGTCCACGATTCAGTTGCAAATCACCGTAAGTTATGGATGTTGAATTTAGAAATGTGCTCTAAATTGCAAAGATTCCCTGATATTCCGAATAAGAATGAAAGCTTGTGAGAAATTATTCTAAGGGATACTTCAGTTAAAGAACTTCCTGCATCAATAGGAAATCTTGTCTCTCTCAAGAACCTTAATTTATATGGTTGTAAGGAACTGGCAATCCTTCCGCCTAGCATTTACAGGTTGCAAAAGCTTGAATCCCTACAACTTAATGGTTGCTCAAAACTAATCAAGTTTCCAAAGGAAGATGAGGATTTGAGTGAAACCCATACAGAGATTGGATTTCTTAAGTTAAAGCGGTTGAGTCTTAGAGGGTGCCATCTATCAGAAGTAGAGTTCCTAGAAAATCATTGTTATTTTCCCTACTTACAAAGCTTAGATTTGTCGGAAAACAATTTTACTAACCTTCCTACATGTGAAAGACTAAATAACTTGAAAGGTTTGGATGTTTTGTATTGCCAACAACTACAAGAGATCCCCAAGATTCCGAGGAAATTGAGAAGACTAGAGGCAAATGCTTGCAAATCTCTAAATAGAATTCCCTCCAACATTCATGAGGTTGAGACAGTTGAGTTATATTCAAGTCAGGAACTGGTCCGTAATGGGTTCTCCGTGAATGATTTGTTTAAGCTTGAGGTTAGTCTCTCTCTCTCTCTCTCTCTCTCTCTAAATCCCAGAATGGTGAGCTAATTTTAAAAAGCAAACAAAGGGAAAGTGATTATGTGCGTATATGTGGGGGAGGTTACTACAAGACAATGCAAAGGATATTCTTTTTATTTGTAGAACTCTAGTTCGCTATTGAATTACAGGGATCTCCCAATGAAAAACTTCAATAATACATGCTCATCTGGTTGCAAAATCTTCAACAATACATGTCATGTTTCCACCAATTAAGTACAAAAAAATCATTGTATTGCTATTGCTAACTACATCTAAAAATCTAGGACTACCACTTAACTCATTGAAACTCCTCCTTTTAGGTGCCAATTTTGAAAATTATCTAACAGTCTACATCTATGACAGAAATTTCATCGCCAAACAAATTGTCGAGTTGTTCTACCTGGAGGAGAGATGCCAAAGTGGTTGCTCCCCAATGAAGAGGGTTATATATCTTTCGTGGCTTCAAAGGACTTATATGAAAAGATCTTAGGAATAGTTTTTTGTGTTGTATTTCAGGCAAAAAAAGCAAGGTCACCTGGTGGAGATGGGGTTTTCCCAATTGAGGTTTTAGGACTTGTTAATTGCAAAGGCACAAAATGCGAAAGGTTTTTTGAGCCGATTTAGATCATGTGTGGCTTGAGTATATGGAATCAAAGGGTTTGTGGACAGTAGACCATTTTGGTCCGAATGACTCAAGTCATTTCCACATTAGCATTAGAGTATGTAGTTCTACATATCATCCAGATAAAAAATTACTTGTGAAAAAGTGTGGATTCCGACTAATATGCAAGCCACTAGACAATGATTTGGAGGTTTTGCTTCAAGAAGATCAATTGCTAGATCCAGCTTTACTCTATGAAGTTTCGCATGAAGATAATCCAGTGAGCATAAAGGAAGAAAATTCAAGTGAAACAAAAGACTTTTTTTTTTTGTCAGTCCTACTCTACACTCACTCGCAAACTTGTGCCCTACCTCTTGGAGGGCGTGGGAGTCGCAACCCACTCTCAAAACTTACGCGTCCCTATCCCATCCCCCCCCCTAAGAAGGTGGGGATTTGAACCCCTCACCTCCCCCTTCGCAGGAAGACAATGAAACGTACACAAAGATAAAAAGATTGAACATGGTTGACTTCTCAATTGAGGTATCTCTCTCTCTCTCTCTCTCTCTCTCTCTCTCTCTCTCTCTCTCTCTCTCTCTCTCTCTCTCTCTCTCTCTCTCTCTCTCTCTCTCTCTCTCTCTCTCTCTGTGCATATGTATTTGCATGTGTGTTGATGCGGAGTGCATGTTGCGCGCATGTAATGCAAAAGCTGAAAAATCTAGACAAACAAATAAATTTAATACAAAGTGATTCCACACATTATATAAAGCTTAATAAAATCTCAAATTGATGCAATCACAGAGACACAATGTTTATAATTCTTCTCTAGAAAAAAAATGTCGAAATCTTAGAAAATCTACTAGACAATGGACACGTGGTTCTTGATGTTATGGTTTGATCCTCAACACCGATGATAGTACTAGATCAACTCTAGTGACCAAGATAAAACTACACAACAATAATAATTCAATAATTCAACATGAGAACTTTTTCTTGGGTGTTTGTTGCTATTATGATAGGGGACTGTCGCACTACATGCCCTGCTGGCCACATGTAGATTACTTGGACAGTTTGACTTAATTTTATTTATTGAGAGTATCAGATTTGAGATTCTTCTTTTATATAAAGTTGGGGCAAACATAAAAGGTGCAAGTGGTTGGATGAGGCTGGTCTGTGGAGAGGGCATGCATTGGATTTTCCTTTTCAATTTTCCATTAGTTTGAGTGCAAGTAGAAGTTTTTTCTTTTATTTATTATAATAACGTTAAGTTCGTTGCAAATAAGTTGAAGTTCAATTAGGACAGTTTGTACTGAAGAATTGGTGATGTCTAAAGTGAAGTCATTACAATGAACATTAGACAGTGGGGTTTGACGAGAACGATTAATTTCTTAGATATGCAGTTCTATTTTCTGTCAATTTTTCACTTCCTATGTAGTAAACTCGGTTTCTATGAGTTACATTTTAGGGAGATATCAATCTAATAATAGTGGTGGCTACAACACTTGCAAGGGAATGATTTCCAACGTAAGCAAGGATCAATATGTCTAATTATTATTATAAAACTCTAGCTTTTGTGGAATTACTAGGAATATGCTCAAATCAAATTCTTCTTCTTCAACGAATAACATACTTGGATACTTCTAACAATTTACCCATATAATAGAAGTATCGCTATTTCCGTACCGGTTCTACTTACCAAAAGGTTTGCCCTGGAGGAGAGATGCCAAAGGGGTTCGTCATTGTTGAAGATGGTACAATATCTTTCATGGCTTCACAGGACTTGTACAACAAGTTTGAAGGATTGTATCTTTGTGTTATCCTTGGTGTTGAAGATGGAAAACAGGAAGTATCTTTTGACATCGTACCACATGTTAATGGCCACAGGCGGAATGGGTTATCCGGAACTCTCAGTTCATTTGATACTGACCACGTGTGGTTTCAACTTCTCTTTCCAAATTGGTTATGGGGAGTATTGGAGGGAGCAGTCGACTTTGGTAAATTTGATAAGAGGTATCTACAATTTAGCCTTACTATTAGAGTAGCGGGTGCAACCGTGAAAAAGTTGGGATATGTGATGCAATCCGATCGACTAGAGGATGCTTTGAAGGTTGAGATTGAAAAGAATCGATTAATGGATCCAGTTTCACTCTTTGAGGATAATGAGACTCCAGCGTACTATGGGAGCTGCGGGTGGAAGGCATTGATAAAGAGACTCAAATATATGTATGGAGGGAGAGACTCAATCTATTAGAAGAGCGGCATCATGCCTGGCTCACAAGTCATCAGCGTGGGGCGGGGCGCTACAGGAGGTAAAGTAGAGGTTTTGCGAAAAGATTCCAAGTCATTTCCAAGTTATTTGTATTAGGGTTTGTGCGAATGTGTGTGAATGATCGATAGAATTTGTGTGTACAAGGGTTATGAGTGCGTCTTATTTTTCTTTTTTTTTTCAATTTCTTTTTTTTTTCCTTTTGTGGCCCAATGGGAGGGCGGGTAAAATCGCTCCCTTTCTATATTTGGGCTAGTTTCTCGCCTTAGTTTTCTTTTCTTCCTCTTGTTAAATAATAATTTGATTAAAGATCCATTCCACAAAGAAATGGTTATTTGTATTATTAATTAAGCAAATCCAACGAGCATTTCCATCTCAAACTTTTGCCAAAAAGAAAACATTATATAAACAACTCATGAATATATGTAGAATACACTATGTTCATACATAACTATAAATGAATGAAATCATAACTTAAGATAATGAAAATGATTTGCAGATTACCAATTAACATCTTATCTTCTAAATATGAATTCAAAAGAATTCTCTAGTATTTATTGTCTTATCTTCTAGAAGGGTTCAAATTATTTAATGCCGCGTGTACACAAGAAATTGATATTAAAAAATTTAACATAGTAAAGATATTATTTGTATGTAGTAAACATGACAATACCATTTTGCTATACTTCTTGTCTTGTTTTATTGTACTTTAGCTTTAAATCCTAAATTTTTTAGCATTTAATACTAAATGCTACAAGTTTTAAGAAATTTATACAATGTTCTAGTAATTAAAAATCATTTGAAATGCTTTTACATGATTGCTTTGTTGGGGACATATGTGAGAGAGTACATTGGGTAAACTTGCCAAAAAGCCAAAGATATAATTAGTGTTCTGAAGATAAGTTTTGATACATTGGAGGACAATGAGAATGACATTTTTCTTGACATTGCTTGCTTATTTAAAGGGAGTAAAAGTGATTATGTAACCAGAGTTCTTGACAGTTGTGGTTTAAAGACATTAATTGGGATTCAAACTTTAATAGAGATATCTTTAATAAACGTTGAGAATCAGAGAATAGTACAAATGTATGACTTGATGTGGCTGATGGGTTAGGATATTGTGAAACAAGATTGTCCAGATGACCCTGGGAAATGGAGTAGATTATGGTGCTACGATGATGTTTTTGAAGTATTTTTGGAGGATATTGTGAGAGCTTCTCAAGAAATCATTTATAATCTTGTCTTCTTTAATTTACACACTATTCCCTAATTCGGATTGGGTAATAATGATTATTTTGTTTTCCTAGATAGGGAACCAATGTTGTTAGAGGCATAATGCTGGATTTACCAACACAAGAAGAGCTAGACATCAATCCCAGTGCTTTCACTATATGAGGAGACCGAGATTGCTCCTAGTCCCGAATGCACAGCTCAGCAGAGGTCCCATATGTCTTCTGAAAGATTTAAGGTGGCTTGAATGGCCTGAATATCCTTTATCAACTTTGAAGTTTAGTGCTGGTCTAAAGAAACTTGTTTGGTTCGATGTGCATAATAGCCGGATTAAAGGATTATGAGATAACTTAGAGGTACATCATACATTCTTTTATTGATGGTTTTCATTTCGTACCTTTCACAAAGTGAAAATTTATCAAAACCTTGTTTGGCTGTTCTTTTTAATTTGCAGCATTTTAGGAATTTGAAGTTCCTAATTCACAATTGTTGTAAGTCTCTCGATTAGTGTTATGGACATCTCGAGAGGTGCCAAATTTGGAGACAATGAACTTAGGTAGGTGCTCGAAACTCAAGGAGCTTCCAAGCAAATTGAAGCTGAAATATCTTCAAAACTTGATGATCTGGCTGCTTTAAGCTTGATAAATTACCTGATATTAAGGATATGGAGAGATTAACAAAACTTCATATATCTCTTACCTCCATTAAATAACTTCCCGCGTCAATTGGAAACCTTATCTCTGTTGAGGATTGTGGAAAAGTCTTATCATTCTTCCTAGTAGCATTGACGAGATGCAAAGTCTAGAGCACCTTTCTCTTGAAGGTTTGTTCACTATTTAGCTTGTTTCTAGGGAGTAGTGAGAGCTTCGATCCCCCTAATGGTAGACTTGGATTCCAAATTTGGTCTCCCTAAAGTTTAGTGGGTGCAAACTGTCAGAGGAGGAATTCCTTCAATCTTACCTGCTTCTCTTCTGTAAATATTTTGCATCTCTATGGAAATAATTTTGTTAGTCTGTCTACAGGCATTATCAAGTTTGAGGAGTTGATGGTCCATTAAAAATTAGATGATTGTAAGCAGCTATAGGAGATCTTGGAGCTTCCACCAGACATTTTCACCCTTGAAGCAAATGGTTGCATTGCATTGTCCAGATTTCCAAAATTGCATATTCAGTGCATTCAATCCTCCATGTCAGTGTATATTCGCTTAGATTATTGTCATGGATTGGTTCATGAAGGTATCGACCTGGCTAACATTACACATGTGCATGAGCTTATGTGATTTCTGATTTAATAGATTTGCTATAGCCGGATGTTGGTGAGATGGGTCACTACATGGATACTATATTTCCTTGAAGAGAGATAGCATGTTGGTTTATCCAAAGTCAAGAGCGTTTTGTCTCTTTCTGGGTACCCCGAGATTTGCCTGGGAATAACCTTGGGCTTTGTGTGTTGCTTTTGGATTGGAGGAAGGAAATGAGGCCAGTTTTTTGTTTGAGGTTTAGGTATTGGCGAATCATGTTCATAGTAATTATGATACAAGAACATTCTCTTTTTACAGTTTGATTACTTGTGGTTTAAATATGTTACACGCCATTCATTTGATGAGCTGGATGAGATGCTAGAGACCGAGTGGAGTCTTTCTAGGTTTCATTTGAAGTATTAGAAGCAACACTAAGAAGGTGTAGGTTTGGCTTTATATGCAAGCAAGCAAAGAGTGACCTAAGGAAGCACCTCAAGCTTTTAAAGATAATCTCAATTGTCAGATATATTCTTGATTCGTGGAAAAAAGGTCCACTTCTGGATTGCAATTAATTTGAGTATTTGATGTAATGCTTACTATAACTTGTCGCATTTTCTAAATGATTTCTCGCACTCTGCTTTCAGCAACTTTAGCACTAGTGCTGTTTCCGGCAAGAATGACCCTCTTGTCCATTTTCTGATTTTTTTTATGGATATGTGATGACCACAAGTGCTTGTCACCTCAAGCAACTTCATCATGGTTTGTTACAAAAGATGGATGGATGGGACATCTATTGATTTTGGTTAGTGCTAACCCCAAGTTGTGGAAATTGAATTGCGAGGGACTGCTTTGTAGATGTCCAAAATTATACATATGGACCGTTTATATTTTTTAGCAGCTGCAAATTCGAAATTTTATAGTTGAGTTTTGCTTTAGGCAGGTGGGAGTAGCCCAAATGCTGAGATGTAAATGGATATTGAAAATAGTCATGTGGATCTTGTCTTTTGGCCTCAATGTAAATATTGTTTGAGTCACTAGGATTTTGTGATTTAAAATATGCTAGATTTGTATTGCTCCTTGCACTTTCCTCCTGTGGATCCTATAATTTTTTCCATATTGCTTATTGCGTCACAATACGAAGTATCAATGTCAAAACATAAGGATACTGAAGTTCTTACTAAAGTTCTAGCTCTTTGCTCTCTCTTTTATGTTTATGCGTCCATTAATCTCTCTAAGTTTCCCCTTTTATCCTAGTTGGAATGCTTATTATGCAAGATTGTAAAAGCAATACAATTGATGTGAAGGTTAGCTTTTCCAAGTTTCTCGGATGTAGCTCTTTCGCATTTAACCAAACTAAGCTAGCAGGTATTAATTTTACTCTTCTGCAGAGCTTTTTGGCTATTCTATCTCTATAAAAGGTTGAACAAGTAAATAGTTCCATATTTTTTTTTTTTTTGGTAAAGGTAATAGTTCCATATGTTTTATGCTACAAGTATCGATTGTTGGAAATCTCTTCGCCTTTTAACAAATTCATGGTTTGTTTACCTTCGAATGCTCAGAGACATATACCTTTTTATTTTTCAAAATGGTATTTTGTTGTGCATCCAAATGATTGCTCCTCTATTTGCCATTTTCTTGCCTTGATTTTTGTTTTTGTGACAAAGGGTGGCATTACTTATGTTAGAGGATATCCTATGAAGGTAAGAGGCATCTAGAACAAAGCTGACATTTCAGTTGCATTTGCAAGTTAGATTCCTATGTAGAATCCCATCAATGTTTGTATCCAAGTTCTTTAAGTTTTTTCGATTACTCTTTGTGTCATGAAGTTTGAGCTATAATGCCATTGAGTGTCCTCTCACATTGCCTTAAAGTTTTATTACTGAGGTTTTGCAAATTGATTCAACATCTTGCATTCTAATTTGTCTAATTATCTTAGTTGGCATGCCATCCTAGTATTAGCACATACAACTCAAACTGAGAAAGGTGAAGGGCCATGACTAGCAAAAAGGGCACATTCTGGTGTTCTTGTAGATGGTGGGAATTATGGGGGCCCAAGAGGGAGTGTGCTAAAATCTGTATTTGTCAGTTCTACATTTGTAAAAAATTTGGCCCAACTCGTTCAAGTTCAGCAGCCAGGTTATAAAACAATGCTTACGATTACATGGGTTATGCCAAATACATTTATGCCAATTGACAAGCTGCTTCTCTCTAATTGCATTTCATTTGCAAGCAGAATTATACCTTCCATCAAAGCAGCAATGGCGGGATGCAAGAAAAGGATCCTGCATAAAGTAGCCATCACTTGCAGCAAATCGTCGATCTTGAATCCATGCTTCCCAAACAACTGCTGATTAAAATCAAGAGATGGACTGAACCATAGACAATTTCTTGTTAGATATTTATCAAGCAAATGACCATAAGATGCCACAATCAAACCATAAAAAAATGCACTCCCCTACTCAACATGTACTTCATTAGCTGCCTGGCTATTTTACACAGCTTCAACACTTAATTCGGCAATAGGACTCAAAGCGCAACTTTAAAGATCAAAAGCTCTTCCCTTTTTGTTTATGAATTTCAATCCAAGATGTTCAAAAGTAATTGGATTTCAAGAAAATGCTCAAATTACATGAGGATACATGAGGATACAAGCATTATTCCATTCCAATAATATCATTTAATCCCAAGCATACTTGCTTCTTAGGTAGACAGACCTTTTGCTCCATGCACAGTAGAGCTTTTCCAAAAGAAAGCATCACGCTTTGCGTGTTTTGTTCTATTAGTTCTCTTGGGCAGGATGAAAATATTGCGGTAGTAGTTCACAATTATAGAGTAAGTAATAAGTCGTAATTGACTAGCATGATAAATTCATTCCAATGACCCGATTCGAGTCAACAACTATTAAGTAGTTAGGAGTAGTAAATTCATTGAAGTGAAATTTACCGTTATAGCTCCACACCAACAATTATAGGGTAGCTAGGAATAGTAATTACACCTTTCCTCCCAAGTTGGTGGGGCCCACCTACCCATCAAAATCAACTTTATCTTTTTTCTTTCCACAGCAAAGTTGCGTGGAGGCGTGAGGCGAAGTTGCGTGGAGGGAACCTGGCACGAAAGTGATGAGCTACTCCTAGAACTTTTGCTCTAGATATGAACATGTTGAAGGAACAAGGTGGTGGGGCCCACCTACCCAACTTTATCTTTTTTCTTTCCACAGCGAAGTTGCATGGAGGCGTGCGGCGAAGTTGTTTGGAGGAACCTAGCACGAAAGTGATGAGCTACTCCTAGAACTTTTGCTCTAGATATGAACATGTTGAAGGAACAAGGTGGTGGGGCCCACCTGCCCAACTTTATCTTTTTTCTTTCCACAGCGAAGTTGCATGGAGGCGTGCGGCGAAGTTGCGTGGAGGAACCTAGCACGAAAGTGATGAGCTATTCCTAGAACTTTTACTCTAGATATGAACATGTTGAAGGAACAAGATGGTGGGGTCCACCTGCCCAACTTTATCTTTTTTCTTTCCACAGCGAAGTTGCATGGAGACGTGAGGCGAAGTTGCGTGGAGGGAACTGACACGAAAGCGATGAGCTATTCATAACACTTTTGACTAAGCAAAAAAGACAGGAAAAAGTAGAGATATTGTCAAATCACATGGACTTCACAATGACCGGTGTAGTTAGTACGCTCAATTAATGTTAGTGATGTTCATTTTTAACATCAATTTAAATAGTAACAAAATAAGCTAAACTCTAGACGCAATATTTATCACATCATCCAACTTTAGTGGATGATTTATACTTTCGAAGTGTCATTCTTCATTAAAGTCCAAACACGGAAATTCTCTTTTTGGACTAAATAATCTGAATCTAACGTGCTCTTTCACAACTAGACGAGATCTTTCTTATGAACTCTCATAAGAAGCAAATGAATTCCAAAAAGCATCCAATGAAAAAGGCTCTATTCAAGTGAAGGATCCTTCGCTCCAGAGTAATAGAAAATAAGTTATTGGCATTCTAGTTAATCACAAAAAGGTGTTCTTCTAGAGAAATTTCTCATTTCTTTGAATTTATACATTAGAAACAACCGCATTATGTTACTGAGCAAAAAGCTTGACCTTTTTTCATTCCTGAGCTATGAAAGAAAACTAGTCACACAAGGGACTATATACCCTCTTTCTCTTCCACTTATTCACAATTTATGGGATAATATTTGTCACAAAACTTGTGCATTATAGACTTAATTTCTGTGCTAGTTGTTTGTAATCTGCATTCAAACTCCTATTATGGCACAAAAGTGCCCTTGCTATGGCGAGGGACCTTATCATTGGTTTGGTGATTAAGCTCAGTGATTATGTTTATGAGGCCTCCAGTGCAAGAGCTAATCAAAAACCAACAGTTTTTGCTGCTGAGGTGAGGAATCTTATCCTTGGCATCGTGAATGTGTTATAGCTCAAATCAAAAAACAACAATTGAATTCCATGCCATGTTCACGAGGCTTGGCCATTAACGACAAAGCATACGCTAGAAAAAAAAATTAAAGCATTAAGAAAATTGCAAAATAGGGACCACTACCAACATGTAGGATCGCTACGGCAGTAAATCCAATTTAAAAATACATAGTGGATGCAACTTATATGCGTTACAAAAGGAGACATAATGCACCCGAAAATCTAACAAAACAAGCAAAAACAATACTAAATACAAAAAAGTTCTCCTACCATCACTATTGTCGCTATTATCGGTGTGAAATTCCACTACATGCCCACACCTTATTGACATGTTGCTTCAACAAAATGCAATTGCTGTCTCTTGATTGAATGAAGGATCGGTTGCATCAATTTGAATGAGACTAACCTTAGTTGAACGTAAGTGGAGATGGAGGTGAATCGCAATCTTGAGAAAAGATGATGGAGAGTCGAGGCCCTTGTGTTAGATTTGAGTGTCTTACTAAAAGAAGAGGTGGGCCTTGCTCGAGTTATGTTTTCTTCTCTCCAAAGAAATGAATACTGGATGCAAAGAAGAACATGTGAAGAAACAAAGGAAGAAGTGTTTTGGTTTTTTATTTTCTTTTTAAGGTTGGCAATTGTTTAATCAATTTTTTTGGACAAAAGTACCCATATTCTGGCCACTGAAAAAATCATATGCTTGTTGGTCGACAAACATTTGGCCAATTGATGAGTTTAAACTTTTATGGGAGACTGATTTAATTACTTTAGGCCATTATTTTAGAATAATGTCCATTTTAGGTCTCTCTTCTTCTTTTTTTATAAAATGGCCTTATTTGAAAATTTTTCAAATAATAACTATTAAGTTGTTTATGTTAGTAGGAAAAAAAAAAGGGATAAAAATGCGATGAAAATGAGCCGCTGCACTCAAGCCTTTGATTCGCTCTAGATATGGGCACGTAGAAGAATGAGGTGGTGGGGGCCATCTACCAACTTGATCATTTTTCTTTCCAGAGCGAAGTTTTCTTTGCCTGGAGGAGTGAAGCTAGCATAAAAGTGATGAGCGAACAATCCTTTTGGGCTTTTAACTAAGCGAAAAAAGAAAAATAAAGATAAAAAGACACATCATCAAATCACATTGAATTAATAATGATCGGCAATATTAGTGCACTCTATTAACATTAGTGATGTTCACAGGTAACATCAATTTAGATTTAGATAGTAACAAAATAAGCCAAATTCTAGACACGATGTCTACCATATCCAATGTTAGTGGATGCTGTAGACTTTAGAAGCCATTCTTTATTAAAGTCCAAATGTGGAAATCCTGTTTTGGACTAAATAATCTAAAAGGAATGTGTTCTTTCACACCTAAACAACGTCTTTTGTATGAACTATTGTATACTAACTATCCAATTCTTTTGAAAATGACTTGCACTTTTTCTGGTTTCTTCTTTCTAGGACTTGCACTTTAATTTGATAGGAAATAACATCACAAAGCAAGTGACTCTATCCAAAGAAGAAGGCCCTACCTGAGGGAGAGATCCTTCCCTCCAAAGTAATAGAAAATAAGCTATTGGCACAATAATTAATCATTTAAAGGTGTCTTTCTAGAGAAATTTCTCATTTATTTGAATCAACCACATTACTTTCTACTAAGCAAAAAGCTTGATCTACTTTTGTGCTCGAGCTATGAAAAAGAAAAGGTAACCCTTATGCAATTCGTAACAAAGAATGCCTAACAATGTATAGAAAATGTAACGTATCAATTATTGGCGAAGACATACTATCGAAACTCTTCCCTCAAGTCAGTACAAGTATCTATGTACTTGCACGACTAATACATCTCACGTAGGATATTATGAAAGTTCTAAAATTTGTTCTAAAACTTATTACGAAAGTCCAATTGAAATCCTAAAACTTTCAAATATGTAATCAATAAAGGACTTGATTGCATTTTTTTTGAAAGTTTTATGACTTGATTATACTTTCATGACATATTTTAAAATTTTGAAGGTTTTAGAACTCAATTATATTTTTGTAATAAACTTTAAGACTTCTAATACATTTATTCAAAAAAAGAAAAAAAAATAAAAGAAAGGTTAAAAAATGCAATGGAAATGAGCCATTGGCCATCAAAATCAACCTTATCATTTTTCTTTCCAAAATGAAGTCGTGTGGAGTGAAGCTAGAAAAAAAGTGATGAGCAAATATTTCCCTAGGCTTTTGACTAAACCAAAAAAAAATAAAAAAATAAAAAAGAAGGAAAATGGTCAAATCATGCAAAATCCATAACGATGGGCGTAATTAGTGCACTCTATTAACTTTAGTGATGCTCATATGTAACGTCCATTTAAATAGCAACAAAATAAGCTGAAACTCCAGACATAATTCCCACAACATCCAACATTAATGGATGTTTTACACTTTCGAAATGCCAATCTTTATTAAAGTCCAAACACGAAAATTCTCTTTTGGACTAAATAATCTGAAAATGAGTCATTTCTCACTTAGATAAAGTCTTTCTTATGAACTCTCGTATGAAATATCCAACGTTAACCACCTTCTTCTTTGAAACATCAAATTTGGCGTCCCCAAAGCTTCAACCGGAAGAGTGAAGCAGTGCAGAAAAACAGATTTCCACACAGGGGAAGGGGATCCTCGAAGGGGAGTCTGTGAAATTTATTCCCAAAAAGCATACAATGAAAAGCGTCCTACTTGAGCGAGATATCCTTCGCTCCAAAGTAATAGAAAATAAGTTATTGACATACCAGTTAATCATTTAAAGATGTTGTTCTAGAAAATTCCTTGTTTTTTGAATTTATACATTAGAACCAATTGCATTCAACAAAACAAAAGCTTGATATATTTTCATGCCCAAGCAATGAAAGGAAAATGTAATCCATATGCAATTTATAGCTAGAATGCCCAATGCATAGAAAATGTGAAGTACTAAGTATCGGTGATAAAATACTCAAATCATAATCATTTTCTCAAATCGACACAAGTATCTCCATACTTTGCATAACTAATACATCTTGTGTAGGATATTACAATTGATTTCTACATCAAAGCTATCCTCTCAACTTACCCAATAGGCCCCACTCTAAATTTGGATTTCTTCAATCACGAGAGACTAATTTAGCAAACAATTATATAAAATGGAAGCACCAAGTTTCTGCATGAAGGCATAGTCATGAGAATTTTAGCTATCAAAACAGTACTATGTAACCACCCTTTAAAATCCGTTGTCCCATTGATGCGTACGTTATAGACTTAATGGGATAACTTTTAAACACCGAATTGCAATATATTCAAGTATATTTCCGCCAAGAAATTCACTTGATTTTTTAGATTTAAGGAGGTAAATATTAACGATTATCAAAGTGCAATAATTCTCTAATAAATCCATTGGTTTTGTGGAAGAGAATATGAAACGTCACGAAAAATCAACTCTTATTCCCTGAATATTGGAAGCGCAATCCTCATAGTTTCGTCGTACCTCGACCGGCAACTAACAACATCTACTTTGTGGTCTTCCTCGGTGTCGTAGCATGGGCGACTGATGAGAATGGGTTGAGAGTGTCGCCTGGGAATTGCTTTAGACATGAGCGCGTTTTGTTCCAAAAGTAGGAACAATGTAGTGGGGGCCACTTGCACATGAAAGTCTCCTGGATCATTTTTATTTCCAAAGCAAGTTGCCTTGTTTTATTAGAAAATGGGCTTTATTAACATAACGATTTTTGAGTTACTGTAAATAACACTTTATTATGAGTCATAAATTCTTAAATGAGTGAATTTCAAAATAATTTATAATTTTTTATTATTTAATTTTTTATAGTCCTAAACAGATTGCTATCCTCACAATAGAGTGCTTGATGAGCGAAGAGGTAGGCCTTGCTTGAGCTTTGTCTTCACCTTTAGAAAGAAACGAAGACCGCAAGGAAAGGAAGATGTCAAGAAACGAAGGAAGAAACCTTTTGTTTTTTGTTATTTTGTTACATGTGAATGTCTGACTAATGAAGAGGTGGCCTTGCATGAGCTTTTTCTTCATCTATGGAAAGAAATGAAGACTAGAAGCAAAGGAGAAGATGCGAAGAAATGAAGGAAGAAACCTTCGGGCGCGATGTGTGGGGGTGGGGTGGTGGTGGTGATTTGTTTTTGGGATTTATAATTTTTACCAAATTTTTTAGACAAAAATATCCAGATTTCGTCTGTTGACCAATCATACATCTACCAGTTATCAAAAAATTGGCCGATCAGCAAGCTTTGGCTCCTATGTGAGATTGATTTAGTCATTTTAGGCAATTATTTGATTAAATTCAGTTTAGGCTTTTTTTTTTTTTTTTTTGTAAAACGAGTCTAATCCATCTCCTTGTTTAACATTTTCCTGAATAATAACAACCAAGACGATTCTGTTTATAACCAAAAAAAAAAAAAAATGCAATGGGAATGAGCCACTGGAGTCAAGCCTTGGAATCGCTCAAGATATGAGCATGTATAAGGAACAAAGTGGTGGGGGCCACCTGCCCATCAAAATCAACTCGATCTTTTTTTCTTTTCTGAGCAAAGCCACGTGGAGGGAAGCTAGCACGAAACTAATAGAGCAAACATTTCCTTGTGCTTTTGACTTAAGCAACAAAGACAAAGAAAAAAGGTGAGATATCATCAAATCACATGAAGCTCATAATGATCGGTATAATTATTGCACTTGATTGACATTACTAACGTTTATATGCAGTATAAATTTAGATAATAACAAAATAAGCTAAACTCTAAGTGTAATGCATCCCATGTTAGTGGATGCTTTACACTTTTGAAGTACCATTTTTCGTTAGAGTCTAAACGCAAAAATCCTCTTTTGGACTAAATAATTTGAATAGAATGTGTTCTTTTACGCCTAGTAAAAGCCTTTCTTACAAATTCTCATACCAAGTATCCACTGCTTTTGAAAATGACTAGCACTTTGATTTGACAATGAATGACATCACCAAGCATATGAATTCCAAAAAAGCATCTAATGAATAATGCTCTAGTCGAGTGAAAGATCCTTCACTCCAAAGTAATAGAAGATAAGCTATTGGTGTACCAATTAATCATTTTGAGGTGTTCTTTTAGAAAATTTCTCATGTCTTTGAATTTATACATTAGAACCTACCGCATTACTTTCAATTGAACAAAAAGCTTGATATATTCTCATGCCCGAGCTATGAAAAGAAAAAGGTAATCCTTGTCCAATTTGTAATTAGATTGCCTAATGCATAGAAAATGTGCAACTGATTGTTGGTGAAGACGTGCTCATATCAAAGCCCTTCTCTCAAATCGGCACAAGACGTGCTCACATCTTGTGTAGGATGTTACGATTGATTTACATGTCAAAGCTATCCTCTTGAGTTATCCAGTGAGTCTGTACTCTAAATTCTAATTTCTTCATTTCCATTATATATTGATTTATTGGAAGGCATGGCAAAAAATCATGCGAATTTTAGCTACCAAAATAGTAGTGTGCAACAAATTACGCTAGCGACATTTCCCCGTGCCACAATACATCAGTTCTCAAGAATAGGATCCCAAGCCGAGCTTGCTGAGCCCACCGGGCACCGCCTCCTTCTCTCCAATTTCCTGCCACATCCTCTCATCTGCCTTGCCCACAACGCTGGAAATTAATATAACATTCTTTGTTGACCCGCAAAAAAAGAAAGTCATGCCTCTGCGTGCAAAGAAAATACCAAGAAGATCCGTTGGGGAACAAATCTCACTGATCGCGAACGCCATTTCCTGGAAGCCACAGCTAAGTACTTTATTGGTGGCCAATGGAGTAGCTTACCTTTTAAGACCTCGCTTCATCCTTCAGCACCTTCATTTTCCAAGCAAACACACCAGCACCTTCCTCCTTTTACCAAATTCTAATGGCTTCTTCTTCTTCTGTGTTAAGTATTTCGCGACCAAAGAAGTGACATTGGCATTGAGGCTTGTTTTCAAAAAGCTCGCCAAAGGAATTAACAAAAAAATATCCGATTGTGATCACGGCTTGTTACATCGTTCAAAGTCGGTTGTAGTTAAAATAATTGGAAAAGGTAAAGCCTCGATTTCAAACAACACTACTTATATTTTACCAAGCTGGGATCTTCCATATGTATCATGTGTTAATAACAGACAAAGCGCATAGATTAAGCCCGGTGCATATTTCCTTTTTTTTTTTAAGTAATAAAATAAAATAGAAAAGAGAATTTTCCAGGGACATGATGAGTTGAATGATGTAAACATGCACATGACTCCCTCATTCCATTCTTAAGCAAAAGATGGCTACTTAAAAATCTGAAAATCAATTAATGGGGAAAAAACATAATTGTATCCATTACGCGTTAAAAAATCTATTTCATGACTTATTTTTTGGGGACACAATGAGTTGAATAAGCAAAAAATCTAAACAATTTCCTACCGATTAATGTGAAAGATATGTTGCTATTCATAGAAGACAAAATATTGAAATGGAATATATCGGATTTGGGTTGAGAATGATAATTTTTTTATTGCATACATAAATTTATACTTAATTTTTTTTATATGCTTTGAATAATATTGAACTTTGGCAAATAAAATAAAGTAGGGATGTTCGATTTCCGATCCGATCCAATGAAATCCATCACTTTTTTTTTTAAAAAAATCACTAAAGAGTATCTGTGCACAATGAAAAAGTGACAAATCTTAAAATATTGATGGAAGTAATGATAAATGAAAAGTTATTGGGTCATAACTTGTGATGCTACTGGATAAGATGGTATTTAGTTCACATTTGACCATTTTTTTTTAAGAAATAAAAGTATATTTGTTTAGTTTAGTCCAATCCAATTTTCACTTTTAAAAATTAGGAATTAGACGGACATTCTTGAAAATCGGACCCAACTTGCTGATTTGGCTCAACCCGGGCAGTTCCCGATTTGAAAGGTTCATTTTGAACACCCGTAAAATAAAGTCACTTTCCGGTTTTTTGTAAGACAAAAACAAACGATTTTAAAATAAAAAGGGAAAATTCCAAAATAGGACCCGAAGTGCAATCTTTTTCTCAAATAAGGGTCCGAAGTGAACATTGTTTCAAATAGGGACCCGAAGTGCCATCACTTTCTCAAATAAGGACCTGAAGTGGATGTTATTTCAAATGAGGACCTATAGTGGTTATGTTTGTTTCGAATAAGGACCTGACTTTTCGGCGATCAATGATATTTTTGTCTTTCCATTTTCCGCCTTTTTTTTTTTTTTTGGTTCTTCTTCTTCCTCTTCGCTAGTGGCCAGTTGACCACCGGCGATGCCCATAGAGGGCTAGGCGAGACTGCCCACGCCGGTCCTTACTAGTAGCTGGCGAGGGCCAATCTCGTCGATGGCCCCTAGGTGAGGGTCGCCACGCCCAAGCGACGCCATCCCTCACTTGTGACTAGCGTGGATGGCCCTCATTGGCAAAGGCGACCCTCACCCAGCCCTTTGTGGGCATCGTCGATGGCTGGCAGCCATCGACAATGAGGAAGAAGAAGAACCAAAAAAAAAAAAAAAAAAAAGGAAATAAGGGGAAAATGCCAAATGATGAAAATACCATTGACCGGTCGAAAAATTAGCTAGTTGGTAACCGGCGAGGTGGGGTCCATATTTTGAAACAACCAAAGCCACTTTAGGTTATTATTTGAAACAAAGTCACTTTTGGGCTCTTATTTAAGAAAATAAGAGCACTTTGTGTCATTTTTTGAAATTTTCCCAAAAAAAAAAAAATAAAGAGGAAAGAAAAAAGGCGAAAAATCACAAAAGACAAAAATACCTTGATCACCTGAAAAGTCGGTCCTTATTCAAAACAAACATAACCACTTTTGGTCCCTCATTCAAAACAACATCCACTCCAAGCCCTTATTTGAGAAAGTGATGGATTTGGTCTCTATTCAAAACAATGTTCACGGACCCTTATTTGAAAAAATATGATGCTTGGCCCCATTTTGAAATTTTCCCAAATAAAAATGAACGAAAGAAACTTCTCGTCCATTTGCGAAAAATGAAAAGAAAAAACAAAAATGAAAAAGGCGCTTTTCCTAACGCGGTGCGACGTTCGATGTTTCTCAGTCCGCGTCGATTTCTTGACCAACTCCACTATAAAAGCATCACTCATCGCTCGACACGAATCCAAACTAGGCTCAGATTCTATCTTTCAATGTCGTCGTCGTCGTCGTTATTGCTCAAAAAAAAAAAAATGTCGTCGTCATTTCGTCCAAAAAAAAAAAACAAAACATTTCGTCGTCGTTTTCTTCTTCTTCTTCCGAAGCGAAATGGCCGTTCGACGTCTTCCTCAGCTTCAGAGGGGAGGACGTCCGCCACGGCTTCGTCGATGACCTCCACAAGTGTCTGCTTCATCGAGGCATCAACGCTTACATCGACAGCGAGGACTTGAGGCCCGGGGACCAGATCTCGCCAGCGCTGACGAAGGCCATCGAGGAGTCGCGGATCGCCGTGCTCGTCTTCTCCAAGAACTACGCTTCGTCTCGGTGGTGCTTGGACGAGCTGGTGAAGGTAATGGAGTGTAAGGAGCTCAAGGGGCAGCTGGTGTTGCCCGTGTTCTACGGAGTGGAGCCGAGGGAGGTTCGAGGGCAGAGAGAGAGTTTTGGCAAGGCATTGGCCAGGCACGAGGAGAAACTGGGAAAGGGTTCTGAGAGGGTGGAGAAATGGAGGCAAGCCCTATTCGAAGCGGCCAATTTGTCCGGTTGGCATTATGACCATGGGTAATCACAGTGTTCCTATTCGACCCTGGAAAAGAATTTGGAATTCTCTAATTTTATTGATACATGATGGCATCGATTAGTATGTTGGCCTAGAGTAATGTTTTGGACTGTTGAAGAGTGATTGTTTACTTTGCGTTAGCTTTAGTTAGCTCAATGGACTGTATGTTTTTGTTTATTCGCGTTCTTTTTGCTGCTTTGTTTTGACAGAGATGGGACCGAGTTCATCGAGAAGATCGTCAAAGAGATCTCAACTACAGTAGAACGAGTACCCTTGAGTGTTGCCAAGTATCCCGTTGGTGTAGGTTGCCGGGTAGAAAAAGTAATGTCGTTGTTGAGTATGGGCTCGGATGATGTTCGGATGATAGGAATATGGGGAACTGGGGGCTTAGGAAAGACCACTATTGCTAAAGATGTCTATAACAGAATTTATAGACAGTTTGATGGGTGCAGCTTTCTTGCAAATGTTAGAGAAACTTCCAATAGACCTGACGGCCTAGTTCATTTGCAAAAAACGCTGCTATCTGAGACATTATGGAAAGAAAATTTAGAGGTCTTAAGTGTGGATGGAGGCGCTAATTTGATACGAGATAGACTTTGCTGCAGGAAGATTTTACTTGTGCTTGATGATGTGGATCGTGGGGACCAGTTAAATGCATTAGCTAGAGAATGTGCATGGTTTGGAAAAGGGAGTAGGATCATCATTACGACAAGAGATAAACATGTACTAACTTCTCATGGGATTGATCAGGTATATAAAGTTGAACCATTAGATCGAGGTGAAGCATTTGAACTTCTCAGTTCATATGCTTTTCCAAGAAACCAGACGAAAGACATAAGCAGGGATCTCATAGATAATATTTTGGGCTACGCTAATGGCCTTCCCTTGGCGATTGTGGTCTTGGGTGCCTTTTTATGTGACAGAAGTAGAGGGGAATGGGAGAGTACATTGGAAACACTTGCTGAAAGTCCTAATAAAGATATAAACAATGTCCTCAAGATAAGTTTTGATGCGCTGGACAACAATCAAAAGGACATTTTTCTTGACATTGCGTGCTTCTTTAAGGGGAGAGAAAGGGATTATGTAACCAGAGTTCTTGATGGTTGTGGTTTAAAGACTTTAATTGGGATGCAAATTCTAATAGAGCGATCCTTAGTGACAATTGACAAAGAGAGAAATGTACAAATGCATGACTTGATTGAGCTGATGGGTCAAGATATCGTTAAACAAGAGTATCCAGATGAACCTGGGAAACGGAGTAGATTATGGTGCGATGATGATGTTTTTGAAGTATTGTCGGAGGATACGGTGAGAGCCTCTCATGAAACAGTCGATAATCTTATCTTGTTTAATTTACATGCTATTACCTGATCATGGTTGATTATTATTGATTATTTTTTCTTCCTTTATAGGGAACCAATGCTGTTAAAGGCATAGTGCTGGACTTGCCAACACAAACAAAGCTAGACATTAGTCCCAGTGCTTTCACACACATGAGGAGACTGAAATTGCTCATAATTCTGAATGCACAAACCAGTGGAGGTCCCATATGTCTTCCTAATGATTTAAGGTGGCTTGAATGGCCTGGATGTCCTTTGTCCACTCCTGTATATGTTCCAAAGAAACTTGTTTGCTTTCACGTGCCTGACAGCCAAATTAAGGAATTTGGAGGGAACTTAAAGGTACATCATTAACGCTTTAGTTGACAGTTTTCTTTTTCGGCACATATAAATTGAATTTATCAAAATCTCGTTCGGATGTTCTTTTTAACTTCCAGCGTTTTAGGAATTTGAAGTTTCTGAACTTCAACCACTGTAAGTTGCTGATTTGTGTCCCTGACCTTTCAGAGGTGCCAAATTTAGAGATATTGAACTTAAGTAGGTGGTCGAAGCTCAAGGAGCTTCCAAGCACTGTCAAGCTACTAATATTAATTTGAGTGATTACCAACTCCTCACGGGTTAGGTTGCCATCTAGTGTTAGTTTTTCTAAATCTTATTTGATTTAATGATGTTTTTAATTGTTTTGAAATCACTTTCTGATTTAATAATTTACTGACATCTAATTTGCAGATGTTATCGACATGTTGAAGTTACCAACTCTTACAAAATTTACTGATTTTTATTTGAGTCCATTTACCAATGTTTAATTAATCGTAACTTAAACAAACTGGAACTTTCCCCAAGCAAACGTGGTAAATTATGTGAATAGTTGATACTTTTGAAACAATCAAATAAAAATTGGCAAGTGATTTAACTAGGAATGTGTAACTTAATCACCACAAATGATGGTGATTGTAATGATTTCAGTACTATTCAACATAATTGGTAATTTCATAAAAGAGTGGTAATTTTATCATGCTAGTAGGCTTTCCAAATTAACCTTTGTAAACTATTGAAACAGTGGGTTCTTCTTAAACAATTAAATAAATATTAATTAACTCAGATAAGAGTTGATAATTTTGGATATGAGTTATTAACCTTTTCCAGTTGGTAAGTTGCCACAAATGTCAGTAAATTATCGGAATGGTTAGTACCTTTGAAACAATCAAATTAATATTATTAACTAATTTAATTATCTGCTGGTAGTTTCATGTAAGAGTTCTTAAATTAGCTCTGCATATAATTGTTGGTAAATTATTGGATTAGTTGGTAATTTAGGAAATAGTAGGTAATTTAGTATAGGACTTAGTTCAACTCATCAATAACTTCAACAAATAAATATCGGTAAATTATAGAAACAACTTTAATTTTTATAAACAATCTAATAATCGTTAGTAAGTGGACTCAATTAGCAGTTGATAATTTTCTAGAACAGATAGTATCTTAAAGGAGTTGTTAAGCTGACAAATAAACATTCATAGATTATTAAAACAGTTTACAATTTCAAAACACTAGAAAAAAACATTAGTAGTGATTCAAATAAAAATTGGTTTTTTTTTTTTTAAATTGTAAATTTAACACATTGGTAACTCAAACAAAGAAATGTAGTATAGAAAAAACGGTTGGTGATTCCAAAAATGAAATAAACATCGGTACAAGGACTCAAACAAGATTTGGTAGTTTTATATAGTCAGTTGTAGTCCAAATGTTTTTAAAGACCCTTTCCATGAGAGAATTGAGAAGGCACGGTTTCATAACTCCTTGGATGAGGTAAATCACATTTAAGAAATAATAATACTAATTGATCAATTATATTCAACTCGTATTTGTCAAATAAATAACGGTAATAAATCAACAAAAAAATTCATCCTCACACCTTGCAGCTCGTACTAGAGTTGACCGTGATTCTTGCACCCATTTACTATAGAGAACATATCATAAAGATCTATAAATAATTTTGTGTTTGTTTCTTTCCCTTGTTTGATATTCGAGAAAAATCATAAATCTAGAATATCCAAATCCTTTTTCTTTCATATACAATGAAAGGAGTTGGAAAGAAGTTGTTAATAATAGATTAATTACATCATCATTTACAAATAAATGAATCTAATAAAGCTACCCATCATGGGGAAAAAGGGAAATCTATAATTGGAGAGTTTTATTACATGACTATGTATATTTCAATGACAAATTAACTCTACATTTGAGGCCCAGACGTTAATTGCATCATCGATCCAAACTCCTTTGCGGGGATGAATCTAACATGATTACTTTCTTGGCCCAATCACTTCGGCCATGCCATGGCCTTCCATTCAACATAGGAAACTGGCCTCAAAAACGAAAATCAGTCGATTATAATATTGGGCGGTCGGACTTATTCATAGCCGGGTCATGTGAAACCAAAAGAAACGGGCAACTGGCCCGTTCGATTAAACGCATGGAGAAGACACTACTTATCGACAGTAAAGTTACGAATGATGGCGAAAAATTATTCAGTATAGTTCCTCGCTTAGTGATTTCCGTTGTGGTGGGGCTTTCCCATTTAAAATCTATTCGAGTAAGATACATGTTTGTGGGCTTTGGTCGGAGCTCGTTAGGGAGACCAAAAACCAGAGTCCTACTCATTTTCCAAGCCTCGCACGTGGGCACAGGTCATTGCCGAAGTGCATCCAAGCGATGGACGAGTCATTCGAGGCCCGAAGTTTTAAGAATTGTACTCATCGATATAACGTGTCAAAAACCAAAGTCTTACTCATTTTTTTCCAACAATCGGTCGCTATTTTATGTTTAATAGTCATATCAAACGATTAGGAGTCACATTTAACGTAAGCCCTTGCCATGAGTAGCTTTTCATTTTCATAGCTATTTACATTTGCAGAACTTAATGACTGCACTGATATGTTTTTGCAGGATTTTAGAATGTTGAAGGACATCAATTTCAGTCGATGCAATTTCCTGACTCGTGTTCCTGACATTTCGTGGGCTCCAAATTTGGAGAGATTGGATTTCAATAGCTGTGAAAGCTTGGTGGAGGTTGATCAATCCGTCAGATATCTTGACAAGTTAGAATTTTTATCATTAGAACAGTGCTCTAAGCTTAGTATCTTTCCTAGCATACTCAACACAAAATCTCTTTGCGAACTTTATCTCTCCGGTTGCTCTAAACTCGAGAAGTTCTCTGATATTCTAGTAAAGATAGAACATCTAGAGGAACTTCATCTAGCAGGAATGGCTATTAAAGAACTCCCTGCATCCATTGATAATCTTGTCTATGTAAGGCATATAGATTTAACAAATTGCAAAAATCTCATGAGGCTTCCATCGAGCATTTATAAATTGCAAAATCTGGGCTATCTGGGTCTTACGGATTGCTCAAATTTTATCATGTTTCCAAAGAACTTGGAGGATCCAACTAATCTTGATGGTGGCTTGGGATTCCCAAATCTAACCACGCTAGATCTTCAGGGCTGCAATCTATCAGAATTAGAGTTCCTTGGGAAGCCTTCCAATTTTCTCAGATTGAGTGACCTGCGTCTTTCAAAAAATAAGTTCACTCATCTGCTGACGTGCTTGAACGAATACAATAATTTGAAAGCCTTGTATTTAAATAGTTGCAAGCAACTGCAAGAGATTCCTCAGCTTCCACCAAATATTAGGGACATAAGTGCAAATAATTGCAGATCTCTACAAAAACTCCCAGATTTTTTGAGTCTCTCCAACTTCGGTCGCGTTGACTTCTCTTCATGCTGTGGATTATCACGATCTCTCTCTCTCTCTCTCTCTCTCTCTCTCTCTCTCTCTTTGAATGCTGTATGACAGTATCTCCGGAAGAAGGCGAAACTCTACATATGCGACATTGTCCTAATTGGAAGGAAAAGTGGTCTATGTTAATTGTGAGGTCCAAATTTTTGTCAATGGCGAAAGGGTGAGTCCCTATATAAGATTCTTTCATTCACTGGAATCCGATCATGTGTGGCTTAAATTTTTTCCACGCAGAGGTCTGTGGGAAGTAGAGAAGTATCTGCAAAATGATTGGAGTCATTTTCAAGTTCGCCTTAGCGTTTCAAATGGAAGCATGAAGAAGTGTGGGTTCCGTCTAATATGCCAGCAACAGGAGGATGATTTGAGGGTCGAGCCCCAATGCCCTCATCCGATAGAAACAAATTGGCTTCTCAAGGAAAGAGACTCAGAGGAAGACAATTCAATAGACACCAGTGAAGAAGATAATCCAATCGAAACAGATGGAGAGGAAAGCTGATCAACTTAACAAAGATAAGATGGTCTTAACTATGGTTCCAGGAACTATTCCTTACTCTCTTTCTATATGAATTGTGATGCAGAATGCATTAAAGCAAACTTAAGTGGATGCTTGTTGAATGGCCATGGTCTTCCTAGTTGCTCTATGAATGTCACTTAGACCTCGGTCACCTCTCTCAATCCAATTAATGATGCCAGTGCTTCATACTCTAAATTCTGAAATAGCAAGTTTTGCTCAATCTGATATGATCTATATCTTTAAGAAAGTGTTGATCTAATTGCGTCAAAGATCAAAAGGTCTACACCATGGGAAGATTAGTTGATTCCTCTGTTACAAGGTAGATAGAATTGGATAGGTAAACAAAGTATTGTGTCATAACTAGAGGCTTCTTTGAACTGTAATGTCTTGAGCTTGTAGCGGGTTGCTCACCTGCTGTGCCATTAATAAAATCTTTCTTGAGGGGAGAAAAGAGAAGTAGACAAAATGGCGATTTATGGTTGAGTCACGTTATCACGAAACTCCATTCACTCCCACTTCCTTTAACCAACAATTTACCTTACATAGATTTCACCTCGAAGTGTACTCTCTTGTCTGTACTATTCTCAAGTTTCAACAACAGTTTTAAGCAGCTAAAATCTTCTACAATGAAAAACAACTTCTGTCATTTTGACCTTCAGCTGAAGCAGCATTGTTGCACACCAATCTCTCTAGTAAAATAGCTATTTTGTCTGACCAAACTGTAATTACGAGGATCTTTATTCCAGTTTACATCCGATCTCTCCCATCATTTTTCTCTCTCTTCAACAATGCCAGGATCCAATCATCTTCATTCCTGTTGAAACAAAAGAGGGAGAGACGTATGGATGATTATGAAGTATTAGTTACTATCCAGCCTAAAGTGTAAAGCATAATCTGATAAGAGGAGTATTAAACGGGCCCAGAAATTTCTGATTAATTTCAGTCTTCTCTAGTTAATAATGGCTTCGGTAGCAATAAAATTCATTAGACACACATACAAAGCATATGCTGCTATTGAGTAGAGCGAATAATACCAAGTTTCAATATATACTCTTCAATTCATATTACAGACTCTACTTTGTAACTTTACTATTGCTGGATAATATACATATCAGTGCCATTGAATACAGATCATTTTATTCAATCAATATATCTTATGGATGAAATGCAGAAAGTTCTGAAAGATGCATTGGACTCGACTTTAGAGCGCAGGTTTCTCATTTCAAGTTCTCTTTTCCACTCGAAGTATACGTTGGAAATGATAATAGAACTGCCATACTTCAATACAAATACCCTTAACTTATACCCAACAAAAACAGGGTAGAAATCGATGTCATAGTTTAGGTCGACTTGATTGGTCGATTGGTGTTGGCATTAAGCTAGTCAAGTCTCGACACTTCCTTTCCCGGACAGTTAAAATTATTTATGATAAGAGAAGGTAAATGAGTTTGAAATCGGGGATTAGTCATCATACAGATGCGTTCCCATCAGATTGGTGGATTCAGAGAGAGCCTCCCTCCATTTCTTGACCACCTCCAAGCCCGTCCCATATTTGAGTTTGAAATTAGTTCTCCTTTTTGTCTAGTTTTTTTTTCTAATATATAGCAGTTTGTTCGAAAGCTGAGTGACCTTCAATTTGTTCTATGTTGCCCAAGTAGATGTATACGGATATTCCATGTTTACGTAATTCCGTGTACAAATTTTTAGGAGGATTGGTGCCGACGCTCGGTGTAATGTTGAATGTCCTGGAACTGACATCCAACTCCGTCCATAGAAAAAACTATCATTTCTACTTTGCATCCAAACATAATAGTTATGAATGGCTTCGCCATCTCCAATTCCAAGTCTTAACTTTCTCACATTTTCAATGAAATTTCGATGCTCTTTCTTGTCAAAATTAGGATCTCCATAACCTCCGGCCTCAACAACAGGCGATTAAAAAAATTCTTGTCGATCCTTATACCAGCTTTATCATTTCAATTCAAGCCTTCTTTTCACATGAGCATCCAACTTCTCGGGGCATCTTTGATCACGAACTTTCCCAGGACTCAAGTTACGATTGTGGCCAAGATGGAAAGATGATATTCTGTACTTTCCACCTGAACATAAACAAGCACTAATCTTTGCTTACACATTGTTCCTGACATAGCCTTGGCTTGACAACGTGAAGCAATCCACACTCTTTCCATAACGAGAACATGCAAAAATCAAGTATTAGATCTTACTGTCATCTCCATTCTGCGAGCTCCTCCACCGAATCCGACTTGTTTAGCCTATCTTTTCTAATACTCTTAGAGTTCCTCTACAGAATCGAGTACCATCCCTTGCCTCGGTTTTATTACAATTTCTTTGTCAGTTTGATTTCCTTTTGGCTCGTCTGTAGCAGCTTCTCTTTCACATTCTTCACCATTAGATAGTATGAGATCACTCTCCACTTACTAGTGTTGAAATGAGTTCTTCTTGTGTTTGCTAAAATTGCAAAAAACAAAACTTTTAGTATGACAATTAATTAGTGATATCAGTACATGAAGGTACACATGAAAGCAATTACTAACACAATTGTAATGGTGAGCTTTCTCAATTTCTTTCTACCGTTGGATGCAAGATTGGTGGTGTGTTTGAACTAGAGGTCCAACATTTGTAGGGTTGGATCTAAAGAACGTCATAATTTATGCTGCAAGGACATCAAACATTTGTGGCCTGGACTTGAAGAACGTCGTAATCAATTTTTTTTTTTTTTTGGTACGGTATACAGGTAATATGATTAGCCTCCTTTTCATTTCTCTATGTTTCTTAATAAAATGCATGAACAATATTTTTGGAGATATGTATATAGGTGTTTTTACTTCTGATGCGAATCATTTTGATTCAATTTTACCAATACATGTGTTCATGTTTTGAGAAACAAATCCCAACATATCACGATGGCCACCTCCTCTCTTTGCAATCCCATCACCCATTGCCACGTTAACACTCACCGTGGCTGGCCCTGCTCAACTCAATCGACGTAGTCTCGCCTCCGTCCGAGCTGCATGACGCTGTCGTCGAGGCCCCAAACTTAATCACATCTCTCTCCCTCTCTCTCTCTCTCTCTCCACACATCGAATTTGAGGTTGGAAGCCTAGACCTGACGGTGCTCATTGCTGTGGTCGCGGCCTTGCGACCGCCCAAAGCCCCGTCTTCATTCACAGAGGACACAATGGTGATGACGTGTTACCTGACCGCTCTTACGTTTCCATTGGTTACAAATCCAAACAAATAATAAAAGAGAAACAGAAAAGAAACTTCGGAAGGCACAGAGCCAACTGTTCTTTCGCCTTTTACTAAAGAATACCGTGTGCACGCCGCTGCTCAGCAGCGCACGCCACTTTTGGAAGGCTCTTGCCTCTACTGGCCTGAGCCTCTACCAACTGTCGAGTGTCGAGGGTTCTACAGGGCTGCAATAAGGGCATCAGATAAATGTTTAGTACAGAGTTCATCTTACTTCATTAGGCTCAGACACATGAGCTGAACAGACAACAAACTCCTTTACCAGATCTGCCACGAGAGGATGGAGAAATGGTAGCATACGGTTGGAACCTACAAAGTCTGGTAAGCATGATGCAGATTCTAGACCAGTCAGTCCATCAGCGACATTAACTGTTGCGTCTTTATATTACAAATGGCATCGGCCAAAGAGGTGCATAGATGTGACTATGGACTCGAGGATGATGAATTAGCGCTACATCGTGCCCACAAATTATCAAAGAAAGGACATGGTGCTTTGTTTTATGCATCACTCTCATAGCTTCCTACAATTTGCAAGAAAATTCTAGGGATTGGTGGCTTTTCTACGACCATAATCCCCTCCAAAATCTGAACTACCTGAGACATAGTTGGTCTCTCTCGCTCGCTGTCTTGAATGCATCAGCAAGCGACTTTGCATGCTCTGCACAATTCTTCCATCGCCACGAGTCCATTCAATCTGCAGTCCACGAGTGGCAAGACTTCTCCTCCTTTGGCGATTGGATTAGCTTCCTGAAGTGGTAGATAATTGCGCATATTGCTAATCAGCTCCTCAATATTTCTCTTTCCCGATATGATTTCAAAGAGAAGCTTTCCACAGCTGAAAACGTCGACTTTTGACGTGATGGCTCCCCTGAAATCCATTCTGATGCGAGGTACCCTCTGGTTCCCCTCATGGTGGTAATTACACGGCTGACATCCCATCCTAGGAGTTTTGCGAGGCCGAAGTCAACAATCTGTGGTGCGAGTTCTGCGTCCAACAGTATATTCTCTGGCTTGATGTCGGAGTGTATAATGCAATCTCGACACCTCTCATGGAGGTACTCCAATCCTTCAGCAATCCCAATGGCAATGCTGTAAGTATCTGGTTTTCCAATCGAGGTGTTGGAACCCTTCTGAAACAAATGAGCTGCGAGCGAACCATTTGCAAGGTACTCATACACTGGGAACCTTTTTCGACTCTTCTGCACAAAAGCTGCGCAGCCGAACCACATTGCAGTGCTGTTTTGTTCCGATAGTTCTAACTTCCGCAAGGAACTGTTTGTTAATACGGTTTTGGTTCAAAAGTTTTTTCACTGCTATAGGATTTGAGTCTGGCAGTACTCCCGGGTAAACAGAACTAAACCCGCCTTCCCCAATTTTCTCAGAGAAGTTCTTTGTCGCTTTCTTCAGCACTCGATATTCAAAATGCATCAAATGGTCGTCTGCCGCATGAGCAGACCGTCTCGTCCTAATAATCACCGGCGACACACTAAAGAACACAAGAAAAGCTAAGGACACAACCACAGCTGCTGTTATGAAATTCGAAATGGGTTTCCTCTTTTTCTTACGCTCCTCCTTCAAGTCCAATGCCGCGGTCCGGACATAGAAATCTCTCGAAAGTACATCATAGGCCAAAAGTCGAACCAAAAATTTCTCATCCGTCCATATCTGACAGTCAGCAATGTTAGCATATGCACTGCGCGAACAGTTGCTCAAGCAAAATGACCTGCATGCTTCGGTGTTTTCAACCATGAACGAATCAGAATTTTTCGGCAAGCGTGTGTTACGCATGAGGAAAAAAATTATCTTCCTTGTCATCACTACATTCCGACGCAGACCTCCTTTCGCCATTGGCCCTGACGATCTTCCAGCTTCAGATTATCTAAGTATCCAAGAGTGCAATCACAAAGCGGTGCATCTCGCTGATTGCAGTTACAAGGAGCACCACAAAAAGGGTAAATCTCACACTTTGTTGTTCGGTGTACCCAAAGCACTTTCCATTCCTGGATATGCTTTGCCAATACTAATTGCTTGAGCAGCCCCGTCGGTTCAAGCACAATCCAAGAAAGATTATGAGGGGCAACCGAGGATTATTTGGAGTGCGTCTCATTCTCATTTGGTGGCATTTTACTCTTTTGTAATGATTTGATTTACGTGGAAAACCCAAAGAATAATAAAAAGACACAGAGTCTTAAGGTGTAGTAAAATCGAATATTCCATCATACAAGTTTAGAATTTATTCTTTTCTTGACAGTACCCTCAGATAAAATGCATAAAAACAAAAAAAAACAAATTGTCAGCAAAATCGAGGCTCGATGCTTCACAAGCAACAAACGATGGTAGACCAGACTTGACTATTGGGGAGACTTGGTGGCGGGGGAGACCCACCTCGGTCTAGAAAGTACCGACACTTTTTCGAGAGACTTCATGTCGTGTCTGACACTCAGTCAACAAGTATCAAAAAATCTAATACTGGTCAACTCTCTCGACACTTGAGTCAAGAATTCTGATACTTGAGTTCATAATTCCAACACATAATTCTAACACACACAAAGTTAAATTTTAAAATTTTCAATAAATGAGGAGTCAAAATATAAATATGAAAATAATAATAATAATAATAATAATAATAATAATAATAATAATAATAATAATAATAATAATAATAATAATAATAAATGAGGAATGAGCAAAAAAATAGTATTTTCTTCTCTTCTAACTCTTACTTGCTGTGATATACAATTCACCCTCTAATTTATTTTTTTCTCTTCTCTTCCAACACACTATGAGAGCAAGTCTAAAATGTGGATCGCTTATTTTTTTCTCAAATTTTTATAGATTATTGGAATGGAGTTAAATTTCTCAAATTGAAATAATAAATTATATTAACGAATAGTGGATTAATATTTTTAGTGTAAATTCATTCTAAACTCTTGTTCTATTATTTATTTGTTTTTAAATTTGAATCAAATTAATTTGCTTAAAATAATCATAAAAATCATCATACATCTTATATATCAATATACATTTAATATACAACGTATCCCAACATGTTATAATTTTCTATTTTTTGAGAAATAACATTATCACATATCGTGTCACGTCACGTATAGTTGTTGGTGTCGATACTATTTAGGCCTCGGTGGTGGGCTTGGTGAGAGGAGAGGGGAAGAGTACGCAGAGTTGTGCAACTTTTAACATCGCAATTACAAGCAAAACACGTGTCATCCTTCGGGTGAGGGGACAACACGAGGAACGATAGCCTCGTGGCCTCCGTTCCAAACCAATCAATACCATACAAATAATACGATTGGGCCACATATAATCTCATATAGAAGTTGCCACATTAATTTTTAAGGATTTCTAATCAAAGTTCAAATTATTAGGGTTGATTGTGTATAAGATATAAGAATGTGGGGTGCATATGCTTCTCCTACCAAGATAGAGCCTGCTATAGTTGACATGTCTCCCTCAAAATCCAAATAGATAGCTAGATTCATTAACAAGTAATTGTTTGAGGGCAACTGGGGGGGTTACTTAAGAAGCGAAGCCCACGCAAAGAAGCAACAGAGACTCTTGGCTTGTAATCTGTTGTTGGGTCTCTACGTCACCAATCCCTCGCCGCTAGCCTATCTTCCTGAGTCCTAAGATGGGTCCACATCACATGGCGTTGAATGAAGTTCATGCCCCATTAATTTCCGTTGATAAGAAAGAGCGACAACAACACCGTACCATAGCGTTGATCAAAGCATATTATCAATTTTCAAATATTGATGAAGAGATATTCAAATATCGTTGCATGAATATATAAGTAGGAGATTTCACTCATTCGTGGTTTAGAAAAATAGTGTTGTAACTGCAGTGTGATGCAAGCATACAAAATAAAAATTCGAAAGGGAAAAAAGAACGCTATGATTAATACGATATATTTCAATGATAATAATGTAAGCCTAGCTAATATTTTCTATCATTAGAGTGATTCGTTTCTTTAAAATTCCGTTTACCTACAGTCCCTTTTTACTCCTTTAAAGGAGCTAAGAGGTCTCGGCCTCATTTAAGTTCAAGATCTGCAAGGTTACCAGAGGAGGGTAACTCTCTCTCTCTGTCTCTCTAAGACAGAGCAAAATGAAGAATGTCAACAACAGCAGCACAAGACTCATCCTCCTCCACCCTTACATCCAGAAGCAGGGAAGCTCCAACCGCCTATGGCTCCTCGCCTTCATCTCCTTCTTGACCACCGCCTTCGTCGTCACCCTCATTTACACCAGAGAGTATTCCACAACTGCCGTCGCCTCCGCTGCCACCACCACCTTTTCCCCCACCACGACCGCCTATAGCAACGCGCCTCTGCCATCGACCGTCATCAACACCCTCCTTCACTATGCATCCAAGTCCAACGACTCTTTCCGCATGTCCTATACCCCGAGCTCAAGCCCATCTCGGACCTGAGGAAATGCTCCTCCCCTTGCAACTTCCTAGTGTTTGGCCTCACTCATGAGACCCTCCTCTGGAAAGCCCTCAACCATCACTCACAAGCGAAGCATCGCGTAGATGAATTTCACTATACCATCGTGTGATTGCCCCCAAAAAGATTTCTATTTGAGCATAATGCCGATGAGAGACAATGTCAAGACAAAGCAGTTTCCCTGAAATTGCCAGCTCTGTGCTGCATACCTGACAAGAGCTCCCCCAGGCCCAGTCCTTGAAATTGGATGATGATGGCTTAGTCATAGAGTGAGAGTTTAGAGCTGCCAAAGCCATTGATATCTGCGTGAGGAAGATTATCTCCTCCCGCCAGTGCTTGTCCCTTTGTACGAAGGAACCCTACTCTATGACGTCCACCAGGTATATGTGATTTTACCCAACTGAATCCTTTGTGTTAATCATGGATTTAAATGTTTTGACTACTAGTTTTGTGATATTCTCTCTCTCTTTTTTTTTTTTTAGTTTTTTCCTGTTATATTGATGCCTTGGTCAATCTAGATGGATGAGTTCATTCTATTTCCACACAATTTCGTGTAAAATTTTTTGGGAGGGTTGCTGCTGTCCCTCGGTTTAATGCTGTTATGAAACCGGCTTATGTTGTGTGTCTCATAGAATTGTCCTCGATGAGATTTTTTCTTATTGTGTATGGGAGGCTCAGTCTAGTGAGGACTTCAGTTCTTCACAGATTTACAGGTACCAACTCTTGACAATACTTTAGTGGAAGAATCTAATGGAGCCTAACAAATGGCAAGAGTGGCACAGAGCATGGGAGGAAGTTTCTCTCTGTATTTGGAAATCCGTGAAATTCCTGTTATGTACCATTTGAGAAGGTAATCTTGTTCATTTTGATTTTTGATTTTTTCTTTTCTCTGCGTTGCTAGGAAGGATGATGCCAGGGGTGACTTTGTTTTTCTTATGAATTGGAAATTAGAATTGGAAAACTGAGGTTGAGTTGCGTGGCCTTAACTTAATGTTAGCTGACTCCACGTTTATGGTGCATCAATTGTGGTGCATTGATGGGAAAATTCTTGCATGCTAGAACTGCTTGGATGGATGGCATATGCATCAGATACAGGCAATAAACTTCAAGAAACATATGCATACATTAGGGTTAGGACTTTTTTTAAGTAAATTTCCTTGATATACATAAGTACCTGCATTTGGTTTGCATCTAAGCAAGAAGCATTTTTATCATTGCATCCATTTCCACCATCAATCAAGTTTCTTCAGAGGTCCTATGAGCACATGTAATAATGAACCGAGGATCAGTCCATCTGTACTCCATGAGAGTTAAGTACAAAGCTTGTATAGCTTAAATAAGCACACAAGTTGTTGATTTCCAGATAAATCAAAGTCTTGTCATGCCCAACCCCACCTTCAAAAGACATGCTGGGATTCACCTTTCAAAGGAGAATAACACTAGATAAATTATACTAACGCTCAATGTCATTAATAGAACTAGAAAAGTACTTTTATGGCAACATAAGAGTCCCACCAAATAAGAAAATTTCTATGGTGTGGTTGTACCTCAAAAGATGCCGATAAAATGGTTAATGAGACTACATTGACTCCCGAAAACATAAGATTACAACCAAATAAGAAGTATTTCTTAAAATATGGAATAGAGAAAAAGCATATCTATAAATGTACAATTACCATTTTGAAAACTGATCTTTGCTTTTCTTTTGCTTAGTCTGTTGAGCCCTAGTCTTTTGCTTCTTCTCATCTTGTCACTTTCTAGCCGCATCAATGGGATGGAAACAAATTTAGAAGCTACGAAGGATTCTATGAAAAAATAAGAGTTCGTCCCTCTCTATCGAATCAACCATGACTGCAATTTGTTCGATTCAATATTGTTATCTCTACTTTAGAAAATAGTCTAAATTCTACATAGTGTTAATAATTGTGCTTTTTGTTTGAAGAAGTGCATTCCGCCGGCCAATTATGAAGAAAATAAAGGCAATGTATATACTTTTTTCTCAATCATCGAGCATAAATGGGTGTGATAATTATACTAAACAGTTGATATTGCAGTTTTTTTTTCACCTCTCAGTGTAGATAAGCAGTCTCTCAAAAGTTATGCGATAATCATCAAGAATAGGAAATTCACATGGAAAATATCCATGGAACTCAGCTTGCACGCACGTGTGTGTCTGACATTTTTCAAGTTGACACAATTTACCTCCATTATTTCATTGTATTGCCGTTTTAACTATTGCAATCCTCTAAATTTATAAAAGAAGAAATACGAATGTAATCGCTTGAGTGCGCGAGGACTAGTCTATATGATAAGGGAAAACCCATTTCTGTCTGACTTTTGCTTAACTTCCAAAATTACCCTCACATAAAAAATAAAAAATAAAAACTGCTTAAAGGTGTAAAAGGAAATGGCACGCCTTGGTCCTCCAGTGCTCAGATTTACCCAAGTTGCTAGGAGTTACCTTTACTGCTCAACCTCTGTCGTCTGCATTTCTTGACAAACCTTTAATTGTGACTGTGCAGGTATATATATACTGTAGCTGATTGTGTGTGATGATACGTGATGTTTATACCAAAATCTCGCTAGGCTCGTCATCAGCCTTTTCAATGCAACGGGAAATACTTGCTTGGATTCATGTCTAGTAAATTAAATGCATGACCATTGTTGATTTTTTGAGATTGACATACGGCACTCATGTGGATTCACAATACTAATAGTTATGATCCACACGATTCAATGGACCAAGTCTACGAAAGATATTCCCAATGCAATGAATTTTATGGGAAGTGCACTGATATTCTATTAAGTGGGTACAGCTTCGAATAGTTAATTAGTTTGCTTTGATATACGTGCATGCTATCTAAAATGTGATTGGCATATTTCAAGAGTAACTCTTCATCAAGCAATTCTTATTTTTTGTTTGTTTGGCAATAATAAGGATCATCGTGATGTTAGATAGCGTAAGGTTAATAGTCAAAGGAAAAGTCTTTTTATTTAATTTTTGCAATGAGCAGTATCAAAAGATAGATGCTATGCAAAAGAGTTGAGTTGTAAGACTTTAGAAAAATTTGTGGTAAAATTCATAAACCTATTGTTCAGCGGTCAATTTAGTAATAAATTTTTTAATTATGCTAATTTAATCTTAAATATTTTAATAATTTATCAATGTAGTCCTTTTAACCAAATTAATCAGAAACTACTAATGCGACGATGCAATCAATACCAGCTATCTCATGTGATACGACCAGTATTAACGTGGATGATTTTTAATTTTTAATTTTTTTGAATTCTTTTCTTTTCAAAAGTAGCTGGTCTTAAGCCATGATCGGAGACCAACCACAAGCAATGGACAATGAGGGTTGGCCTCACTTGGGCAAGGGTCGCCCTTGCCTAGTGATTGATGAGGGCCATCAGACCATCGTCGGCCTCGTCAACTGCAACAAAAAAGGGAAAGAAAAGAGAAAAATAAAATAAAGTCTAAAAATTGAGAAAAGTTACAAAAATTGTCCATATTATTGTTGACGGTGTCACGTAGAATAATTGACATCCACATTATGATTTGTTCAAAACCCCTAAGGCAAGTTCATTTGTGTGGTTCAAAGTGTAATGTAGACGATAAAATGCAGGATTTCTTCCACACTAATTTGGATAGAATCAAAATTTAGTGATTACATTTTGAATCAATCTTGACTGAAATTTGTTAGATTCGATATTGTTGTGTTCGCCATAAAAAAAAAATGAAATTATCAATCTAGGTCGTCACCTGATTTTTGCCCGCAAATTATGTCTTTTTATAAAAAGGAAATGGAGGTTTATAATATATATATATAACAAATGACAAATTAAAAAAAGTGCTCAATTGGGTCTAGTCCATCATACCTCAACCCAGGAGGCCAGATCATTCAAGTCCAAATTTTGATCAATTTGGCATGGGCCCCTTTGAAAAGACTGGAAGAAATTTCAATGATTTGCAGCCCAAGGTCCTGGATCTCCTTCTAATTCGGTTCGCGATTTCAACTTCATCGCTCGTCTTCAAGCTTCGAGGAATCGGTATTCAGGTTTCTCGCAGCATTCGTGCTCTTCAATCGCGATGCTCTCGCGCTTGAGCTTCGAATCATTTACTCGGTCGATAAGGTCAAACTTGTTACCCGGACCCTGAACAACCCGAAGCCTTTGAGCTTCCAGTTTTCACTTAGCATAGAAGTTTATAATCTCATTCGATCGCTCCAGCAGGATTAAATAGAAAAAGCTACGTGTTCTCTCTCATTCTCTGATTTCTATTTTTTTTTTTTTTTGGTTTTTGTTTGTCGCTGAAGTCTGCTCTCTTTAGGTTGTCGCAGATCGCGTTGGATTGGATTTCCTCTGTTATGCTCTGTTTTCCTGTTAGGTTGATCGAAGTATTCAAAGCTGATTCGTTTTTCCTTCATTGGCCCAATTTTCAACACCAACGCTTCCACGACGTTCGCTCTCTGGTCCGATCGCCATTCGTAGCCAACCACTGCTCTTTCAAAGAATGAGCAAGCTGGAATGCGTATTGAGATTCTGAGATTTGTTTGAGTCGTGAAGGAGAAGAATCTGAGCTTCATGGCTTGATGATGCTGAAAGGCATGAACAGAAATGGTGATGAAAATGCAGAAGTAGGATTTGTGTTGTAGGAAAGAAATTCTTGAATCGCCTTTATATAGGTGAGGGGATTTTTTCGTTAATGAGTGGATTTTAGCTGCATTAATATTGTCTACGCAAAAATAACTACGAATAAGAATTGTTCTTCACGATCTCCACTCACTTGCTAATTCTTAAATCGGTTTAGACGCAAAAGTAAAAAAAAAAAAATTGTGTCGATTCCATGATTTGGTTTCGTGTTCTCTGTGCCCACAATCGATACTTTGTCTCAAAGATAAGGACAGGAGCTAATCCATATTAGCGGCTAAATCTGAATGCGCCTCAACACAATACGCATAACATAATGCGGTTTACACTAAGTTATTAAGCATGATTTCTTGATATTCGTCTCAGTTGCTTGAAATCTGAATGCGTGAGTATGCCTGTTCTCTGTACATGTTATATGCTCAGCTGAGATGGGGGGTTTTTACTATGGTTCCCGGTATGAAATGGTTCGGAGATGATGTCCGTAAGCGTGATGATTTCTAGTACTCCATTCATTAATTGACAAACATGAAAGCAATATAGCTCACGGATGTAGTTCATGCACTATTGAGTCGTTTTTTAGTAATTTGCACCATGTTAACTCTTGACCTTGATCACTAGTATGGTAGTGACATTAAATCTAGAAAGTTTCTTAAACCTTATAACTGATATATTCATCTTTTAATTCTGGTAGTTAATTGGCCATTATCCAAAAACGAAACATTCTCCAATAGTTCTTCCATATTTTGTTATGGCATCAAAATTTATATTCTTAAAGCATTATTCCCTATTCAAAAGCTTTTTAATCCTTAATATGAAATTTTTTCATGCATGGCCGACGTATGTCCCTTATATGTTTGGTCGTCCAGATTTCTAAATGATAGGATATAAAATTGAGAGGATTTTATTATATCATATCCACTATTTGATGATTGTAATAATAAAGCCGGACATATTCACATCATATTATAAATCGTTTCATATGAACGTCTATATGAATCACAAATTTTACAAACAGAGTGATAAAAATCTCTCGCAAAACTTTTATTTTTTTATTTTTTTTATTTTCTCGCTTTTTAATTAATTTCTTTTTTATTTCTTTCTTCCCATTCCATCATTCTCTAATAAAATTGTATTAAATAGAAAATTGTACTAATATACCTAAAATACTAAAACATCTAAAATATGCAATAGATATATTTATATATTGAATTTATATTATAAGATAGAATTAAATTCGAATATATAAATAAAAATAAGATTAAATCAAAAAATATATTTTATTTTTGTTATTTTGAATTTCTCATATTAGAATTCAAATATTATTTATATTCAAATATAACTTTAATTTGTTAATTTAAGAAACTTGTTATTTGAAAAAAAAAAAAAAAAACTTTCCTATCATCGATATCGTAAATCATATCTTCCTTTATTCCACCTCTCCCATGAAATAATTTTATTCGATCTTTATCCATTTTATATCTTATTTTATCATATACCGAGCAAGCATCAAATGAAGGATGGGATAAATTTTATCATATCCCGAATTTTATCTCGGCTACCAAACGCAACCTACATGTCTCTTGAGAATCCAACTATCACGTTCGCATATAATTATCTCACATAAAATCTTGTTCAGATTGTCATCTATTCAATTAGCAACAATAGAAAATGGATTGTTGGTGCAAGAAGCCTTTGTCCATACATGTTCTTAAGATCCACTTATAGAAAGAAAAGAAACGAATATGACCTTCCCATTTAAAAGCGTGCTCAATATGATTACAAAAATAGCAGTTTAAAGTGGTTTATGAATACATTTTTTAGGAAACTTTTTAAAAAGTCTAGTAGAATATTAATAAAATGACTGAATAAAATATGGTTAAGCGTATTGGTACTTGTTGTGAAGAATAATATATGATGATGCACAAGGTCAGAAATTTTTATGATCTCTATTTCGTAGAAAGAAGAAATTCAAGAACCTTCTATTAGGTCTTCATCTTCATCTACCAATGAATTGGCGATGTACTTGAGAATGGATTACTCCAAATACATTAGTAAAGCTAATAAAGTCAAGATTGACATTCTAAAAATGGTGGAAAAGGAAAGCCAATAATTTTTTTATTCTTTCCACCGCGGGTCATGACTTGCTAACCTCACCGGCATTTATGATACCATTGAGCTCACGCTTAATACTAGTCAACATACTTTGGGAGACAAAAGGTGCAGCTTATTTGCAGAATGCTTAGAAATGGTTGTAGCAAGACATGATTGGTTTCGCAAGAATTGGCTTTAGAGAAACGTGCCCAATATGAAAAGGAGGACAATGACGACACCGTATCATCTGAATCATAGTGGGGAACACGACATTGAAAATATAGAATTTATTAGAAATATTGTTTGGTGTAATTTGCATGTATTCATTATTAGGACACCATTATGTGTAATTTTCTTTTGCAAGATATTTGAAGATATATTTGTATTTCAATTTGGTTTAATTGAATGAGTGTTCTTCGTTAATTCTCCTCAATTGATTTCAAGTATTTTTAAATTTTGCTAAAAAAGTTAGTTAATCTCTTCTTGAATTTTTCATTAAAAATTAAAATTAATTTTTTTTTAAATGGGCCCGAGCCAATGGTGGCCTGACCCAACATTTCCATAGTATTAACTCCAGCAGCTCGTGTTATATAGTTGTGGGCTATACCCCTCAAGTTTGGTTTGGCCATCCCAAGCATTCTTCCACATTCAAACTTCTCCTTTCTTTCTAATGTCCATATCTATTAGTGTGGACTCTCCGATAAATTGGTGGTCGTTTAGGACTCTAGGCGTCTCCTCCGAGGTCAACATCAAAAGTTTCAAATATGCCAGTTAAGGCCATCCCCCGCACGGAAAATTTGGCCCTTTTGGAGGTCGCTTCGGGAGACCTAGAAATTGTTCTTGGACCTTGAACGTCAGCTTGAACAAATCAGCTCTGAGACCAAAAAAGGGAAGTAGGCAGTATATCACAATCGTATGGAGACTATGCATAGTGACATTCTAATGTGGCGTGTTAGGATCATGAACTAACCACTTCACTTGTTATGAAAAAAAGTGTCATTTTTTCTCATGGTCATGTAAGTATCACCGACAATTAAAGGCTGCAACTCATCCTCGGAATTAATGTTAAAAAATAATCAACGTTCCATTGACAAAAAGACTCCTAAATTATTTCCTTCTTATCATCCTCACCTTTGATCGAATGAGTATAAAACCCTTTCACAACTTCAAAACAAATCTCCTCGGACATCGACAAAAAACCAAAAATCTAACCCAACCAGCTAAACTATTTGCCTAAATGGAAATCTCTCCTGTGTGAAAAAAAAAAAAAAAAAAAAAAAAATTCAAAGTCGATATCCTGTCTCTTCCAACACATCTCTAGCAGCAAATGTAGACAAATACATTTGATTAGCAATTTTCACAATTTTACATGTCACTGCAGTAAGCTTAACCAGACACGGGTGTTAACACTTGAATTTTACTTGATAAATCAAATATGCATTTAAGTAATAAAAAATGAGAAAGAGAAAAAGAATAGAAGAAGCCCTATCCATCATTTCATATGGCCCTATTCGCGCACCTGCGGCCCATCTATAAAGCCTGCCCATTTCAGCACTTTTAAGGGGGATGGGGGGAAAACACGTGAAAAGAAAAAAAAAAAAAAAAAAAAAAAAACATCTTCTTCCATAAACAGTCTCCTCCCTCCAAATCTGAGGGGGAGACCACATAATATTCATAGTCATGTTCATCATCATTGGTAATTCTCTCTCAGACCTTTCTCTCTCCATAACCGCTCGCGCAGAGGACGCAATGCCAAGGTGGGATTGTCGGTTTTTTTCTGAGTAGGAGGGGACTGAGGCTCGTGTTTTGGGGGGATGTCACGGAGAGAGTGAGGTAAGAGAGGGAGATAGAAATTACTCTGGAAGAAAAAACAGAGAGTGGGGATGAAAATAAATTTTGAGAGCACTTCGGGAGATTTTCAGACTCCTTCCTTCGCGGTCAGACGTCTTCCGTCATCACTCGCGGCCATTCCCTTACCACGGCCCAAAAACTCTCTGTTATCCTCTGTTTTAACACTCAATCCATCCTATGTTTTTACACCAATCAGTGTAGCCGGTGCACTTGGAGTCCCCATTCTGGCTTTGGATCATTGCTCGTCGCTTTGGATCTCTTGCCTCTGTGAAGTATCCGGAGGACCGTTGCCTTGCACCGTTTCGGAGACGAAAACTCTGAAGCTGTCAAGTCCCGCTCGATCTCCGAGTATCCATCTCAAATTCGTTGATCGACACTCACCTGAACCTCCATGGACGAGTTTAATCAGCACTCGTGGTTGAAGATCCCTCCTTGACAAGGTTGGTTCCGCAACATTTTGCTTTTTTATGGTAGAAGTAAGAATTATATTGAGGACTGACCAAACTATACAAAAGCGATCCCGGCATCAAAAAACTTGCACTCAAGATGAGTAAATCATTATGAGTGGACCCGCAACATTTTTTTGGTCATTTCAGAAGTGAAGATTGAGTTTGAAGTTGACGTTGGTGTATGTCTGGGAAGAAACCGGGTTTGAAATCATTTTTTTGCCTCGATGAATCAAACCCTTTCTGCAAAGAAGAAGTATTCGGATTGTTTTGTGGTGTTGATACACTCATCATGTCTTTTTTCCAGAGATGCTCGCCAACTGTTTGATAGAATGCATGAGTTGAATCTGTGACCCTCGCCTCGTGTTGTTGATTGATTAGGAAGCAAAACTGACACATTCGGATTGATTTTGTTGAAATATACTGATTATGGGATGTGGTTGCTAGTCTAAGCATCGTGGATTAAATTTTTTTCCCCATTTGCTACGGATCTGCTTTCCAGTACACTTTGTGGTCTCCCAATAAGTCACCGGCTATCTATTTGTGCTATTTTTTGCATTTCCATGGCCACATGGTGTGGTCGTTTTTCTTGGTGAGAAATGTGGCTCGAAATCTTTGACCCATACGTTGATTAGAGGTCCAGTTCTTTACGCTCATATCCTGGGTGTCCTTCCGCTAATCTAGGTATATGCATGACGATTACCGGATAATGGCCGTGCTCGGGCTCCAGGCGACTGAAGCCAGACAATGGCGACGTTACATTCAATGCTTGAATACGTTGATCATTGATGAGGTTGAGTTGGTTTCTTTAGCAGAGCAGAGCTCCCAGGATGTGCGCGAGAAAGATGATAGGAAGAAGACGACAGGGCAAAACAGAAGAATAAGAAGGAGAGAAGAGAATAAATAGGAAAATGGGCCTCTTAATGGACAATGAATTCATTGTGGGCTTAGCATGAGAGAGTTGGGTTATTGCCGTTATGTTCAATTCGGTTTTACTGGGGATTGGGCTATGGATGTCGTTTTTTTTCACGAATTTGGGTTTGATTAGTTTCAGGTGGGAATTGGGCTCAATTCTATGATATGAGCCCAGTTTGAATTTTTGATCAAGCCCTCTTAAGGCAATAAGCCCAATGAATCGTGCCCATAGATCTGATAAGTGTCAGCCCGTGTCCGTGCCGGGTCTGAAGGCCCAGCCTAGACCCCTTTTTTCGAAATATATAATAAGAATAATAAATGAATAAAATTTAATGATATAAAAATATAAAAAATAGAAAAAAAGTGAAATATGGTTAGAAACATAGAGCTTGATTAGGTTTGTAAGCCTCAGTGTTCTTGAAAAATACGGACAACACGTAAAAACTCTAATAAACTTGTTGGAGGAGGAGGATACTGTGGAAAGAAGTGAGAATTTTGGAGGAAAATTGAAGCAAATTGACTGAACAATTGAAGTTCCTCTCGAATTTCCTGCAAATCCTTGTCTCATCTCATTGCAGACCATGTAAAACTCCCCTCAGAGCCACGTAAGCTCGGTAGAGAGCCCCCACCAACGGATCACCTTCATTTTCAATCCATGCTGGAATATCCTACTTCCATGTTCAACAAAGGGGGAAAGATGAAGAGAATCTAATGGTCACCGTTCCAAAGATGATTGAGGAATCAGACCTTGCAATCATCATTTTCTCCGAGGACAACATCTATTTGGAGTTGTGTTTGGAAGAAGTGGTGAAGATCATGGAGTGCAAGAAGCAAAGAGACCTCAAGTTCTTTATGTTGTTTTACAAAGTGAAATTAGATACGGTAAGTGAATTGAAAGGGAGTTACCGAACTAGTCTTGAATATTTTTAAAAGAGGCTTTGTAGGGATGTGAAGAGATTGATGAGATGGAAGAACACTCTCCACAAGGCGGGTAGCTTGTCCAGGCGGTACTTGGATGATGATGAGTAAGTAGTAATTTTGCTCTCTCTCTCTCTCTCTCAACACACTCTCATCCGATGCTCACATAGCAAGAAGCACACTTACGCTCCACAAGAAACAGAGAACCTCCTCTCCAAGCCTTCGTCGATTCACCACACCGCCCCAGCCGCGTCACCTTAACCCCCCTCTATCTCTCTATGTCCATCGGCACTGGGGAATGAATCTAGTCTTGTGATCCCAAATCTAAGGTCGCTGCCCTCGAGCAATGGTCGCTTGAGGCTAGCTACGACCGAGACGTTCCGCTTGTCTTCCGTGACAGAGGAACAAAAACAGAAAAAGAGGGGTGCGACAATAGCTAGGACACGCGATGGTGACGAGAACGCAAAACAGAGAAAGAGAGGCGCAACGATAGTTAGGACAAGCGATGGTGACAGGAACGCCACAATGGTGAGGACATGATGGTGGGGGGAACGCGATTATGGCGATGGCGGAGCAGTGGCAAAGGCAGCAGAGAGAAGAGAAAGGGACGAGGGAAACTTAAGTTGACTTTAAGGTAAAGTAACAAATTAAATTCAGATTTTGTATATACATCCACAACTCAAAATTCTGAACGTGCGATTTGAGATATTTGTTAAAAGAAAAATTGCGCAAATTTCAAATGATTAAGTGTAGTCAATATCAAAGACACTACATAATTCACAATCATCTGCCCTATATTAACCTTATCTATATACTATATTTCCTATATATAGTTATAATCAAATCTGAAAGAATATTTGTTGCACTCGCCACATAATTGTTCGAAATGTGCTCTATTATTATCACTTAGTAAGGCATATGGCATAATTGTTCCACTTGGCTCATAATCTTAGAGTACATTTTGAAATATGTGTCTGTTTGAAATAAAATTTTAAGTAACATATACTTAGGTTTTTTTTTTTTTTTTCAAACTTATGTTAAGTTTTAAAGTGTGAGAAATTTGACTCAATAATATAGATAATGCAGGTTATTGTGAATATAAATCATGATACCCAACTATATATAAGTACGTAGACAGTACAAATAAATCATAGATAATCTAGTCCTAATTGAAAATAATGTGATTTAGCTTCATTAGGTATTAGCTTAATTGAACTATTACAAAGAAATTAGTTAAAGAACAATTAAATTTATAAAAGAGGACGAAAATCAAGCACAAATAAAAAAAATTATCAAGTTATTTGAAACTAAAATTATATCTTATTTCTTTACAAGATCAAATTCAGTTAACAATTAAAATCGCTTTAGTTGGCGATGATAAGAAAATTAATTAAAGAAATATTTAAAAGATAAAACTTATAAATTATTAAAATAGTAATATCAAAATAAAAAAGAAATCTTCCTAATAAAAGCATGATAAAAGTGCACCTATTATATTAACTGATAAAATTATACTTAATTCCCTTGATTTAATAATACAATATGAATAACAATTAAGCTTAACTTATCCGATTGTTTTATTTCATATTTCTCGGTCCTTTTAAAATAAACTTGAATGGAAAATTAACTTGTCGTCGTTTCCTTAAAAAAAATTGAAGAGGAGCATCACATTAAATCTTCCAGTGTCGTCGTCGTCGTCGTCTCCTTCTTCTTCCGCAGCAAGATGGCCGTTCGACGTCTTCCTCCGCTTCAGAGGCGAGGACGTCCGCCCCGGCTTCCTCCCTTGACGACGGCATCAACGCCTACATCGACGGCGAGGGCTTGAGGCCCGGCGTGTGTGATCCTGCCGGGCGCTCACGAAGGCCGCCGAGGAGTCGCAGATTGCCGTGCTCATCTTCTCCGAGGACCACGCTTCGTCTGGGTGGTGCTTGGACGAGCTCAGTGAAGGAAGGTGATGGAGTGGAAGGGGCTCAAGGGTACAACTGGTGTTGCCCCTGTTCTACAGCGTGGAGGCGAGGGAGATTCGATGGCAGAGAGAGAGGGTTATGGCAAGGCATTGGCTAGTCGCCGATTTGTTCGGTTGGCATTATTATGACCATGGGTAAGCGCACTATTCCTGTTCGACCTTGTAAAAGAATAAGGAATTCTCTAATCTGTTGATACTTGATGGGATCGATTAGTGTGATGGAGTCATTTTATGGAATGTTACGGAGTGGTTGTTTTCTTCGTGTTAGTTTTTATTTAGTTCAGTGGATCGTATATTGCCATTCTTGTTTTGGTGGAGATGAGACCAAGTTCATCGAGAGCGTCGTCAAAAAGATCTCGATTGTAGTCAGACGAGTACCCTCGAGTGTTGCCAAGCATCCTGTCGGTGTAGGTTGCTGGGTAGAGAAAGTAAGATCGTTGTTAAGTATGGGCTTGGATGAGGTTCGGTTGATAGGAATATGGGGAGCGGGAGGTATAGGGAAGAGCACTATCGCTAAAGCTGTCTATAAGAGTATCACTAGTCAAACAATATAATTGGTTAGTTTGGTGGGTGTAGCTTTCTTGCAAATGTTATAGAAACTTCCAGTAAACCTGATGGCCTGGTTCATTTGCAAAGAGCACTCTTCTCCGAGATACTGTGGAAAGAAAATTTAGTGGTCTTCAGTATGGATAGGGACGTTAACCTAATACGAAATAGACTTTGCTGCAGGAAGATTCTGCTTGTGCTTGATGATGTGGATCATGGGGACCAGTTGAATGTGTTAGCTAGAGAATGTGAATGGTTTGGAAAAGGGAGCACGATCATTATTACGACAAGAGATAAACATGTACTGACTTCCCACGGGATAGATCAGGTTTATGAAGTTAAATCATTAGATCAAGGTGAAGCTTTTGAACTTTTGAGTTCATATGCTTTTCCAAGAAACTAGAGGGAAGACATACATTGTGATCTCATACATAATATTTTGGGCTAGGTTAATGGCCATTCCTTGACGGTTCTGGTCTTGGGTCCCCTTTTATGTGGTAGAAGCATAGGGGAATGGGAGAGTACATTGGGTAAACTTGCCGAAAGTCCTAATAAAGATATAAACAACGTTCTGAAGATAAGTTTTGATACATTAGGGGACAATGAAAATGACATTTTTCTTGACATTGCTTGCTTATTTAAAGGGAGGGATAGTGATTATGTAACAAAAGTTCTTGATAGTTGTGGTTTAAAGACATTAATTGGGATTCAAACTTTAATAGAGAGATCTTTAATAAACGTTGCGAATTAGAGAACAGTACAAATGCATGACTTGATTTGGCTGATGGATCTGAATATCATGAAACAAGAGTATCCAGATGACCTAGGAAATGGAGTAGATGATGGTGCTACGATGATGTTTTGGAAGTATTTTTGGAGGATATTGTGAGAGCGTCTCATGACATCATTGATAATCTTGTCTTCTTTAATTTACACACTATTGTAATTCGGGCTGGGTAATAATGATTGTTTTGTTTTCCTTGATAGGGAACCAATGTGGTTAGAGGCATAGTGCTGGGCTTACCAACACAAGAAGAGCTAGACATCAATCCCAGTGCTTTCACATATATGAGGAGACCGAGATTGCTCCTAGTCCTGAATGCACAGCTCAATAGAGGTCCCAAATGTCTTCTAAAAGATTTAAGGTGGCTTGAATGGCCTAAGTATCCTTTATCAACTTTGAAGTTTAGTGCTAGTCTAAAGAAACTTGTTTGGTTTGATGTGCATAATAGCCAAATTAAGGAATTAGGAGATAACTTAAAGGTACATCATACATTCTTATATTGACGGTTTCCATTTTTATGCCTTTCACAAAGTGAAATTTATCAAAACCTTGTTTGGCTGTTCTTTTTAATTTTTAGCATTTTAGGAATTTGAAGTTCCTAATTCACAGTTGTTGTAAGTCTCTTATTAGTGTTCTGGACATCTTAGAGGTGCCAAATTTGGAGACAGTGAACTTAAGTAGGTGCTCGAACCTCAAGGAGCTTCCAAGCAAACTGAAGCCGAAATATCTTCAAAACTTGATATAACCGGCTGCTCTAAGCTTGATAAATTTCCTGATATGAAGGAAATGGAGAGCTTAACAAAACTTCATATATCTTAGATCTCCATTAAATAACTTCCTGCATCAATTGGAAATCTTATCTCTGTTAAGGATTGTGGAAAAGTCTTATCAATCTTCCTAGCACACTAGAGGGTTGTTCACTATTTAGCTTGTTTCCAGGGAGTAGTGAGAGCTCCAATCTCCCTAATGGTAGACTTGGATTCTAAATTTGGTCTCCCTGAAGCTTAGTGGGTGCAAGTTGTCAGAGGAAGAATTTCTTTAGTCTTACCTGCTTCTCTGCTGTGAATATTTTGTATCTCTATGAAAATAATTTTGTTAGTCTTTCTACATGCATTAGCAAGTTTGAGGAGTTGATGGTCCATTAAAAATTAGATGACTGTAAGTAGCTATAGGAGATCTTGGAGCTTCCACCAAACATTTGCACCCTTGAAGCAAATGGCTACAATGCATTGTCCAGATTTCCAAAATTGCCTATTCAGTGCATTTGGTCCTCCATGTCAGTGTACATTCGCTTAGATTCTTGTCATGGATTGGTTCGTGAAGGTATCAACCTAGCTAACATTATACGTGTGCATGAGTTGATGTGATTTCTGATTTGATTGATTTGCTATAGTCGGATGTTGGTGAGATTGGTCACTACATGGATACTATATTTCCTGGGTGAGGGATAGCATGTTGGTTTATCCAAAGTCAAGAGCATTGTGTCTCTTTCTGGGTACCTTGACATTTGCACAGGAGTAACCTTGGGTTTTGTGTGTTGCTTTTGGATTAAAGGAAGAAAATGAGGCTAATTTTTCATTTGAGGTTTGGGTATTGGTGAATCATGTTCATAGTAATTATGATACAAGAACATTCTCTTTTTAGAATTTGATCACTTGTGGTTTAAATATATTACATGATGTTCATTTGATGAGCTGGATGAGATGTTAGAGACTAAGTGGAGTCTCTTCTAGGTTTCATTTGAAGTATCAGAAGAAACACTAAAAAGGTGTAGGTTTGGCCTTATATGCAAGGAAGCAAAGAATGGCCTGAGGAAGCACCTCAACCTTTCTAAGATAATCTCAATTGTCAAATATATTCCTGATTCATGGCAAAAAGGTCCACTTATGGATTGCAGTTAATTTGAGTATTTGATATAATGCTTACTGTTGACTTGTCGCATTTTCTAAATGATTTCTTGCACTCCGCTTTCAACAACTTTAGCACTTTATGTTGTTTCCTGGCAAGAATGACCCTCTTGTCTATTGTTTGATTTCTTTTGTGGATATGTGACAACCACAGTGATTGTCACCTCAAGCAACTTCATCTAGGTTTGTGACAAAAGATGGATGGATGGGACATTTGTCAGATTTTGGCTAGTGCTAACGCAAAGTTGTGGAAATTGAATTGCAAGGGACTACTTTTTAGATGTCTAAAATTATACATGTGGACCATTTATATTTTTTAGCAGCTATAAATTCGAAATTTTTGTAGCTAAGTTTTGCTTTAGGCAGGTAGGAGTAGCTCAAATGCTGAGATGTAAACCGAGTTGAAAGAAGTTATGTAGATCTTGTCTTTTGGCCTCAATTTTAGTATTGTCTGAGTCACTATGATTTTGTGATTTAAAATATGCTAGATTTGTATTGCTTCTTGCGCTCTACTCTTGTGGATCCTATAATTTTTTTCCAAATTGCTTATTGCGTCGCAATACGAAGTATCAATGTCAAAACACAAGGATACTGAAGTTCTTATTGAAGTTCTGGATTTTTGCTCTCTCTTTTATGTTTATGCGTCCATTAATCTCTTTAAGTTTCCCCCTTTTATACTAGTTGGAATGCGTATTATGCAAGATTGTATAAGCAATACAATTGATGTGAATGTTAGCTTTTCCAAGTTTCAGATGTAGCTCTCTGTCTGCATTTAACCAAATTAAGCTGGCAGGTATTAATTTTACTCTTCTACAGAGCTTTTGGCTATTCTGTCTTAGTGAAAGTTTGAACAAGCAAATAGTTCCATATGTTTTATGCTACAAGTATCAATTGTTGGAAATATCTCCGCTTTTTAACAAATTCATGGTGTGTTTACCTTCGAATGCTCAGAGATATATACCTTCCTATTTTTCATAATGGTATTTCACTGTGCATCCAAATGATTGCCCTTCTATTTGCCATTTTCTTGCCTTGTTTCTATTTCTGTGACAAAGGGTGACATTACTTATGTTAGAGGATATCCTATGAAGGTAGGAGGCATCTAGAACAGAGTTGACGTTTCAGTTGCATTTGCAGGTTAGATTCCTGGGTAGAATCCCATCAATGTTTGTATCCAAGTTCTTTGGGTTTTTTTGGTTATCTTTTGTGTCATGAAGTTTGAGCCATAATGCTACTGAGTGTCCTCTTGCATTGCCTTAAAGTTCTATTACTGAGGTTTTGCGAATTGAATTCAGCATCTTGCGTTCTAATTTGTCTAATTATCTTAGTTGGTATGCCATCCTAGTATTGGCACATACAACTGAGAAAGGTGAAGGGCCATGACTGGCAAAAAGGGCACATTCTAGTGTTATTATAGATGGTGGGAATTATGAGGGCCCAATTGGGAGTGTGTTCAAATATGTATTTGTTTGTTCTACATTTGTAAAAAATATGGCCCAAGTTATTCCAAGTTCAACAGCTAGGTTATAAAACAATGCTTACAATTACATGGGCTATACCAAACACATTTATGCCAATTGACAAGCTGCTTCTCTCTAATTGCATTCCATTTGCAAGCAGAACTATACCTTCCATCAAAGTAGCAATGGCAGGATGCTAGAAAAGGGATCATGCATAAAGCAGCCAGCACTTGTAGCAAATCGTTAGATCTTGAATCCATGCTTCCCAAACAACTACTGATTAAGATCAAGAGATGGACCTGAACCATAGACAATTTCCTGTTGGATATTTATCAAGCAAAGGACCATAAGATGCCATGATCAAACCACAAGAAAAATGTACTCCCCTACTCAATGTGTACTTCATTAGCTGCTTGGCTATTTTACACAGCTTCAACACTTAATTCAGCAATAGAAGGAGTCAGAGCGCAACTTTAAAGGCCATAAACTTTTCCCTTTTTGTTTATAAATTTCAATCCAAGATGTTCGGAAATAATTGGATTTCAAGAAAATGCTCAAATTATACATCAGGATACAAGCATTATTCTCAAATTATACATCGGGATACAAGCATTATTCCATTCAAGTAATATTATTTAACCGCTAAGCATACTTGCTTCTTAGGTAGATACACCTTTTGCTCCATGTGTAGAAGAGCTTTTCCAAAGAAACCATCATGCTTTGCTCGATTTGTTCTATTAGTTCTCTTGGGCAGGATGAAAATATCGCAGCAATAGACACAATTATAGAATTGCTCATAAGTCGTAATTGACCGACATAATAAATTCATGAGCAGTCCAATGACTCGATTCCAATCAACAACTATATAGAAGCTAGGAGTAGTAAATTCACTGAAGTGAAATTTACTGCTTCAGCTCCACACCAACAATTATATAGTAGCTAGGAGTAGTAATTACATCTTTCCTCTCAAGTCAAGAATTCAGTGGGAACATGAATTGCAATCAATAGATTAAAAAAAAAAAAAAACCTCAACCTGCATAAGTCAAGAATGAAGTGTGAACATCATCTTTTCATTTTTGGTTTGAAATGAGGGAGGGGTCCATGCATGTGTGGTGCATGGAAGGTGGAGCGTCCGTGTATTGTTAGCTTTATCAATCAAACAGGCTTTTTATTGCTGTCACATGTGACCATCTAATTAATGAAGAGGTGGTCCTTGTTCGAGCTTTGTCTACTTCTATCGAAAGAAACAAAGACCAAAAGCAAGGGAAGAACATGGGAAGATATGTATGGCCGTTGAAAAAAATCACATGCTTGCTAGTTGGTAAACCTTTAGCCAACTGATGAGTTTAGGTTCTCATGTGAGATAAATTTAATTATTTGAAATAATATTCATTTTAGGTCATTTTTTGAACTACTCTATGCTTTTTTTATTATATAATATTCTCGAATAATACTATCAAGCCTTTTTGTTAATAAAAATAAAAAATAAAAAAATGTAATGGAAATGAATCAATGGAGTCAAGCCTTGGATTCGCTCTAGATTTGAGCATGTAAAAGGAACAGGGTGGTGGGGGCCATCTGCCATCAAAATCAACTTTGATAATTTTTCTTTCCTGACTAGTGTTGTGTGGACAAAAGTTAGCACAGAAGTGATGAGCAAAAATTTCCTTCGCTTTTGACTAAGCAAAAAAGAATTAGAAAAAAAAAGGTGAGATATCATCAAATCACATGAAACATCCGTCGTTAGTGGACACTTTATACTTTTAAAGTGTATCTTCATTAAAGTTGAAACACGGAAATCCTTTTTTGTATTAAATAATTGAATATGTATCCTTCACACTTAAACGAAGTCTTTCTTATGAACTTTTCCATGAAATATTGAATTGTTTTGGAGATGACTCTACTCTATGCTCTTTTTTAGATTATTCTCAAATAATGATTATCAAGCCTTTATATTAATAATAATAAAAAAATGTAATGGAAATGAACCAATGGAGTCAAGCCTTGGGTTCGCTCTAGATTTGAGCATGTAGAAGGAGCAAGCTAGTGGGGGCCACCTGCCATCAAAATCAACTTTGATCATTTTTCTTTCCAGACCAGAGTTATATGGAGGGAAGCTAACACGAAAGTAATGAGCAAATATTTCCTTGTGCTTTTGACTAAGCTTGACTAAGCAAAATAGACAAAGAAGAAAAAATCATCAAGTCACATGGAACAATCAACCTTATTGGACACTTTATACTTTGAAAGTGTATTCTTAATTAAAGTCCAAACACGAAAATCCTCTTTTGGACTAAATAATTTGAATATGTATCCTTCACATTTAGAAGAAGTCTTTTTTATGAACTTTTGCATAAAGTATCCAATTGTTTTGGAAATGACTTACATTGACTTGACTGGGAGTAGCACCTCTAAAAAGTGGATTCCCAGAAAAGGCACCCAGCAAAAAGGGCCCCACATTAGCAAAAGATTCTTTGCTCCAAAGTAATAGAAAATAAGCTATTAGCACACCAATTAATCATTTAAAGGTGTTCTCTAGAAAATTACTCATTTCTTTAAATTTATATTAGAGCCATTACATTATTTTCAATTGGATGAAAAGCTTGATCTATTTCCATTACAAAAGGTTATAAAATTGTCTGATGACTATTGCTTTATGAGATGGGGGGAAAAGTGCAAAAGGATATATGCCTCTCTATATTTGGCGCATGAATGCATCAAATTCCTCCTCTGACACTTGTTAATCATACTATTGTTTAATTATATATTGTGATGAAAATATATCATCAACTCTCTTAATTTATCAACATGTGATGCTATGATATTTAGCTCTAAAAATTTCAAATAAACACAAGCAGTATTTTGCCCCAAATATTGAATATGCTTCATAGTATTAAGTATATACACACAAATATAAATTAAGCAATTTATTAAATATGTTATATGCATATAAATAAAAAGGAGTAACGATAGAGGAATCCGGAACCATTTTATAGTGGTCGGGTCCAAATGGGTGCCCACTCCATTTCCAGAGACTGTTCAAGATTTATGCCTAATCAACTATACTTGAAGCCTCAAACAAAGATTGGTTTGCAATGGAGCCAACATTCTTCCATAAACACGGCGCACTCTTTTACAAAGAAATGCTCTCATAAGATTGATCTCTCAAGAATTTGATTGTAAAGTGTATACAAGAGGAGTATTGCAAGTACTAATAGTGTATAAAAACAAAAAATTGTTGGCAAAAAAGGTCACTGACCACCCGATTTTCTAATAAGGAGTGACTAACACTTTCATGAAATATATGGTATGCTTCCATCAAATCTTGTGTTAAAAAAATAATGTGTATAATTTGCTTAATTATATATAATGTAATACATGAATCAAATGATTATACGCATCGGACCTTTGTGGAATCATACATTCACGTACATTTGAGTTCAGATAGATGGAGTCTCTACCCATTGAATATAACATATGAATGGAAGTGCTGTCCATTAATTCAAGTTTTGTCGTTACTCCACTCCTTTTTCTGTGTGTGTAGAATGGAGTGTCGGTGTATTGTCAGCTTTCTCAATCTAACAGCTCTCATCCTGTCGTGATGTGGAAGGATATAATGTGGGACACCGGCCGACATTACTCAATTTTGCTGAAGTTATCTCTAAATAAGACCAAGGAAAAGAGCTATACAAAGATTGTTAATGTTGATATCTAACAGAGAAGTATACAAATGAAAGAAAGGAAAGAGATGAAACCCAAAAAAACAAGAAGAAAAGATGAGAAGATTTCTGCTGTTGAATTTGACTTAGTTGCTATTGATTGCGCATAAGGTTCAACATTTTACCCACTATAAATTGAAATTGAAATTTAAAGCACGTTATGTACTAGCAAATGGACGTCCAACACAGTAAAAGTCATTTTTAATGACGTTTTACGACGTCAAGTTTTTTTTATTACAATAGAATATTGCAAATCTTTGTGAATCGTCACAAATAGTAATAAAAAATTTCAAACTTGTGGCCTTAAAGCTATTGATTACGGTTAATACTGTAGACCTTTAAATGCCGAAGCATGGAGCTAAAGTTGACGGTAGGGGCATTGTTAAAAAAGTAGGTACAGCTGAGCCTGACACGGTACATGAGATGTGATGTTGGAACAACAACAAGATATGATGACATCATGTTTGATTACATTGTTTGGCTTTTAAGGCCCGTTTAATAATAATATTATTTTCTAGAATAATTTTTAATTTGCAATGATTTTTTTTTATTAAGTTCTTGGTAACTATACAAAATTTCTATTTTTAGAATAGAAACTTTTTAAATAAAATTCTTAAATTTTTTTATTTCTTCTAATTTTTTGATATTTTTTTGATATTTTTGATATTTTATTTCATTTTCATTTTTTTTCTTCTTCTTCTTCACTTCTTCTTCATCCTTGGTGGTCAGTGATTGGCTAGGTGAGGTTCAACAAGCTCACTAGGCCACTGGCAAGGCTTGACCTCGCCCTGGCTTGGCGAGGCCCAGCCTTGTGCCAATTGATGAGGCCAAGCCTCGCTATGGCTAGGCAAGATCAGCCTGGCTAGGCCACCACCAAGTTAGCATTGACATCGCCGGCAACTCTCTCGCGAGGTTGCCAGCCCTCGCCATGGTTGAGGTTAGTGACTAGCCAAAAGGAAGAAGAATAATAATATGAAAGAGAAAGAGAAAATAGAAGAGAAAAGAAAAAAATTAGACATAATTCTATGAATTGTTCCTGAGAAACAAAAAATCACTTTTTTATGCTTCTTAATTTCATTCCAAATCTATTCCCAAAAACAAATAATAGATTTTTGTTCTTGGGAACAAAAAATTTATCAAACGAATTTTTATTTATTTATTTGGGTTCTAGGAACAAAAGAACATAATTAGTTATTCGTAGGAGTGTTACCAAATAGCTCCTTAGCATGTCAGAGGAATATGGGATTATTACCGACGTTTGTGTTAGGTTAGGCAATACAATATTTACCTAGTATTGATTCCGACGCTTTAAAAGGCTTTCTTTCCCTCAGCCAATCAATAAACCGACCAGAAATCTAGCCTCCAATCAGGATTGTACGAAATTATAGTCATAGAATTCATCTCGACTTGTCAGAATCATTAATAATTCAGTTAACAATAAATCAACGTTAAACATATATTCGTATCGATCATACGTCCAACTAACGCGGTAAATGCGATTTTCAATGGAGAAAAGTTTCATGCGCATATCATTAACTTTTTTAAGGCGCACACACATTATAGTATTACCGAAATACTTATAATATTCTGTGTTTTAGGGGCCCTTTTGAAATTCTTTAAAAGTTACTCAAGGAAAACAACTATAATTTTAAATTGTAAGTAGCATATTTAAGTGAGCTTTATAATTAGCAAATGTGAATTAGGGTCAACATAGACCTAGTTGTACATTTTTTTAGTATAGTTGTGAAAACTTCTTTTAGATGAATATAGCGTGTATAGTCTTTTGAAGTCCCTTTAGTCAAAATCACGGAAAAAAGAATTACGTGACTTTTACTTCTTCGAAAAAGTGAAAATATTGATGTGAAATGACACCACTTAAAATTATCAAGCTCATGGTTAGAATCTTCTGTGCAATATCATCTTTATGCTATGGATAGATATGCCATGTGAATGCACTTGGATCGATGTAGCCAAAGTTTTTGCACAACAGAATTTTTTTTTCCAAATCCAGCATGTGAATGCATTGGGATTATAGCAGTCAAAGTAAGATCACGCGTGAAATAAGAGAGGGAAGAAAATAATCTAGCATGTGAATCGCACATGGATTGATGCAGCCACAGCTGGAGCACGCGTGGAAAACATAAATCTTGACATTCCTAAAGAGGATCCACCAAATAAAGACACAGTGATTGCACTTTTAATTAGCAATTTTTGCAATTTCACATACTCCTTGTGAAGATGATCTGCCAGACATAGTGATTCAATAGGTAGTAACTATTGAAGGTATCATATGAACCACATATATCACATGAGGTACGAAAAAAAGAGAATACAAACCATGTAGTATGTTGTACTCCATTGAATAAGTTTTGTTCCGTAAAAAAATGTTGACTCAGGACAAATAGCAAGTAGAACCTCCCAATGATTTATCAGCTCACGATCTCACATTGAAGGACTGCATCACTATTCGCTTCTCCTCACGTGTTGTCCTTACAACCCACAATTCCATTTTCGTAAAATTAGTACACCAGTACTAAAGTCCATGACCTTCATGCTCGATTTACCTTTACCTTTTTGGGTATCAAAGGAGGATGAATGCTTTTATCCCATCGTACTCCGGCTTGGTGCACAAACACCATATAATACACGAGTTTGATCTCATGGTGGCATGTAGCGAAGACAAAAGAATTAGCATCTAAGCATTTGTATTCTAATTACATCCATAAAGAAAAGTATTGTATAGATTGATTCTATAAATTTAGATATGGTGCCATTTGATTTTCAGATAGCCTAAAATGAAAATGATTGATACTGTATATTTATGTTCTTTGATACACTGAAAAAGCCATGAGTATGTTACGAGCATATGAGTATGTAAAAGGGAAAGGGCCTCTAGGTAATAATATATTCCGCCAAATTAAGAGCAGATGAGTATATAAAAAGGGAAAGGGCCTCTCTAGGTAATGGTATTTTCCACCAGAAGCAAATCTGCAGCATCGGGTAGAGTAAGGGTGCGTTTGTTTGTGTTTGTGTTTAAAAATTGTTCCAGGGAATAGAAATAGAAAAAAGTGTTTCTATTCCGGGGAACAATTTTTGAACAAAAAAATGCGTTTGGTAAACTTGTTCTAGGAATAAAAAATAAACAGAAACATGCTTGGTAAATTTGTATAATTTTTTTTATTTCTTTTATTTTTTTCTATTTTTTTCTTATTTTTCATTTTTTCCTTTTTTTTTTTTTTCTTCTTTTGGCCGGTCGCCCGGCCTCGGCCATGGCCGGCGACCGCCGGCGGCCTCGCCCAGCCACGGCGAGGCCGAGCTCGCCGGGCCAACGCCAGGCGACGCCGACTCGCCGGCCGCTAGGCGAGCTTGGCCTTGCCGGATCTGGGCGAGATTGAGCTCGCCCAGGCCGGCGCGAGGTCGGCCTCGCCTTGGCTGGGCGAGCTCGAGCTCGCCTAGATCCGGCGAGGTCGACCTTGCCCAGCGGCCGGCGAGCCTCGGCCTTGCCGAGCCACCGTCGCCGTCGGGCGCGCCCGGGCGGTGGCTCGGCGAGGCCGAGGCTCGCCGCCGCCGGGGGAGGTTTGCCTCGCCGGATCCGGGCGAGCTCGAGCCGGGCCCGGCCAAGGCGAGGACCCTCGCCCGGCTACGGCGAGCCTCGGCCTCGCCCGGGACGGCGAGCCTCGGCCTCGGCTGGGGCCGGCGAGCCTCGCCGTGGCTAGGCGAGGCCGCTGGCCCTCGTCGGCCGGCGACCTGCCAAAAGAAAAAGGAAGAAGAAAATAAGAGAAAAAAGAAAAAAGAAATAAAAAAGTGTTTCTCAAATGTGTTTCAGAAATAAGAAACACAAATTTTGTGTTTCTTATTTCTGTTTCTTTTTTGTTCCTGGGAACAAAAGAACAAAAAAACAGAAAAAATGTCTAAAAACAAAAAAAAAAAACACAAACAAACGCTGCCTAAGATGCGAAAGGCAATCTTTCATTTCATTATAATTATTACGAATCTCGAAGTAGAGCAAAAGTCAAAAAAGAAAAACTTAATAGTCAAAAAGAAACGTACGATAACAATGAGGAACGATCTAAACGGCACTGTTGCTAAACCAAAGGAGTAAGGACCAGCCCGTTAGCTTTGTAACAGTGCTGTTAGGCATGCTGGCCTTACTGTAAGCTTTTTACCCACCCTCATTCATTCCAAATGCGGGAAATTATTATACTTGCTTATTCAATAGTAATCAGAATGAAATTTTTATGTTGTGTTTACCTTCACCACCGCAAGACTATTATTTTATGTCTATTTTTATCTTCATGATAGAAAGGGAATATACGGATAACATTATGGAGTCTTCTATCTCTAGAAGGATCTCTCATCTATTTTTTTCTTTTGGGCCATTTAAGGACTTGCTCAGTCCGTGACGTTAACGGTGAGGGACATTCAAAATGAATGTCCCACTAAATAAGGAATCAGCATTTCCCAGGATTATAAAAGGGAATGCGATGATGACAAATGGGAATCACGTGAAGGAGCATATAGAAATTAGATTTTCTCTTTTTGTGAATCTTTCCTGGTTTTCAAATTAAAAAGCAGCCTTCCTCAGCAAAGGCATGATGACCATCACGTAATCATGCATGTGCTTTCAATTCAATTCGCTACATTTTTTTTTTTTTTATGGTGCCTACCGTGTCACATCGATCAATATTTTTTTAAGGGAATCTTTAAGAAGGGAAGTGTACTGCTTTGGGCCTTTCCTTCTTCTTTTGTTCCCCTCTTTACTGTTCGTTGTGTGCTCGACTTTTTTACGCTAGAAACTTCTCGCTGTGTAAGTACTTGTTTTATGCCTACTCCATTCGATTGATATCTAGAATCACGTGGTGGGGGTCAGAGTCTGACACTGGAGTCGGACTCTGATGACCAGCAACCGGCGTCCAATGTCCGGAGTTTGACGTCTGACGTTCGACATCTAGAGTTCAGCAACAAGAGATTGGCGAGGGGTGGTGGGCAGCTGACATCTGGTGGCCAGTGGCGAGTGGTGGAGGGTTGCCAGCGAACATTCGGTGATTGGTGATGAACCTTTGGCATTTAATGATTGGCGATGAGCAGCCAATGACTGGTGGGTGTCTAGCATTCAACGACAGGCAACCGGAGTGCGGTGGCCGAAGCAGCCAATGTCCAGTGGCTGGTGGTCGGCGGCTAGTGGCCGACGCCAGTGGCAGGGTCGGCAACTGCCAGCGGGCATCCGACATCCCATGGGCAGCAAGTAGGTGATGGGCGGTGACCAGAGTGAACAATGAGAAAAATTTTGATTTCTCATTTATGTTCTAGAAATAAAAAAACTAAAAATTTTAACTTTTAATTTTTGTTCCAAATCTATTTCTAAAATAGAAATTTGTTTCAGAAATAGAAAAATGAAATTGCGTTATCAAACGGATTTCAATTTCAAACATGTTATGGGGAACAGAAAAATAGAGAAACATAAATTTTGTCATGCTCGCTCTAAGTGAGCGGGTAAGTAAATGGCCAAGCAGAAGTATGAGTGCATCAACTCGATTTTCTTGTTCGTAAATCTCCATTCTCCGCTACATAATTTTAGTGAAAATTTGCACCTTCATCACAAACAAATAGGAGGAGAGAGGATCACCTGGTCTTAATCCATTCTTTCCTATTAAAAAAGCCAGCAAGCTCTAGACTAACAATTATATAGTATTTTGTAGGAGTAGTAACGGCATCTTTCCGCCTAAGTCAAGAACACAGTGTGGGAACACCAATTGCGGTCAACATATTCAAAAAAAAAAAAAAAAACCTTTAACCTTCGTAAGTCAAGAATGTAATGTGAACACAATTTGTCTGTTTTCGGTTTGAAATCAGGGAGGTGTGTGAAAAGTAGAGGGTCGGTTCGTTGTCATCTTTATCAAATCAAACAGCCTTTATCCTGTTGTGACCCTTGAGGGAATGTAATTTTGGGACACTAGTAAAATTACAAAAGCTTATAAAATTATCTGACGAATGTTGCTTTATTAAAAAACAGCTGGAGTAAATCTCAGTATAATTGTGGCGATGGTGACGATGATTTTAGAGTCCAAAATTATCGATTTGTCAAATTTATTCATATTTCAATTAATAATAAATCAATATTGAACAAATATTTGTATCGATCATGCATCAAACTAATGCGGTAAATGTGATCTTCAATGAAGAAAAGTTGCAAGGCCAAATCAATAACTTTTTCAGGTAGACACACACACAACAATAATATTACTAAAAGATCTTATGATATCCTATGTTTTAGCCAAAGCGGTCCTTTTAACCCTTTTGAAATCATAATACTTAAGTACAACAATAATAAGAGACATATTTGAGTGAGCATTATCATCATCAAAAATGAAATCTGTAGGTTTTTAGGATAGTTGTGAAATTTTTTTTCATGTGAATGAGACGTACATTAGTTTTTCAAAGTCACTTCAGTCACGGTCAAAAAAAAAAGAAAAGTCACTTCAGTCGAAATCACTAATAAAATGAGTTACGTGATTTTTACTTCTCTAAGAATGACATTGCTTCGAATAGTCAAGCTCAAGGTTTGAATCTTCCATACATATCATGCATAAGTAACACATAAATCAAACGTAATTAGCCCCTTTAAATATTTCATTTTCTCAACAAATAATAATAAAGTAAAAGAGAGAAGAAAATTTTCAAATGTGTTAATGCACTGTGAATAATGCAGCCAAAGTTAAAACACATGTGGAATAAGAGAGAGAAGAAAATATTCAAATCTGGCGTGTGAATGCAGTGGGACCAATGCAGCCAAAGTTAGATCACATGTGGAATAAGAGAGAGAAGAAAATTTTCAAATCTAGGATGTGTTTGTTTTGCGAAAAGTAATTTTCAGGAAAACGTTTTTCTCATTTTCTAATGTTTGATTCATTTAGAAAAATGAATTAACGAAAAATGTTTTCCTAGTTAACAGAAAATGTTTTCCTTTCAAAACTTAAATTTAGGAAAATATGATATGGACCATGTGCTATGTTGTACTCCATCAAATAAGTTTTGTTTCAGAAAGAAATGTTGACTCGGGACAAATAGCAATTCGAACCTGCCAATGATTTATCAAGTATGCTTACGATCTTACATTAAAGAAACTAAATCTTGTCAAGACAAATTTAAAAAAAAAAAATGGTCAGAAAGGTAGTCAAGGACCTGTGGGGCCAATGAGGTGCGAGTTATCTTGGCTCTCTAGCGGCGAAACTAGTATCGGTTTGAGGGAGACGAGTTCAATTCGTGAACGCGAGTTAAAGGATTTCGTTTTTTGGTTACTTTAACAAAAATTAAAGCAAAAAAAAAAAAAAAAAAAAAAAAAAAAAAAAACGATTGACCGACGTCTAAAATAATAGTACGTGCGTGAGGGCTTGTGTACTTTAATGTGCACGTAAGAAAAAAAAAAAAAACAAACTTAAAATGACAGAACTTTCGAGTAGTGATAGTCATAATATGCAAAAGAAAGAAAGAAAACGAGGACATTTTTTCGACAAAAAGAAGTCATGATATTCCAAAGAAAGAAAGAAAGAAAGAAAGAAAGAAGGGCGATAACTCATTGATTTCAAATGTCATTTACTAGAGGGTTAATACTAAGAAAAATATTAAAATGGTACACCTGTAATAAATTTATTGTAAATTAATAACAAAAATATGTAACTGATATATTTATGATAAATTTACAATCAATTATTTTCTATTAAATTGAATTGATACCACTAAAATTATAAACCGATACACTTGTAATAAATGAAGGGTAAAACCCAAAACCGATACACATGCTATTTAACTCAGTAATTAAATGATAAAATTTAACGAATGATTAAATGTATTAATTTGGGGTTCTTTGTGATTAAAAAATTAATTTGAGATAATATTGTCATAAGTATATCAATTTGAGATTTTTCGTGATATTAACTCTTTACTCAAAGCCACAATCAAGGATTTTACTGGAGAGCTACTGGAGTATATTTTAACTGAGTTGATATTCCTAGTTAATAATATACTACAGGGAAAATAAATCCAAAAACTAATAATAATAAAAAGGGGCTGGTCCCACGATCATTGATCGGTCAAATAGAACAGCTTTGACCAAATAAATATAATTTTTTGCTCGAGTGTGAAACAGAGTAGCATTTTCGATCACTTTTCAATTGTTTGAACCAGTTTTAAAGTGACTAAGTTCCAAGAAGTCGCCTAAATATGTCGATCCTTCAAGGTCGAGTTTCCGATCGGAGATAATTTTGAAATTTCACAAAAACAGATTTTACAGAAAGAAATGACTCCTTATCTCCATTCAAGATCATTCAATTATTAGCAAAGTATGAGTGAGTACGGCCAAACGAATTATGAGTGCGTAAACTTGATTTTCTTGTGCATAGGTTGAAATCTCAATTGCTTATTCTCTGCTGCAGAATTTTAGGGAAAACTTGCACTGTCATCAGTCTGACTAATGAAGAGGTGGGCCTTGCATGAGCTTTGTCTTTATCTTTGGAGAGAAACGAAGACTGGAAGCAAAGGAGAAGATGCGAAAAAAATGAAGGAAGAAACCTTCGGGCACGATGTGTGGGGGATTGGTGGTGGTGATTTGTTTTTGGGATTTATAATTTTTACAAAAAATTTTTAGACAAAAATATTCAGGTTTTGTCTGTTGGACCAATCATACACCTACTAGTTATCAAAAAATTGGTCGACCACCCATGGTAAAAATTGGCCTTTTAAGAGGTCAGAGTTTGAATCGCTGCTTCGTCAAGCAATTTGGACTCCGCTTCTTAGTTTCTTGCCATGAGAAATGGCGGCTCGGAGGCCCCCTTAGTCTCAAAAAAAAAAAAAAAAAATTTGGTCAATCAGCAAGCTTTGGCTCCTATGTAAGATTGATTTAGTCATTTTAGGCAATTATTTGATTATATTTAGTTTAGGCTTTTTTTTGTAAAACAAGTCTAATCCATCTCCTTGTTTAACATTTTCCCGAATAATAACAACTGAGCCGTTTCTGTTTTTATATATATAAAGAATAAAAAATGCCTTGGAATCGCTCAAGATATGAGCATATAGAAGGAACAAAGTGGTGGGGGCCACATGCCCATCAAAATCAACTTGATCTTTTTCCCTTTTCTGAGCAAAGCCGCGTGGAGGGTAGCTAGCACGAAACTGAGAGCAAACATTTCCTTGCACTTTTGACTAAGCAACAAAGACAAATAAAAAAGGCGAAATCTCATCAAATCACATGAAACTCATAATGACCGATATAATTATTACACTCAATTGACATTAGCGACGTTTATATATGCAGCATAAATTTAGATAATAACAAAATAAGCTAAACTCTATATGTAATGCATCCCGTGAATGCTTTACACTTTTGAAATACCATTCTTCATGAATGTCTAAACGGAAAAAATTCATTTTTGGACTAAATAATCTGAACAGGATGTGTTCTTTTATTCCTAGTCAAAGTCTTTCTTACAAATTCTCATACCAAGTATCGAATGCTTTTGAAAATGATTAGCACTTTGATTTGATAGGAAATGACATCACCAAGCATATGAATTCCAAAAAAGCATCCAATGAATAATCCCCTAGTCAAACGAAAGATTCATCACTCCAAAGTAATAGAAGATAAGCTACTAGTGTACCAATTAATCATTGAGAGGTGTTCTTCTAGAAAATTTCTCACGTCTTTGAATTTATACATTAAAACCTACTGCATTACTTTCAATTGAACAAAAAGCTTGATCTATTCTCATGCCCGAGCTATGAAAACGAAAAAGATAATCCTTATCCAATTTGTAGTTAGATTGCCTAATGCATAGAAAATGTGAAACCGATTGTTGGTGAAGGTGTGCTAATATCAAAGCCCTTCTCTCAAATCGGCACAAGTATCTACATACATGCATGACTAATACATCTTGTGTAGGATGTTACAATTGATTTACATGTCAAAGCTATCCCATCGAGTTACCCAATAGGTCCGCACTCTAAATTTGGATTTCTCCATTCCCATTATATATTGATTTATTGGAAGGCATGGCAAAAAATCATGCGAATTTTAGCTACCAAAATGGTAGTATACAACAAAGCACGCTAGCGACATTTTCCCGTGCCACAATACATCAGTTCTCAAGAATAGGATCCCAAGCCGAGCTTGCTGAGCCCACCGGGAGCCCATCGGCACCGCCTTCTTCTCTCCAATTTCCAACCACATCCTCTCATCTGCCTTGCCCACAAAGCTGGAAATTAATATAATATTCTTTGTTGACCCTCAAAAAAGAAAGTCATGACTCTGCGTGCAAAGAAAATACCGAGAAGATTCGATGGGGAACAAATCTCACTTATTGCGAATATCATTTCCTGGAAGCCACAACCAAGTACTTTATTGGGTGGCCAATGGAGTAGCTTACCTTTTAAGATCTCGCTTCATCCTTTAGCACCTTCATTTTCCAAGCAAATACACCAGCACCTGCCTCCTTTTACCAAATTCTGATGGCCTCTTCTTCTTCTAAAGCTAATAGGAATTACGATGTCTTCTTGAGTTTTAGAGGTACCGATGTTCGCAACAATTTTCTCAGTCATCTCTACATGACTCTAGACCAAAATGGCTTATTCACTTACAAGGACAGCGAGGAACTGAGAAAAGGAGAGCAAATATTGCCAGCACTTATGAAGGTGATTGAGGAATTGTGAGTCGCGATCATCATTTTCTCTTAGGATTATGCTTCCTCACCATGGTGTTTGGACGAGCTGGTGAAAATTATGGAGTGCAAAGCATAGAAGAACCTAGTTGTGCTGCCGGTATTTTACAAGGTGGAACCAAGAGAAGTGAGAAGGGGGAGAGAGAGCTATGGGAAAGCTATGGCTAAACATGAGTCCAACTTTGGGACGGATTCAGAGAAAGTGAATAGATGGAAGAGAGCTCTCTTAGATGCCGGTAACTTATCTGGATGGGATTTGAACGATGGGTAAGTAGTAATTGATGTAAAGCACCACTTTGTCATTATTTTTTATATGTTGAATCACATCTTTTCTCTCCAACCAAATAATAATAATAATAATCAGATCTTTTTTCCCCTTTTTTTTTCTTTTATGAAACTTAATCTTACCTTTAAACCACCAAATCAATGTATCAAGTACTTTTCTTGATTTTTCCAGAGATGAAGCAACACTTATAAAGGAGATTGTGAAGGAGATCTCTAAGCAGCTAGAACCCACGCCCTTTCATGTTGCAAAGCATCCGATCGCCAAGTGGAAAAGCTGGAATCAATGTTAAATATTGAGTCTGATGAGGTTCTCATGATAGGATTATGGGGACAAGGAGGCATAGGGAAGACTACATTAGCAAAAGCCCTTTATAATGATAACTTTAAACAATTTGAGGGTGCATGTTTCTTGGCAAACGTTCGAGAAGATTCAAAAGATTCCAAGGATTTACTTCCTTTGCAAAAAAAAAAAAAAAAAAAAAAATGTTGGAGATATTATTGGGAAAAGAATTTAATTCAACACAGACTTTGCTGCAAAAAAGTTTTCCTTGTTTTTGATGATGTCGATGATGTGAAACAGTTAAATGCTTTAGCAAGAGAATGTGATTGGTTTGGCAAAGGAAGTAGAATCATCATTACTACTAGAGATAATCATTTGCTAACTTCCCATGGGATAGATAAAGATCATATCTATGCAGTTAAGCCTCTAAACAATTGTGAAGCTCTTGAACTTTTTAATAAGCATGCTTTTTTGAGATACAACAGAATAGTGATAAGGAGGGATCTTGTAGATGGTGCTTTGGATTATGCTAATGGACTTCCTTTAGCACTTGAGACACTGGGCTCTTTCTTATGTGGTAGAGAAGAACCTGAGTGGGAAAGTGCGTTGAACAAACTTGCCAAAAGTCCTAACAAATCCATCAATGAAGTTCTTAGGCTAAGTTATGATGGACTAGATGACGAAGAAAAGGAGATCTTCCTTGATATTGCATGTCTCTTAAAGGGGAGATATAAATAGGACATTGTGAAGGTTCTTGACTGTTGCAACTCTTCCACAACTATTGGAGTAAATGTTCTTGTAGGGAAGTCTTTGATATATGAAGAGTGGGGGGAACTACAAATGCATGACTTAATTCAGTTGATGGGCATGGATGTTGTTAAACAAGAATGTCATGATGATCCTGGAAAACGTAGTAGTTATGGCTTTATGATGATGTTCGTGATGTTTAGTCAAAGTATATGGTAAGATTTATTGGTTTAGATAATGATTTTACTCTTTCATCCTATGATTTTTTTTTTATATTTTAATTGCAATATGATTTTTATAAATGCAGGGAACGAATGCAATAAAAGCCATAGTTTTGCATTTACCCAAGACAAAATTGTTATACATAGGCCCAAGTGCTTTTAGAAACATGACAAGGTTGAGGGTGCTCATCGTGATTAATGTGCACAACTCTTTTCAAGGTCCTATGTGTCTTCCTAATGAATTGAGATATTTTGAATGGCCTGAATGTCCTCCTTGGATTCCAGAATTTTCCTCGGGTCCAAAGAAGTTAGTTGGACTTAATCTTAGTGGAAGCAACGTCCAAGTAGCGAGGACGCAATTCAAGGTGAGCATTTAAATGCATAGTCTTTATTTCCTTATATTTTATATATCCATTTTTATATGGATATGAATATGGATATGTTGTATTATTGAACCCACCGGTAGGTAGCTGTGTTGGTTGAGAGTTTTTCCCCCGAGATATCGACGCTTGGTCCGAGGTGCCATCTAGGCACTGTATGGGCCATGGGTTGCCGATTAGTGTAAGCGAAAAGTGGGCCTGTCGGTTATCGAAAAAAAAATATGCTGTATTATTGAAAGCTTTGAATGCAACAATTAATAACTCTGATGGTGCTTGTTAATATGCTTAAGAAACATCTACATCTATTAAATTGTACGCATTTGATTAAAGCCTTATATATGGGATCTCGATCTACTCCATGAACCAACATAAGTGGAATCTTTCCGTTATAGGGGAGTATTAAACACTTCCCTTATGCGAATCTTGATTTTGCTTCGAACCAAAATATTCAAGAAAAAAGTCCAAACTTATTTGCAAAATATTTAGTATTGAAAATTATAAAAACAGAGAACTTAACGAATCGGTAACTTTTGAATACCGAAAATTGGGGCAAAAAGTAATTGGTGATATAATTTAGGGAATGAATGATGATTGTGCTTGAATTTTCAATATACATCAAGGAAGGATTTAATTTTATGTTTTTGAAAGGATAGATTTTGAAAATGTTATTAAAGGTTTTACCCCATACAGTAGAGACAAGCTGACTACACTCTTTTGGAAATTGCGCTTGTAAAGAGAAAGATATTTTTCTTGCATATTTGCTTGACCATTGAAGTGGGTGCACGCTAAATGCTTTTGACTGAACCTTCCATTGTCCCCTCTCTGATTGCATGGAGCGGATAATGAAAAGATACATAGAAAATGTGCAGTAAGGGATCTGTATCGGAAGCTAGTCTTTACATAGGTAGGTACAAGCTTGATAATTCTATAACAGTGGCCGAAAAGTCCTGTCTTTTTTCGGTTGGACTAACCTAATCAGCCATTCCTAACTAATATTTCTTTATCTTTAGAGGGAGGAAGAAGTGGAACTAAAACAAAGCTTTTTTTTTTTTTTTTTTTTTTAAATCTTTATAGATAATAAATTCATTTTCAAAAAGTTGAAAAATTTTACCTAAAAAGTCTCTCCTCTTTCCCGTTTTTTTTTTTTTTTTTTTTCATTCGAGCCATCCACTAAAGCCCTTACTCTATTTCTTCGAGAGGTAACGAAACACGGGATTGAAGCGATTCTTCACATCCCCTTGTTGGGTGTCCTCTAGCCTAGCAGTAGAGCAGAAGGGGAAATAGATTGATAATCCAATCCTTTCTCCTGCTTAAATAAAAAGAAGATTGTGGAGTACGACTCCATAGAAACGACTTCCTCTGCGAGGTGTTAGTGCTCTTAAGCTGGCTTCATCTGGCACTTCGAAGCCAGCTGAAGTATGCACGCCATAAGTGCGCAACATCTTTCAAGCTTGACCAAAAGGGTTTTTGTAGAGAGAAGTCAGTAATAGGCTCACTTCGCTAATTTAAATATACTTAATCTAAATCTATTCTAAGGTTTTTACATGTATTATGTATTTGTAATTATATTTATATGCATATCATCTACGTTAGTATATAAAGCCAAGAGGACGTTCCACAGGATCTCAATTTTGTTTCTTCACAAAAATGTGTCGATTACTTATTTTGCAAACATTTTATCCACAGAAAAATGCGTAAGTTAATAAGTTTATTTAAACTCTCACATGTTTCCCATTAGGTGCTTCTAATTTGGTGGTTTCTCTCAATTTTTCAAATATCAATTATAGTACTATATTCATAAAAAGGCGCAATGATGATTGATGACAGAACACGAGCAAGGGATGAGCTCGCTGGAGGTCGGCGAGGCTCAAGCTTGCATGGCCTAGCATTCAGCCAAAGAATAAGAAAAATAAAAAAATAAAAAATAAAAAATTAATTTTTTTGAAAAAAAGAAAAGAAAAGAATAAAATAAAGAAATAATATTTTTTAAAGGAGTACACGAACCAAATGATGAAAATTATTTTTTAATTCATTTTCAGGTTTCAATCGAACATTGTAAATATTATTATTTTTTTGAAAAATAAATTCTTAAAAAATATTTTCTAAAAATGTCACATTTTTTTCAAAAAGAACGGAATCATTGTCTTTCAATTTCCTATCGTACTTGTCAGTCCCACAGACTTTGGATTGTGTTGACCGAGCAAATAAAAAAAAAAAAATTCAAATTTTTTTTTATAAATTTTTTTTTTTAATCTTAGTGTGGTGGAAAACACCACAATGAATAGGAAGGACGAGACTGGATAATCTAAGTCTTCCTCAGCCGAATCACCACTTTCGTATGCCACTCGAAGGTCTCAACACTCTCTTGATCACTCGTGGACACAAGGAATCCACTAAAGGGCAGGCAGACAGACAAAGGAAAATCTGTCAGGGACAACACCCGGGAATAAAGCTTCATTTTAATAATGCTGTGTTTACAATGTGGGACCAAGATGATGTTTATAGCTAGTAGCCTGGGATACCTTTGAATAGCCTCCAAGTTAAGTAAAAATAACCTACCTAATTTTCGAAATTCAAGTATGCAATAATATAATCAAAATTTTGATCGAGATCAAAGCATTCCTAAATATAATATAAACAAACTTATAGATCAAGAAAATATATGTTTTCTCTACTATTCAAATCACAAGAGAGGATCTTGAAATCTTCCAATATGGATTCGAAGTACTTCCAATATAAATCTTCCTCCGTTGAAAAAGACTCATCCTCAAGGCCAACTTTATGAAGCTCCTGGTCTTCGTGATACGAAGATAGATTAAATTACATACTCTCCCTGAAGCTCACTTTTGTAACCACCTCATTTCTTTAGCTCTTTCTTCAGAATATCCACTAAATTAGCGCTTAGTGGGCAGTGGCATAAGATCCAAAGAACTTCAAAGATGTTTGACTCACCGAACTATCATCTGCAAATTCACCTTGAAACAATAACAAATGTCATTGTTTAAAATGTTTTCCAATAGTCTACTTAATAATTGCCCAAAATTCTATTAACAGCCTTAGTTTTTCTATCGGTTTGAGGATGGCTAGCAAAATTAAACTAAGGTTGAGTCCCCTCTTTTCACCATAGGGAATGCCAAAAGTGACACACAAATTTGACATCACTATTTGAAGGGGGATGTTTTTGGAATACCATCTAGGCACACGATTCACCAATATGAAAATAACATGTAAACCATCGAGGCTCCATGACGATCATTTTCAAATTTTTTACCATATAAAAACTGTCCGGTAATCCCCTTCCTACTAATAGTAACATTTCCATTCACAATGCGCATGTGTGTGGGAAAGTGTTGATTAGGTTTCTCTCGATTTGTGGAGTTTAATTGACATTCTTGACTTGCCCTATATAAACACTCACCACCTTTATCGATACGCCTTCAAATAAAATTTTAGATATGACATTTCAAATCTCATTCCTTAGACTCCCTTTCATTTAATATTCTTTTAGTCCTTCGGAATGATGTGCTATAATTTTAGAAAATTCATTGAAAATTTACCATATTGAAAATATCCAAATCATTATGGAATGATAACTCATTGATAAAGGCGTCTCAAGAATAAAGTAGTTAAACCTTAATCAAAAGAAGGCGCAAAAAGACTTACCATGTATTTGGCGGACGTGCACCATGAAGGTTTAATAAATCACACATGAAATTCATTGGATTGAGATGTCAAAGTCTATCGATGCATCTATATTTTTTATTTATGCATACACATGCAAGGTATAATGTGGTGGTTGTATTTATTATGATATAGTAAACTTTGAGCTCTTGCATTACGCCAACGTACATCTAGCTCAAAACAAAAAACTACACAAGACGGTTGGACTCCATTATTTTTCATATTTTTGTTATATTTATGACCATCTAGGCTTACAAAATATGTCTTCTTTTAAAAAGCGATCAACCACTCACCACTTCCAAATAAGTGATGAATAGAAGAGATTCCCGACCTTCCACTGCCTCTGCGGGATCTACAAGCGGGTGGTTGCGAATCTCTACATAAGATTCCAGAAGTTTGCTTAAATGCATGTGATTGATAAGTTGGCAAAAGACTGAACGTGGCTCATGTGCTCTCGCTTGAGGTTACACACTCTTAGTGGAAGTATCCACGCCATTCTAGTGCATAGTGAAATTATGAGCATTGGTAAATTTACAAGGATTACTTACTAAACTCATATTTATAAAGTGAGAGGTCATGCTCTATATATACTATATGGTCTAGTGAATTTTGATAACATATGGCTTAAATTATGATTGAGTGATTTTTATTTAAAAATCACAGCCAAATTTTGAAATGAATATATATCTCACTTTTTTTCTTTGATCGTTTGAAATGCCTGTGCATGTTGGATTATTGTTCTTGTAGGACTTTAAAAAATTGAAGTTCATTGACTTGGGTAGATGCCAGTCACTGGTTTGTGTGCCGGACCTCTCTTGTACTCCAAATCTTGAGGAATTGGATCTCTATTATTGCAAAAACTTAGAGCGTGTCCACGATTCAATTGCAAATCTCCATAAGTTATGGAAATTGAATTTAGAATGGTGCTCTAAATTGCAAAGATTCCCTGATATTCCAAATAAGAACGAAAGCTTGTGAAAAGTTTATCTAAGGGAGACTTCAATTGAAGAACTTCCTGCATCAATAGGAAATCGCGTCTCTCTCGAGACCCTTGATTTATTTGGTTGCACGGAACTAGCAATCCTTCCATCTAGCATTTATAGGTTGCAAAATCTTGAATTCCTGGGACTTTTGGGCTGCTCAAAACTAATCAAGTTTCCAAAGGAAGAGGAAGATTTGAGTGAACCCCATGCAAAGATAGGATTTTCCGAGTTGTTTGTGTTGATTCTTGGATGGTGCCATCTATCAGAAGTAGAGTTCCTAGAAAATCATTCTTATTTTCCATGCTTACGATGATTAGATTTGTCGGGAAACAATTTTACAAACCTTCCTACATGCGAAAGACTAAATAACTTGGAAGATTTGGATGTTTCGTATTGCCAACAACTACAAGAGATCCCCAAGATTCTAGAGAAATTGAGAAGACAAAAGGCAAATGATTGCAAATCTCTATATAGAATTCCCTCCAACATATGTGACGTTGAGGATGTTGAATTATATTCAAGTCGGGAACTAGGTTGAAGAAGAAGGGGGAGTTTAGAAAGCCATGAGAGAATATAACAAAACACTCACTTTACTTCAAGAGACTCTGCCCAACACAATACATCATCTTCGCCTTATATAGCAAAAGAGGTCACAAACCAACAAACAAGTAAGGACCAAAGTCCTTCGAACCAACAAAGGCGCTGGGAAAGATACAAACACCGAAATTCCCGGTAGGGAATTATTTGCACACTATGAATAGTGACTTCCTTAGCCTAGTAGCCTAAAGCTACAGTATCCTACTATGAACTTTCAACGGTCTCTTTCGTCATGAGCATTGTAGTCATAGTTGGAGTCGTCTGAGCTGTGCACTGTTGCTAGGACATGTTCATCATGTTTTTGTTTGAGTGCTTCAAGGTCTTTTGGTGAGAGAATTTGGTTAAGCTGATGTGATGAGGATGATGTTGCTGATGCGATGAGGATGATGTTGCTGATGCTAACTCCTATGCCTAATCTGTAGTGTCTTCAGTGTCTTCAGTGTTAGTAGGGATGCTTGGCTGAGGCCAATTGGATGGTTGTGCATAGAAAGATGTGTTGCTTTGGGATAAGGTCAAGGGTCCATGATCATAAGGGTCTTGAGAAAGGGGATCTCCCCATCTGGCATAGGGATCCTGAGTGGACTGGTCCTGAGAGGATTGTGCAATATCACTTGTTTTGCCAACTGGTGGTCTTGTGATGATGATGCTTGTCTGAAATCCTGGAGTGCCTGCTTAGCTTTTGGTGCTAGGTCATAATGATCCCATTCGGTGGGTACATTATAATTTTATACATCCGGAGGAATGGTCTTGTTTTCCTAGCATAAAATTCTCTGGAGTTCTCGATACTGATGTTCACAACATCCAACTGGTCCTTGATAGGATATGTGAATTCGAGTTTCTGTGTTGAGTGGCCAGGGTTTATAGGATGTGGTTCCTATAATTTGAGGAGCTTTGATAATGTTGCCATTATTGGCGACAAAATTCCATGGTTGACAGAAGAATAAAATGGTATGGACTTTAGGATTTGGCTAGGTGATTGTCAGTTCTTTTTGTAGGATATATTTCCAGTGAGTGGGAGGATAAAACTAGTTAAGAAAATCTAAGAGATTTCTGTCACTTTCTTTTTCGATTTTACTTCTGCCTAATTGAAATATCCCGGTGAGATTGGCAATGAATCCTCTGCTTGGAATTTCAATGTCTATAAAGTACTTATTGGTTAAGTACCATAATAACCATCGTTGTTGATCAGGAAAATCATCTTTCTTCCAAATCAAAGGATGGATAAATGAATAATTTGCATTTAATCTAAAAGGATAAAGAATCGAACCTCCATTGGATCTGAAGAGTTCCGTGTGGCATTACCAAATAAGTTTGTCTAGGTTTTCAGTGAGGTTGTCATTCTGGATGTATTTGATGATTTCCTTTGGGAATTTCCAACTTGGCCAATCTTTGATCTTTTGAATTTTATACTTCTCATTCCAATGAGAAGTATGAAAAGCATGCCGCATGATATAGTTGATTTCTGCTTGTGCCTTTGGTCTTGACAAAAACTTAGTAAGCACATTCTTTTTTCCAACAATGTGTTTGGTTTCAAAAGAGTATTTTGAAAACTATTCAGCCCATCTAAGAAGTTGAGAATTGGGAACTTGCTTCTGTTTGAACTTAGTCATCTAAGGAAATGATGCCATGTCTAGTTTAACCAAGAAATGATGGCCAATAAGATGGAATTCGAACTTTTTTATACCATTTTTGACCGCCAAGATTTCTTTGAAAGTGGAATGATAATACATCTCTGCTTGAGAAAACTTTTCACTTTTGTAGGCACATAGATGTCTCTTACCATCAATTTCTTCAACAAGATGGCTGTCCAGTATTCATCACTGGAGTCAGTTTGAAGAATTCTTATTCCTGTTGATGGGATCTGAAGTGGAGGAAGAGTTTGCATGATCTCTTTAAGTTCAGCGACTACTTCAATCTGAGATTTTCTCTAAGGTGGGAATTTCTTTTTCAGCATTGTTTGCAACAGAATAAGCAATTTTGCAATATTTGGAACAAAATCCCTGAGATAATTGATTATCCCAAGAAATTGCCAAACTTGTCTTGCAGTGAAGTTCTATTCAGGAAATTTTAGCAATTCCTAAGCAATATGTGGCCTTGGGTAATATGTACCTTTGTTAATATGCATACCAAGAAATTCAATTTTTGTTTGGGCAATATTTATCTTTCTTTGAGAAAGCATGATTCCATAAATCTTCACAATTTCTGGGAACTGTGCAAGAAGCTAGTAGTGTGACTGCTCATCGGGGCTGTAGAGCAGGCTATCATCAATGTATATTGCCGCATTCGATAATATTGGTTGGAAAATTTGACACATGACTTTCTGGAATAAGGATGGTGCTACCTTTAGACTAAAAGGAAGAACTTTCCACTAGAAGTGCTGGTTTGGAATACAGAACACTATCTTGGGTCTGTTTTCAGGATGGATGCCCAATTGCCAAAATCCGGCTTTGAGGTTGAATTTGGAATAGATGTGGGCCTTGATTAAGCCAGTAAAAAGGGAATCTTTGGATGGTAAAGGAAATTTGTCATCCTGGAGGAAAAGGTTAAGAGGCTGGTAATTAATTACCAATCTCATCTTTCCTCTATTTTGCTTGGCACACTTGTTGACATAAAAAGCTTCACAAGCTCATTGAGAATTAGAAATTTCAATAAGGCCTTGCTGTAATAATTTCGAGCATTCCTTTTGAGCCAAAACCAGGTGTTCTAGCTTTATTCACACGTGACTTGCCTTTGTGGGATTGATGTCTTCATTTTTTTTAAAGGAAGACGAACAAAAAAGTCTGGATTTGTCAATAAAGGATGGGAACATTTTTGGGCAAATTCATAATGAGATTCTGAACATGATTCCAACAACTTCAGCATGATTGGGTCTAACAAATTCATGTGAATGGAAAAGAGTCTCTGTATATTAACAAATTCAGAGAATTGGTCTTTATATTTAGGACATTTTCTAGGAATAATGCGAAGTTGTGGAATTTGAGTCATGATGTCCCAACCAATGATCAAATCTTTGTTGGGGAGACTAGACCCAAAGATTTTTGTGGTTATGGAGCACTGAGGGAAAAACTGAATGGTTACTGGAGTAGTTTTGATAGTTGTAGAAAAAGTATCTCCTGAGGTAGAATTGAAGTATCGGACACAGGGAGTCTAATATTCTTCAAGAAGAACTTTAGTGTCAAGGATGGAAGAAGCTGCTCCAGTATCTATGAGAGCAATGACAGTGATTGGTTTGACAAACTTGGAAGTGAAGATTTTCACAGGGAAATGAGAACAATGAGTCTGACTTGAAAATATATTAGTGCTTTGTTTTGAAGAAGTGCGAGAAAAATGGGAAAAATCTTCAGGATCCAAATCTGAATCAGTATCACTAGGAGTTTGGTAACAAGGAATGACACAAAGAGTTTGTTCATATGGTTTTTCATCCGCAGAAAATAAGGATTTGATATCATCATTTTCAAGAGAAATACCAGTTTCATTCTTTATATAATGTATTAAACGATTCTGACATTTTTTTGCTTGAGGATAATTTTTTGCAAAATGTCATTTATGATTGCAGATGAAGCATCGACTTGATTTCTTATGGCCTAAACGATCTTTTCCTTTGTAGGTAACGCCACTTTTTCTTTCTTCGGAAGTGCTTGGATCCATGTCTGGAATTCTTTTTCCAAAACGTCTTAAAGTGCTTCTTTTTTCTGGAAGGTTTTCCACAAGAATCATCACAATCTCGCTTGAAGCATTTTATCTTTAGCTTCTAGCGAGAATAGGTCTGTGTCAAGTCCTCTGTTATCATGGACATATAAGCCTGGATCTTTTGTCGCTTTACACACAATTCTTCTAGGCATAAATGAATTTCTTGCTGAATTTCTCCTAATGGAACATCTTGGATTCGTCTTTGTTTGGCTAGAAAGGTTTTTTTTCTATCATTTGAGACAATTCTTCGGGGATGGACGCCAAAAAGACATATTTTAGATTTGCATCAGCTCCAACCTGGTAGAAAAGTTTAAGCATTTATTTATTTTATTTTTTTGGTAAAGGGTAAGAATATATTAAGCAAAGGACAAATATACAAAAATTCGGAGCCAAAGCTCACACTCTAGCTGTGGGAAAACAGGGAGAGTGAGAGGGAGCCAAATCAAAAGATACAAAGGCAAAAAGAACAAGCTAAACAACCCATGGCACTACAAACTACCACAAACCAGACCGCCGACCCACAAAGTTTAAGCATTTCTTGATAATGCTTATCCAAATCTTTTCTCTGAAAAGAGCAGCATTTTCACTCAAAAAAATCTCTTCTTTTGAGTTCTACAATGTCAACAGGTTTTCTGACAAAGAAATGATATAGAAGAGTGATGGCATACGTAAAATTTGGTGAGAGCAAAAAATGAAGTTGGTCTTGTTCTGAGACAGATGCCCACCACATTTTAAGACTACCTGTAAACCTTGTGACAAAATTGAAGATAACATTATACTTGTCCTGGTTGATTATGGCTTGAGTATTCAACCAAGTATGGAATTCTTCAAGTCTTTCTGGCCATTTATAGTAAGGGATATCATCAATAGTAAAAAATTGTTTTGATGAAATGGGTATATTCTGGGAGGAGTTATTTAGCTGGACGACTTCTGGTTCAGAAGAATTTGATTCCATATCATAGTTTGGTGGATCAGCCATGAAAATTGGAGAAGTCACAGGCCTAATGGGAGAAGGATCAATGGATGGTATTGAGACCGATGATGAGGACAAAAGAGATATCGAATGTAATTCAGTATAAATTTTTTTTGGAAATGCAGGTGATGCTGGGAATAGAATCTGGTCTGTTGGTATGACATGATCAGGCTGTTGAGTAACAGGATTGGGTTGTTGTTCCTGGTTACTTAAATCTCTTAGAAAAGATTCTAATGGGTTTGATAGAATCATTTGATTTGGCTCTCTTATAACAAGAGAGGATTCTGCAGGCCTCTTCTCCTTTCCTTTTTCGTTCCTTATGCGATTCGGTTCTTTGAGACGATTTCTCATTTCAGCCACATCTGTCTTATTTTGTGTGACAGGAATGTCTGCAATTGCAGCAAAAATGGATGTTTGGGGGTGGTGAAGGAATGATAGAAGTGTGGGAAGTTGAAGCAAAAATAGAAGTCTGGGGTGTGGACGCTTGAAGTGTCGGGAAAGAAGGGTATTCTATTCGTGGGGTAATTGAAAATGGATTAAGTCTCCTTTCTTGAAGGATTTGAATTTGCCTTTTAAACTTTTTTATTTTTGCATCAAGGCTTTCAAGATAATGATACCCTAAATGTTGTTCAGATTCCAAGCATGCAGCCTCTTCTGGAAATCTGAAAGCATCTTCTTGGTGGTTTCATCATATCGTCGAAGATCTTGTTGCACATTCCCAAGCTTGGAATCTATTGCTTTAAAAGCATTGTGCCGAAAGAGTTTCCGACTGCCAATTTAAAACAGCTTCAACCACTGGAATCTTTTTATGTCTACCATGTTCATCCACATCTGTAGGGGTAGGTATCTTTGGAACATGCCAATATCTACCTTGTGGATCGATAAATTCCTCTGAGGCAGGAAAATAGAGTTTTGAATTTTCTCATGCAAGAGGAGGAAAGTCTGTTTCATGGAACGTGACGATGGAAGAAGTTGGAACTTCTTTTGGACTAAAAAGTGGGTCGGAAGAAATTGGTGAAACTTCTTTTGGAGTAAGAAGTGGGTCGAAATGCTTTTTTGCCCACTTTTGAATCAGCTTGTAAAATGGGGAAAGACTTGGCTTTTTCTTAGGAAGAGACTTTTCCTTAAGAGGAGACGGAGGAGGTGATGGAGGAGGAATTGATGCTTTTGAAGATGAAGCCACAAATTGTGGAGGTGGGGTTGGTGCGTAGGAGACCATAAACTGAAACTTGTCACTTTCACCAAGCTCCATTAAGATACTTTTGGTACAAAGGGTCCTTTGGCCTTTTAGGTCTTCATCGAGATCTATCATATACCTGCAGGAAAATTGATTCTGGCCTCATTGGTTCTAAGTCTAGATCCATTCACTAGTATCAGAGCTATGGTTTCGTTTCTAACCATGTCCGTTCCATGCGCTTAGTAGGTGAATCTAGTGTTGAGAAGATCTCTTCACACCATGACAGATCCAGAAATAATTGCAGCACCTGTTACTCTTGCTCCATCTCCATCTTCTTCCACCTCTTCGGATTTTCGTGTTTCAAATGCGTCTAAGATAGACTATCTTTATGAAGTCTCTCTTAGTGATGAAACCAAAATTTCTGAAACTTAGCTTCCCCTCATGAATCCTTATTCTGCTTTTGCCAAACCCACTTCATCATTTTCTCCATCCGTTCTATACGACAACTTATTCGCCAAATCCCAAAGGAGGTAAAGGAGTACGTGCAGTCCTCTAAGTTTGATCAACATCCAATCCCTGCTACTGAAAAAGAGTACTTTGTTACTCTTCAAATTCCTCCTGATTTTCCCAGACAATGGGCTCAACAAGGTTACTCTCATGTCTATTATGGAGCCGTTCGTCTTGCTCTTACTTTTCATGGCCAAAAATGTTTGCCAGTTGTCGGAAGAATAGCACTATTGGATACTCGTTTTCTCTAGTACCAACATGCTTGTATTGGCACTGTTTAGACTACGTTGAATGCTAGAACAGTTTTTGTGACTTTGTATCCAAATTTCAACATAGCTCTTTCAGATCCACAGTTGCTTTCTTTTTTGAAGGTTCAAGTTCAGCTTACAGGAGCACCTTAGACTGCTGATTCTGTTGCGGCTACACTCCACTACTAGATGGTTTATCGAGTGCAAAATCATGCGCTTGACTTAAACTTCAACAACAGAAATGAAGATGCCTTATTCATTTCCATGCAAAATGATCAAGCATCCTGCATCCATGTCCCCAGACAAATTCCAAAGAAAAGTTGGCCACTCTTCTTCCAGAAACGTGGATTATGCACTATGAAAAGCTTCATCAGAATAACAAGCCTTTCCAGTCTACGGATTCTGAATTTGTCAGAAAACATGATAGAACTATTTCTATCAAATTTGGCAAGGAAAAGGAAGAAATCCCTTATATCTTCCAAACTCTCTTTATGATTGAACCATGTGTTCCTGAGTATATTTCCGAGCAAGATCCAAAAAAGCTTGTCAAATATTTTAAAAGTGATGAACATCCTATCCATTATTATAAAGACAAGCATGGCAATTGTTTTTGGGATCATTTTTGTCAATGCTCCTATTGCTTAAATTCTCCCGACGGTGTGACATATAGCTTGCATGTTGCATGTCATTGTAGTTAAAAATTTTGTACGTCATTGCATTGCATTGCAAGTAGTTTTCTAGACTTCATTTAAATAAGAGAAAATCTTTAAAAAAGAAATTACTTGTTAATTAGAAATCATATTTAGGGTTGATGTGAATTATAATCTAACAACACAGGTGCTTTTGTTGCTTTAAGGTAAGCCTTGTAATCTATTTATCGTTTTTTTTTAGTGTTAAATTGGTGGTTTGCAACCCGCATGATCACCTCACATATTAGGGAAATAGATTTAAAATCAATCCAAGCTGCATTCAAAATCATTTTTAAAAATAAAAGAAATGGTACCAAAAGAGCATTAAAGAAGTCTAGTGTAACCAAGTCCCCGTACCTTTAGTCTCTGGTTCGTAGGAGTAAAATAATTCTCCCATTATTTTACTTAGATGTCTAATCGACCTACTGTAAATTGATTAGTAAAGACTCCTAGATAAAATCCATCTGCATGTTTAAAAAACATGAATCTTAAGTCGCGAATTGGTATGGGCTTGGAAGGACCCGAGCTAAGTTTAAAACTTAGTAGTCCATTAACTTAAAACCTAGGTGGGTTCACCCTTGAACCAAATTTTTTAGGTCGCGACAGCTATGCAGTACAGACTCTTAGCCAATTCATGCACAGTTCAAAATAATCTCACATGAATACAGCCTTGAAGATTGTGAGATATTTGAAGACATGTCTAAGCTTAGGGATATTCCTTTCTTAAAAATGCAACATGGAAATGACAACCTATTGCGATGCGGATTATGCTACGTGTCTTATGAGCAGGAGATCTATCACTGGCTTCTGTATCAAATTTGGGGAATCATTACTTTTATGGAAGACAAAGAAGCAGTCTACTATATCCTTATCTTCAGCTGAAGCCGAATATCGATCTATGGCCAAAACTGTTTGCGAAATAATTTGGTTAAGGGGTTTGCTTCTGGATCTCGGGGTAAAAGTTAAGGGTCTGACTATACTCTTTTGTGATAATGATTCAACACTCAAACTTGCAGCAAATCTTAGAGTTCATAAAGGAAAAAACACATAGAGGTCAATTGTCATTTTACTCGAGAGAAGATTCAAGCATGAGTTATCGAGACGGGAGGGATCAGAACCACGGAGCAACCCGTGGACATATTCACTAAACCTCTCTATCAAAGACAACATGCATATCTTCTGAGTAAGTTGGGCATCTTGGACATTTACAAGCCACCAGTTTGAGGGGGAGTGTTGGAAGATATGATTTACAAGATTGGTACAGATTGTAAATTGATATGGATTATGTCTATCTTAAAATTAAAAATATTACAGAATAATTAGGAAATATACACTTTCTCTTTATTGTTACTTCTTTTGTATTATATATACCATTGTACACAGATTACAATAAATAAATTGAGGCATGCATTTTTCCTCTCCAAATTCTTCCCTATGCTCTTTCTTCTTTTTCACCTAGTCTCGTGATAGAATTCAATATCCATGCCTTTCCTTTAAGGAGTCCTAGATAGGGAGTGTGACATCCTGATTTTCAGGTTTTGATTTCAATCGGATAAGTTGGGTACTTCATCGACGCGACTACAATGCTTTTCTCTAAGATAGGCACTCACGAGATAACTAGCCTATCCGATAAAGCCATTAAAGGATTTTAATGCAATAGATTTGAGAATTTGACTGGGAATCGACTTCTCGACCGTGCTCATCTTTAAAGGCCATTACGGCACAGTATAAAATCGATTTGAGATTAGAGATAAGTCGGTTCAACTGAGATGTGTGACCGATCGTGGGTAACTCCACTCAATTAGAAAATTCTCGTCAACCGGCACTAGTTTAATTTTATTGTCATTTTGGTACCCTGTGTCCGTATTTGAATCCTTGAGATTTTCACAACAACCAAGAGTTACCAATGTGTGGAAGAGGTACGTGTGGTTCGAAGAAAATCAATCATAGGTCAATTGCACCAAAAATTCCTAAAAGCTACATGGTAGGCAATGTCACATTAAAAGCGTGTCTAATTGAAATTACTGCAAATTTTTTAGAAATTGGAAGTCCTATCATGTCATGAGTCATTCTAGGAACGTCAACTCACATTTTGAGGAATTTCCGGCGAATTCAGGATTTTTATAGAAAATCAAGATAGACGATTCAAAAAACAAACGGAAATTCGGATTGACTAATTTGAAGAGATTTTGGCATTTGGTGTGAGTGAATTGATGGATGGAAGTTGTTTGGGCTTTTTATGCATTCAAATTGGACCCCAATTGGAGAAGTTTGTTTAGAAAATCGGATTCCGAGAAAAAAAAAACTAAATATAATTCGAAATCGAGGGAAATTCGTAAGATTGAGGGACCGTGTCATTTTGGTCTTTAATTGGACTTCGAATTGTGCAAGATGGTGAAGAAATTAGCCCTAGGGTGACCAATTGACAAAGTTGTGAAGTTGAGTAAAAATATAATTTGTTTTATTTTTATGTCTTCTCCCTCCTCATTGGTCCCACCACTCTCACACTCACCCCCCTTCAGCCGACGTGCCTCCCTCCTGTAACCTTCCATTTCATTTCCTCTATTGACTTGGTCTTCTTATCTACTAGCACGTGATTTTTCCTCTCTCTTAAGGCCTGTTTGGCAACATGCCAAATAGTGCTTGATTCTGATTTTTTGTTCCCAAAATTAGTATGGGACGAGAATCATGTTTAGTAGAATTTTTGTTCCGGAACAAATTGGGAAGAGAATTGACAATAAAAAAAAAAATATGATTCTTCGTCCGAGAATCAAAAAAAGAATCAAAACAGTGAAACTCTCATTCTTTCCTTCCATCATCCCGTGATTGTCGTTCGCCACCGCCCGCCACCGTTCGTCGCCGCCCGCCGTCGCCGTCGGCCGGTCGTCGGTTCGGCGAGGTTGCCAAAGGTAAGCCCAGCCACCGGCGAGGCTCGGCCTCGCTAGATCCGGGCGAGGCCCGGCCTCGCCCGGTGGCCAGGCGAGCCTCGTCGGCAGCTGGGCGAGGCTTGGCCTCGCTAGACGAGCCTCGCCCAGCTATCGGTGAGGCTCGCCTGGCCATCGACAAGGCTCGCCCGGTCACTCGCCCGGTCACTGATGAGGCTCACCCAGCCCCGCTAGTGACCAAGCTTGCCTCGCCGAGGCTGGGCGAGGCCAGCCTGGAGCCTCGGCGAGGCCGGCCCGGCCACCGCCGAGGCTCGCCCGGTTGCCGGTGAGGCTTGGTTGACGAAGGCCGACCTCGCGAGGGCCGGCGACGCTCATAATGCTCGATGAGCGTCGCCGCCCCTCGTCTAGCCGGCCGCGCACCGACGACCGACCACATGAAGAAGAAGAAGAAGAATAGGAAAAAAGGAAAAAATTTTTTTTAAAAAATAAGGAAAAAAAGTAAAGAAAAAAAGTAAAAAAGTAAAAAAATTATTTTAAAATTATTTTAAAATCAAAAGAAATTAATTTGGAACAGAATCAATTAGAACGGTATCAAACGCAATTCTATTCCAGAATAAAATTTTTTGGATAGTTACCAAATGCGTTTTTTTACTCATAATCAGTTTCCGGGAACAGAATAAAAAATAATCATTTCTAGTCAGAATCAGCTCCTGGGAATAGAATCGTTATCAAACGCACCCTTAGCCGACACACCTTTTGTCCTTTTCATTCTTATCTTTGAATTGCTGTTTTTGTCCCTTTGTGGATTTTTCTTCTGGCCCCACAACTTCAACGACCCGCCCCTATTCTCTTTCAGCTTCTTCTTTCATTCACTTGCTCGTGAATTCTGCCCCACAAAAACCCCACCGGTCTCTCTCTTCCCTCATCTCCTTTATGTGGGCTTCAATTCCACCGAGTAGTGGTTGCTCGTGCCTTTCTTCCATTTGCTCCCTCAACCGAAGCTGCCACCTCGCTCGTCAACCTGCAGCTGCTTCGAAGATCCAATTCCGCCTACACGGCCCCATTTCTTCAAGTCTTCATTTCGTGGCCACATGTCCACGCACCCTCCACCTTTGGTCAACCCTGCATTCCAGTGAACCATTCCCTTGTTTTGTTGACTGCAGCCAATCTACCGAGTTCATGAAGCTGTACGTCCAACCTACTTCATCGCCACCGAAGCAGCCCAGCTTGTGTCATCTTCACCCCCATCAATAGCCCATCCACTCTAGCAATTTGGTCTAGCTTGGCGCCAAAGCAAGAAGCCGTGAAATCAGCCCTCGACTAGCCATGGACAGCACCTATTTTTTAGTTAGGGCAGAAGTTGCATGGCCGATTTTGGCCCTGGTTTGGCCCTGCATGGCGGTCCCGCTTTGAAGTTTATTGGCCGCCATCGCGTCCCCGTCGTTTTGATCTAAATGGATCATTAATTAGGTGAGTTTAACTCACTAAACCTTGTTTAATATGCTAATGATGCTTAAGGGTTGATTAGATTTAATTAAGCATGATTAGGGGGTTAGATTAGTTTAGAGTGATTAAATTAGTGATTTACAAATGTGTGTGAGGTGGTCAAATGTAGCCATGAGCCAGTAGAAATGTCCTAATATTTATTGAACGGATCTCGGGATTTTTCCCAGTTCGTTTTGGCATCCAATTGGGCATTACGAGCATAAATTGGATTTATTAGTATTTAATAATTAAAATTTGTAATTAATTAATTATTTATTATTTTCCAGAAATTATACTGGGATAGCCAACGATTGAAATTTTATGTTGATTATCATGGTGCGGTCCATTTATTTATCTGAGCTCTAATTAGTGCTGAATTGATTTAATTATGCCAAAAAGACTTTGGAAGATTACAGAATATAGTGAGATTTGTGGAAAGGAAACTGAGTATGTAATTTATCACGCTGGCTCAATAATGTCGCGACCTACCCTCGGGGGGAGGGAATAGGTTTAGGGGTATTGCCTAAAGGACGGGCCTAAGCGTGATTAAGGCGAGCTTCCCAAGTCCATACCCCGCGTGACGTTGGGATATTCTTAAGAAATTTTACACAAAAGGAGTCGCCACTAGCCTTTGGGGTCGGCTAGAAACCAAGTGAGGCATGGGAGCGTGCCTCACTTCCTACGCAACCAGAAAGTTTAGGTTCGGGGACTTGATTACACTAATTGACCAATTAGTGCCCTTTCGGTACCTAATCTTGTTCACTTTAAAATAAAAGATTTTTTGTCAAGCAGTTTTGATTAATCTTACATATATCCATTAACATGTGAGGTGATCATGCGTGTACGCAATCATTAAAGTAACGATCACAACTACCAAAATCCTAATTGTAAAATCGAACACGTGTAATTAAACATAATCAAATATGCAAATTAAACACGCGATATAATCAATGCACAAGCAAATAAAGATTTAATTATACTAAGAAAGCGAGACATAACAATTGCCAACCAAACCCTACAATTTTTAGATTTTCGAAATTTTTTTAATTAATTTTTTGATTAATTTTTTTAATAAAATAAAAATAAAAATTAATTTTTTTCAATTTTTTTAAGTTAAGAAAAATGTCGAATTTTTAATGCTTTCTGAGTTTGTGAATTTTCGGAAATCTTTTTGAATTTTTATTACTTTTCGAAATTTTTTGATTTTTTGATTTTTTTTAAAATTTAATATATTTTTAATATTTAATATTATTATATTCGAGAAAATGGGTTCGGGCTAGGTAAATCTGATTCGGCCATTGACCCGACCCAAACCCAGATTTGACCCTGTCGGATTGAAAAAGAAAATTAAGATTTTTAAATTTTCTTCTTTTTTTTTTGGCTTCTTCTATGTCTTGTCTTTTTCACTGCACCATCCTCTCATACACGCCACCTTCACAGGACGTCTGCCCCCACGCCTTTTCCACCTTTCTATCTTTTGTTTTTGTTTTTTGTTTAATTTCTTTTCACTTCCCCTTTTTATTTTATTTTTTAATTTTTTTAAGCCTTTCTTTTTAGTCGTTTTCATCCCTGGTCTTCTTCCCCGATCGTCTCTCTCCGTCTGCAACTCATTTCTAGAAAACTAAAACTCTTAACACCAGCATTTCTTTGGCCGCCAACTACACAGGGCATCCACGACGAAAGTCCAGCGACAATATCGGGCTTGGCCGCTGACCCATCTCGCGACCTGCTACTTTGCAATGGACCAGTCGCGACGGAGGTGGTGCTGTCACAAAATGCTGCGTTTCTGAGTCCAACTGAGGCATGACGGCACCGCCTTGACCAAGCCGAGCCTAATGCTCAGCTCTCGTCCGACCGGAGGCGACTCGATGTCCATGAGATCCGTCGCTTGTGCCCCGGAACAAAAGAGGTCCGCGGCCTTTGTGCGTCGCAACAACAGCGGCCGCGGGTCGAGTGGTGTGGCTATGTTTGAGACGCTAAAAAAATCACATGAAAACCTCGGCTAGGTGGGACAGTACCTAAGCAACTCAGACTCCGATTCAAAACGACGAAACAAGACTAGATCTCATTCAGACATTTTACCGAACAAGTGGGGTACGCTGCCGAATCGCACGGTTTCTAGCTCAACCAGGACTCGGACCCAAGCCGAGACTCTCACCAATAAACAATAAGGCATACAACAACCAGAGAGGGAGTGGACAACGCCGGAGTTCACGCAAACCAGTCGATCGCAAACTCCAGCCTGGGATGCACAGAACAAGGTGAAAATAGGGCGTGAGAAGGACCTACCGGATTCGACTTGAGGACGTTGGCCGAGGGGCCGTCCGGCGGGGCTCACGCGCAGCTGAAGCAACAGCTGAAGCTCCCTTGCTCTCCCTTAGTAGCTTCCTGGCTCGAACTTCTTCTCTCTTTGTGCGTTCTCTCTCCTTCTCTCACTGTGCCTCCCCTGTGTCGCTCTCTGTGTTTTTTCCGTCGGTCCTTAGCTCTCTCTTGGTTTCTCACAGTTCCAGAAGAAGGGGGTCAAGAAGTGGGATGTCGAGCACTTCTCTCGCTCCCGCTCTCACTCTCCAGGACTCCTCTCGCCCCCAACTCCCTCTCTGTTCTCCTCCTCCTCCCTTTGTTGTGTTCTTCCCTTTGTTGTGCTGCTGCTGCCTTCTTTTTGCAGGTTTCGCATGCGAAACAAGCTGGAGGAGGACATAGGCTAACGTGGGCCAAGCCAAGAGGGAAACCAGCTCAGCCCCTTCCACGTTTTTTTTTCTCTTTTTTTTTTTGTTGTTGTTGTTTTTGCTTTTCTTTTTTCTTTTTTGTTTTGTTTGCTTTTTTTTTTTTTAATGACTAATTCCTAATCTTGTACACGATTAAATCCTAAATAAAATAGCGAAATTTAGGTGCATAGGCACGCGTCAGGTCAACGGAAATGACTCATAACTACGAAAGCGTGTCTTATCAATAAGAGGAAGAAAGACTCCGAGCTACAGAAGCCCACCAGGTCATAAGAAGAAGAGAGGGACTCGGAGCTACGGAAAGTCCACCGAGTCATAAGAAGGGGGTTGAAGGACTCGGCTACGAAAAGCCCACCGGGTCATAAGAATGGGGTTGAAGGACCGGGCACGGAAAGCCCACCGGGTCATAAGAATGGGATTGAAGGACTCCGGGCTACGGAAAGCCCACCGGATCATAAGAATGGGGTTGAAGGACTCGGCTACGGAAAGCCCACCGGGTCATAAGAAGGGGATGAAGGAAGACTCCGGGCTACAGAAGCCCACCGGGTCATAAGAAGATGACATGGTTTAAGGTTGACCATGAACCTTGTGGTTTAAGGATAGTCCCATGAACTGTGTGGTTTAGGAAAAGCCACCAACCCCGTGGTTTAAGGATAAACTCACCAACCTTGTGGTTTAAGGATAGACCCACGAACCTTGTGGTTTAAGGATAGACCCACGAACCGTGTGATTTAGATTGGAGAAAAAAAAGGTCTCACCGTGTAAAAAGGGGTTTTGACTGGATGTGATGGTCTCATCGTGTAAAACGGGTTTTGACTTGATGTGATGGTCTTACCGTGCAAAAACGGGTTTTGACTTGATGTGATAGTTTTTGACTAGATATGATAGTCTTACCGTGTATAAAAGGATTTCGACTGGGAGGAATGTCTCACCGTGTAAAAACATATTTTGACCAGATGATAGTTTCACTGTGTAAAAACGAGTTTTGACTGGAAAGAATGTCTCACCGTGTACAAACGGTTTCGACCGGATGATAGTCTCGCCGTGTAAAAATGGGTTTCGACTAGGAGGAAGGTCTCACCGTGTACAAACGGGTTTCGACCATATGATAGTCTCACCGTGTAAAAACGGGTTTCGACTGGGAGGAAGGTCTTACCGTGTACAAACGGGTTTCGACCACGTGGTTTAGGAAAAACCACAAATCGCGTGGTTTAAGGATAAACCCACCAACCGTGTGGTTTAGGAAAGCCACCAACCCCGTGGTTTAAGGATAAACCCACCAACCGTGTGGTTTAAGGATAGACCCACGAACCTTGTGGTTTAAGGATAGACCCACCAACCTTGTGGTTTAGGAAACCCACCAACCTCGTGGTTTAAGGATAAACTCACCAACCATGTGGTTTAAGGATAGACCCACCAACCTTGTGGTTTAGGAAAGCCACCAACCCCGTGGTTTAAGGATAAACTCACCAACCGTGTGGTTTAAGGATAGACCCACGAACCTTGTGGTTTAAGGAAAGCCACCAACCCCGTGGTTTAAGGATAACCCCACCAACCGTGTGGTTTAAGGATAGACCCACGAACCTTTGATTTTTAGGGAAGCACCTACTAATCCCTTGAAAGCTGCATGGCTTCACTAAGGAATCCTGTGAAACTCAACTTGGGCAAATGCCATTAGGGACATTGTATTAGAAATATTGCAGCATTAATTGAACAAGCAAATCAAGTTAAGTCTGACTGTTTTGGAAAAACATTTTATTTCAATCAGCATCATGTGGCGCAAAATTGTCATCTTGTTCGAGAATGCATCGTTAATCATCAAATTCTCTATAAGTCAAGTTCTTACCAGAATGATTTCTATTCGAAAAAAAATTCATTAAGCATGCCAAACTAAAGCTTTTAGTCGAAAGGGCTTCTCACATACTCTTGATAAAATGGTTACTTGATCCCATCCATTCACGTGGAAAGTAACTGATTGCTGAAAGTATCTCACATGGCTTATGCGAAGGCTTTTGGAAACATTCGCAATGAGCACAATCTGATTGATCAAAAAGGTCTTTTGAAAGGACCGCAATATAGGGTTGGTTAGGGCTTACACAAAGGAATGATTGCTTTGAGGCCAATAAATGAACATTTGTCGCTATATTCATTGGGTTTATTAGTCAAGAACTTGGAAGATAAGACAAGATAAAATTATTTCCACTCCTTCAAGCAGTAGCTTCTTTGTGGTATTCTCATTTTCACTCAAATCATCCCAATCAGAAGAGGCTTCGGAAAAAGGGTTATAATGTTGGCTCGGGAAAGGCTTGAAAGGCTTAAAATTTTCAAGAGGGTCTTTAAGAGTCAGTGATCATCATGGCATCGTGACTGGGTCACTTGACCTTTCGAAAGCATTTGGCTTTTGAAACACAACGCATCTCGAGAGTTCATTCACTGATCCTTTCTACATGAGAGCTTTGCTCTTTTCTCTAATTTCCTTTGTCCTTTGCGATGATTTTTTTTTTCGCAGGCACTTGGATTTTGATAATTTTTTTTTTCACATAAGATGTGGCCTTTTGGCTCTTTTTCTTGACGGACATTGGCCTTGCTTTTACCAGGCACACTGCTTTTTCATGCCCCCTAGTTTGTCGAGCTTTTTGCTCTTTGAACTTTGGTAGCTTATGACTTTCGAGATGCTTTTCACATTTTCTCGTGATTGTCAATTGTATTTGGTCAATTCTTATGCCTTGCCCCAGTGAAGGGAGATGACCACCGCTCGGGGTTCGGAAATGAATAATCAGGCCCAAATTGGTTAAAGCAATAGGTATCAGTGTTTGGGTAGAGAAGGAAATGCTCTTCTTCACCTTGGGATGAGTCAAGTTCTAATGAGAATTTCTTTGAAGCTATCACCAAAAGATTGATGCAAGTAAAAGTAATAGAATCTTTCTCAATCTTTCGCTCTACAACATGATCATAACTCCTTGTACTACCCCAATGTAAGGTTGTCCTCGACAAGGGTACTTTGAAGGATCATCTCTTTTTCTTTCTTTTTTTTTTCAGCCCAAAGGGGTGACAAAAGATCAGTGCAATGCTTGGGGTTGATGAAGGAAACGCCTTTATCATTTCGATATTTGTGCTCAAAGCGAATGAATCATTCGTCCTAAGAAAATGTCTCTTTTCACTAAACTCTCAAAAGTGTTTGAAGGACGTGTTTGGAAATGAGCTTGCCTTTCTTCATCCTAAGCACTTCTTGTTTGGCATTGTTAACATTTCCATTTCACTCTGCCGAGATCATTCGAGTATATCAATCTCCATAGGGAACTTTGATTCAAAATGAATAATCCACAAGACGAGAAAACAATTTTGAGATAGAAATGATGCTCAAAAGGTTTGTAATTTTTTTCTTTTCTCAATTATTATTCATTTTTTGTCTCTAGGAAAGCCCAAAAGTTCTCTTTTGTAATGGAAATTCTCTTTTTTTTTTACTTAAAAAAAAAAAAAAAGATTGAGAAGAAGGGTACTTACCTGTAGCATGGCGACCCGATAACCCTGTAAAGAATGTAAAAGAATATGTTAGTGCAAAGATTCTTAGGGATTGAAATGTTGGGAACGATACATTATTACCCTTCACTCGCTTTCATCCTTTTGGCGCTAGCATCTCTTGGATTCACCTTCATGGATATTTGGTAACTCAACAATACCTTTCCCTTGCATTCGCCTTTAAGTGTTTGATGTTTTCCTGATTCCTTGGTAGAAGGCGCCGCTTCTACGGTCAGGTGCAACCTTTTTCCCATTTATCACACTGTAAGAAGAGGAGATGAAACGGGTTATCTCTATACTTAATTAGGTTCAATTTAGGAACGATACATCATTCTTGATGAATCTGACAATGTTGTTCCAGCACATTTCATTGGTGGGGGAGATGAGAGATTTTTTAAATCAAACGTTGCTCCCCCAGTCTTTATTTGACAAACCTTCATTCTGTTCGAGTCTGTCCTGTATCGAAGAAAATGACATGTCATTTTTTATGCTGAAGAGAATTAAGTTTAGGAACGAGATACATCATTTTCAAAGTCAGGCGATCAACATCCCAAGGTATCTCTCATGGAGGAATATTGCCCCTTTGTTTCATTTGAATCTTTTTTGTTTAAGATGAACAGGACTTAAAAGTGCTCCATCGTGTTTATTGGGAACGTTACAAAACTTGGCGCTCTTGATATCTCCTTGACAATGAAAAGAAAGTCATGTCAGAAATGGTATTATAAATGAATAACTGGAATCGGTACAATTTACTCTTCCTTCTATTTCGCCTTTTTGGATGCTTGGCAACTCCATTCATTTGTCTCATCATGCAAAGTGAACGAGATCGATGGGTTGTTTCGGCATCTAAGCATTTGTGAATAACAAAACTTTCCAAAATGGAATTCAACTTCATTCCGCCTCTATGGAAAATTGGCGCCGATGATGCCTCAACACATGCTTGCTTCTCGAGTTCGATGAGCCTAAGAAAACGACTACATGAAGAGAGGGCCTTAAGCAAAGTTTTCTTGAAATTCGTTTTGGAAGGTAGACATAAAGGTTCACTTGAAACATTTCTGAATTTGTTTTTTTTCTTTTCTTTCTTTTTTTGCTTTTTTTTTTTTGACGATTTTCACGAAATTGAATTTCATCATAAAAAAAAAGAGTTACATGATTTACCAAAGCATCAATTGGATTCGCGATCAAAACCCAAAATGGAAAAACAAGATTCTTAACAAGAATAAAAACAATGACAAAATGCAAAAAACTCTTGTATAGATAAGAGTAAAAATCAACTCGTTCTAGCCCTAAAATTCACTTCCCTATGTAGTCAACCATGAGAATGTCATCGAGCATCACGCGTAGCCTGCAAAAAGGCAACAATGTCAGATAACCTGTGGATGAGAAAATGATCTCTCAATGAGGTCGCTTCTTACAACAAAATCGAGGTGATGGTACATGCCCCATAGTCTTTATTACAGGGGTTTAGTATCTCACCAAGATGAGTCATAAGAGAAGGGGCATCATTAAAAGATCGATCGACGGTTATAAATCGAATATCTACTCTATTCCAAAAAGTTTAGTATGCAAAAGTGTCATTGATTTTTGAAAGATTGATTTGTAATTTTACTCCTAAAAAAAAATGAAGTGATTTCTATTTTGAGGAATTTGTATACAAAATGATTTGCATTATAGTCCCAAAACGTGAGAATGAGAAAATTTGATAAAAAATGCAAGTTCAATTTTTGTGCCCCAATATAAAATCACAACTTGAAATTTTTTTTTCAAAATGATTTCGAGCCCATAACTTGAAATTTAAACAAAACCACGCGTTCAATAGGGCCAAATCGAGTGTTTAGAACTTGTCTTTAATGTTCACTTATCAAAAGTGATTGCCAATTTTATTTTATTTTTTTAATCATAAGCCTACATCACCGAGGGCATTTGATTGATTTCCGCAAATTTCAATATGAAAATGTAATACAAAGTGGGCAAATAAAAAGGAAAATGATACTTACAATGGGTGCCAACCTTTGTCTCTGTTTCTTTTTTTTTTTAATTACATAGACATGCACATGGAATGTGGTTCGATTTCTACTCTATACGGCTCAAAATGAAGCCATAGGATTACTTGGACTGAACCAACAAGGTTGTGGCTGGGTCGGGTTACCCATGACTCCGGCTTCGTCAAAGAACCGACCCGTGTCGCATGCTCGCAGACCGGGGTGGGTACCTTCGACGTGAAGAAAGAAATTTCGGGGTAGAGGTGGGCGACTCGTACTACGCGATTGTAGTCGGAGTGGTATCCACCTCAACACCATCCTAAGTGATCCTATGCGGCCCGGGTCCGGCGGCAGGTTGTGTGTGTTAAAGTGTAGTGTAATGCAGGGGATGTAGGCATGACAATTTATAAGCAATCAGCACTTCATATATGAAAAATAAACCATACATTCTTACATCTTCCTGCAAGACAAAAGTGAGCAAACACTTCCCCTTATACCTCACATTATGCAAAAACATTTAACACCTACAATGTTAGGGGCGTACCTGGAATCCTCGATGCCAAACAAAAATACTTTTGAACAAGATTAATTTTGGCTTAAGTCCTCTAAGGTTTAAAACCAAGTCCCCAAAGCGGAGTCGCCAAGCTGTCGCGACCTACCCTCGGGGGAGGGAATAGGTTTAGGGGTATTGCCTAAAGGACGGGCCTAAGGCCCATGATTAGGTGCGAGCTCTCCCAAGTCCATACCCCGCGTGACATTGGGATATTCTTAAGAAATTTTACACAAAAGGAGTCGCCACTAGCCTTTGGGGTCGGCTAGAAACCAAGTGAGGCATGGGAGCGTGCCTCACTTCCTACGCAACCAGAAAGTTTAGGTTCGGGGACTTGATTACACTAATTGACCAATTAGTGCCTTTCGGTACCTAATCTTGTTCACTTTAAAATAAAAGATTTTTTGTCAAGCAGTTTTGATTAATCTTACATATATCCATTAACATGTGAGGTGATCATGCAGGACGCAATCATTAAAGTAACGATCACAACTACCAAAATCCTAATTGCTGTAAAATCGAACACGTGTAATTAAACATAATCAAATATGCAAATTAAACACGCGATATAATCAATGCACAAGCAAATAAAGATTTAATTATACTAAGAAAGCGAGACATAACAATTGCCAACCAAACCCTACAATTTTTAGATTTTCGAAATTTTTTTAATTAATTTTTTTGATTAATTTTTTTAATAAAATAAAAATAAAAATTAATTTTTTTCAATTTTTTTAAGTTAAGAAAAATGTCGAATTTTTAATGCTTTCTGAGTTTGTGAATTTTCGGAAATCTTTTTGAATTTTTATTACTTTTCGAAATTTTTTGATTTTTTGATTTTTTTTAAAATTTAATATATTTTTAATATTTAATATTATTATATTCGAGAAAATGGGTTCGGGCTAGGTAAATCTGATTCGGCCATTGACCCGACCCAAACCCAGATTTGACCCTGTCGGATTGAAAAAGAAAATTAAGATTTTTAAATTTTCTTTTTTTTTTTTTGGCTTCTTCTATGTCTTGTCTTTTTCACTGCACCATCCTCTCATACACGCCACCTTCACAGGACGTCTGCCCCCACGCCTTTTCCACCTTTCTATCTTTTGTTTTTGTTTTTTGTTTAATTTCTTTTCACTTCCCCTTTTTATTTTATTTTTTAATTTTTTTAAGCCTTTCTTTTTAGTCGTTTTCATCCCTGGTCTTCTTCCCCGATCGTCTCTCTCCGTCTGCAACTCATTTCTAGAAAACTAAAACTCTTAACACCAGCATTTCTTTGGCCGCCAACTACACAGGGCATCCACGACGAAAGTCCAGCGACAATATCGGGCTTGGCCGCTGACCCATCTCGCGACCTGCTACTTTGCAATGGACCAGTCGCGACGGAGGTGGTGCTGTCACAAAATGCTGCGTTTCTGAGTCCAACTGAGGCGTGACGGCACCGCCTTGACCAAGCCGAGCCTAATGCTCAGCTCTCGTCCGACCGGAGGCGACTCGATGTCCATGAGATCCGTCGCTTGTGCCCCGGAACAAAAGAGGTCCGCAGCCTTTGTGCGTCGCAACAACAGCGGCCGCGGGTCGAGTGGTGTGGCTATGTTTGAGACGCTAAAAAAATCACATGAAAACCTCGGCTAGGTGGGACAGTACCTAAGCAACTCAGACTCCGATTCAAAACGACGAAACAAGACTAGATCTCATTCAGACATTTTACCGAACAAGTGGGGTACGCTGCCGAATCGCACGGTTTCTAGCTCAACCAGGACTCGGACCCAAGCCGAGACTCTCACCAATAAACAATAAGGCATACAACAACCAGAGAGGGAGTGGACAACGCCGGAGTTCACGCAAACCAGTCGATCGCAAACTCCAGCCCGGGATGCACAGAACAAGGTGAAAATAGGGCGTGAGAAGGACCTACCGGATTCGACTTGAGGACGTTGGCCGAGGGGCCGTCCGGCGGGGCTCACGCGCAGCTGAAGCAACAGCTGAAGCTCCCTTGCTCTCCCTTAGTAGCTTCCTGGCTCGAACTTCTTCTCTCTTTGTGCGTTCTCTCTCCTTCTCTCACTGTGCCTCCCCTGTGTCGCTCTCTGTGTTTTTTCCGTCGGTCCTTAGCTCTCTCTTGGTTTCTCACAGTTCCAGAAGAAGGGGGTCAAGAAGTGGGATGTCGAGCACTTCTCTCGCTCCCGCTCTCACTCTCCAGGACTCCTCTCGCCCCCAACTCCCTCTCTGTTCTCCTCCTCCTCCCTTTGTTGTGTTCTTCCCTTTGTTGTGCTGCTGCTGCCTTCTTTTTGCAGGTTTCGCATGCGAAACAAGCTGGAGGAGGACATAGGCTAACGTGGGCCAAGCCAAGAGGGAAACCAGCTCAGCCCCTTCCACGTTTTTTTTTTTTTTTTTTTTTTTTTGTTGTTGTTGTTTTTGCTTTTCTTTTTCTTTTTTGTTTTGTTTGCTTTTTTTTTTAATGACTAATTCCTAATCTTGTACACGATTAAATCCTAAATAAAATAGCGAAATTTAGGTGTCAACAAATAACTAAGTGTGTCATCTCGGAGAAAGGTGCTATGTTACGTCGGCTCGATAACTAAGTATGTCATCTCGGAAAGAGACATTATGATTTGTTGATTCAACGATTTGATATATCACCTTGGAGAATGTACATGGGCTTAGAGACTCGTTATGTTATCCTGGAGAATGTACGTGGGCTCGGTGATTAAGTATGGCATCTTGAAGAAGACATGTGGGCTCGGTGACTTGATACATCATCACCTTTGAGAATGCACGTGGGCTTAATGATTAAGTATGGCATCTTAGAGAAGATGCGTGGGCTCGGTGACTTGATGCATCACCTTGGAAAATGCATGTAGGCTTAATGAGTAAGTATGTCATCTTGGAGAATGCACATGGGCTTGGTGACTAGGAGAGTCATCTTGAAGAATGCATGTGGGCTCGACGACTAGATGTTTCATATTGGGAAATGTATAATATCAATTAAAATGACCAGGGAAAGGTCGGAATGACATGTAATCGATTAGGTCAATTAATCGATAATTCGATCTGTGATGAATAATTGAATGCTTATTGAACTGTATTGAATTGTAGGTGAAATCTGAGGCCAAGATAAGTCATTTGACTCGTGTTGTGCATAGGCAGTCCTTATGGCATATTGGCCTTTTAATCAAGTCTTAAGAAGGTAGAACTCGTTGAGACGTAGTCTCACCCCGTTGTGGGACAACATTTCAAGTCCGTAAATCTTGAAGAAGAACCGGAAGAAGAATTGGAGGAGAATCTAGATGATGATCCAGAGTATGACTCGGATGAGGACTGAGACCTCACCATATTTTGCAAACCCCGGGTTGTGAACTGATGTGTGATAGATCAGGCATATAAAAATTGTGGTTGTGGTTTTTAGAGGTGAAAAATATGGCTCTACTTATCTATCACATTGTTTGATTGTTTGGGGATTGTTTAATTGCTTCCACTTGCGTAATAAAATAAAAATGGTCGGCGATGCATCATGGGACATGACTATTAATCGACCAGGTGAGGGATGGGTATGTGCTCGAGGATCGGGGCTTGATAGGGAGAGAAGATGAGAGCATAAGACTCTCCGTATATGTGAAAACATGTATACAAATAAAAGTCTCTCTCTTTTTTCGTAGAAATCGATGTCGATATCAATGTCGGTGTTAGAGCGTCGAGCCAAAGTTGGTGGGGGCTTCTGGAAAGTAGTAGAGACGAATGGACGACATTGTGTTTGATTGAGTCAGTTTGATTAACTGAACATGGCATTATTATTGACGTTTGGATTGGATTATCAAAACCATATCTATTACCTCGTTCTGATCTCAATTCATCCTTCAGCACCTTCATTTCCGAAATTCCAAGCAAGCACACCAGCACCCGCTTCCTCTTACCAAATTCTAATGGCTTCTTCTTCTTCTTCTTCTTCTTCTTCCAAGCACAAAAGGAGCTATGATGTCTTTCTGAATTTTAGAGGCACGGATGTCCGCAACTATTTCCTCGGTGATCTCTACACAGCTCTTGTTCAAAGTGGAATAAACACTTACATGGATAGTGAAGATCTAAAGAAGGGAGAGCAAATATCACGCGCACTTATGGAGGCAATTGAGGAATCGCAAATCGCGATTGTTGTTTTCTCCGAGGACTATGCCTCGTCACCGTGGTGTTTGGAGGAAGTGGCGAAAATCATGGAGTGCAAGGAGCAAAGAGGTCTCATGGTCTTTCCGGTGTTTTACAAAGTGGAACCTAGAGAAGTGAGAGGGCAGAGACAGGGTTATGCAGAAGTGATGGCCAAACATGAGGTGAAGTTTGGGAAGAATTCAGAAAAAGTAAAGCGATGGAAGAAAGCTCTTCTTGACGCCGGTAGCTTATCTGGATGGCATTTTATGGATGGGTACGTGAAAACACTTCTACTGCTTCAATTAGTATAATTCTTTTGATTTTTGATCTTCTTTAAGGTTTGGGATCCTCCAAAGTTCGGCGTAATCTATCCCGCCTCTCTCTCTCTCTAATTTGCCTCGTGTCCCTCTCTCTCACTCTCGCATTAGACACACAGCACAGAAAACACTTGCACAGAACACGAAAGAGTACCATGGGCGAGCCGTTCGTCCTCTCCGACACCCTGCCGATTCTCGACACGCGGCCGTCCAATTGCCCACGGCCCAACTCCACCCCAGACGCATCACCTCAGCCCGTCTCTGTCTCTCTGTGTCTAGGGGCTTTAGGCTACGAATCTGGGCTGGCGACCCCGGATCTGGGTGGCTTCAAGCCCAGATCAGCGGTCGCTAGCCTCGGGAAGTGGTCGCCTGGGACTCTCCTGTCTTCCGTGACAGAGGGACAAAAACACGGAAAGAGGGCGCAGCAACTGCGGCAGGACAGGCGATGGTGATGGGTACATCACGGTGGCAGGGACATGGCGGCGGGGGGAACAGATTGGGGCGGCCACGGGGCAGTGGCAAAGCGGAGGGGAGTGGAGAGAGAGAGGGATGGGGGAAATCTGGGTTTGGGTTTTGAGCCTAGGCATTTTCTTATTTTCTAAGTAAATTTAACAAAACAAAATTCTAGAAAATGTAAAAGAAAATTAAAAAAAATTGAAACTTTATATTCGCAAATTGAGATATTGGTTAGAAGAAAAGTTGCACAATATTCAAATAAAATAAGTTTCTTTGATGTCAAAAACTGTCATAATACATCAAAATCATGCATACTAATCTATATCCTATGTCTACTATATATAGTTTAAGCAGGATTTAAGAGGAAGTTTCCTTTGCTTGCCAACATGGGAGGTAATATTGCTCTAGCATTGCCACATGGCATAGTTGTGTCATACGACCTGTATTTGGTCAATTTTCATTTTAGCAATTTGTACTTTATCTTGAAATACTTTTTTAACAAATATATTTTTGTTTACAAAAAATCACGATAGTAAAGTTATGGACTTAATTTGAAAGTTTAAATTCTAATAATTTGAAATTCAAAAATATAACACGAATATAAAAAATCTTGAAATAAACTTTTTTACTAGCATATATCATTAAATGTAATTTATGACCAAACAAATATCCATTTGGCTTAAAGTTAAAGTATGAGAAATATAAGTCATTAAATCAATGACACGGATAATGCAAGTTATTGTCATTATAAACCATGATATCAGTCTGTATATAATTACATAAATAATACAAATAAACCATAGATAAGCCACTCCTAATTGGAAATATAGATTACTTCACAATGTTAATTTCATTTGGTATTAGCTTAAATTTGGCAATCTGGATTAGGCTATCTTCCATGAAAGACTCATGCGATTAGCACCCTCATTCTTCAACCAATTATAAGGATTCGTGGACTGTGGACTTCCAATTCGGACAAGAAGTTAGTAGACGGAGCTTGCGCTCCCATGTCCCAACCCCGTTATTGTTAATTGGAGGGTCTTTTGTACCGCTGGCATGCCTCTGCTTCTTGTTGAAGTTTTGAGCTAGCACTCTCTCATTCACAGATCCAGACTAAAATCACTTAAGAGAGTAAGAATTGCAAAGAAAGCTTTCTCTACTGATTTCCCATCTCCTTTCAACTGAAGAGGTATCAGCTAATATACATACAAAAGTCAATGCCTGTAGGATGTTGCCAGCTTACTTCAACATTTACAAGCGGACAAAAAAAAAAAAAAACGTAAGCTGCCTACGCCTATACAAGACATTATACGCTGTCTAACCAATGGAGGTTATCTTTTCTGCCTTTGCTTAACAGGTTTCACTGATGCAAGATTTTTTTACTTTTTATTTTTAAATTCTTGACCGTGCAAATTCCTTTCTATTGTTTTTGTAACCGTTTTTTCCATTTGAATCCTTTTAATCTCATCTGTACACTTCCAATCCATGCATTTTCTCTTCTTCTGAGAAAATTAGTTTTTCGTGTCTTGTACTGCTGACCTACCACTCCATCTGAAGGCTGGCCTTGGGCCTTTTCTTCTAAATTGGGCGTGATTATCTCGTTCCGTTTTCTCTTCCGGTGGCTGATCTTGGGTTTGGGAGATCTTCCAGACTTCAAAAACATCAGCCCTGATACATAAGCTCTGTTAACTAAGCCAGAAACTTCGTAGGCAGATCAATTACTCTCCCTCAGTCTCTCTCTTGGACTTCTTTTTATTTAAAGCTCATACAACCCTTGAGAATGATGATAAAAATTCTTCCATCACCACGCAGATAATACTTTGTTTGTTACCTATTACATGCTCTAGGACAGCTTTAAAAATTCAATTTGAGTGGCCTTAGTAATAAAAATAATACGTGCCCCTACTTTTCTCTGTTGAATTTTCCAGATCTGTCAGGAATACTCTCTCCTTTCATCCAGTTCCATTCATGGTAACAATCACTGCAGCATATCTAGGACCATCTAAGTAGCTTAAAGCATATTTTACCAACGGATGGAGTTTACTAACAAGGTGTAGATACCCTCTGTCAATGTTGATCGAGTCTGCAAACCCTGCGTCTACAAGCAGGAGTCCAGTTTCCGCTATGCTTATGTGAAGTTTCTAGCTTAGTCATCCTTGTCCTTCCGAATGGAGATAAGGATTTAGAACACAGAGTTCCTGAAAAGAAAAGTGTCTCTCGAGTCTATTATATTTCTTTATTAGCGTCATATCTCCAGGTAGTAGAGCTTTAGAGAATACGTACCTTTCCTTTCCATTAATCAAGGAACTATTCTCCAATTGTTTTGTAAAATTTCAACTCAACTTCTAGAATCTTTATCTGTGAAGCAGGATCTTTTATGAACCATTAAAGTTGCTGGAAATCTTTTTCTCAAGTCTATCCCGCAACTCCGCATAGATTTTAGTACCCTTCCCTCGAGGGCTGTGATCGTTGGAATCAATCTGTAGGTATCAAAACTTAATATTCAAATTTTATATTTTCTAGGTTTTTATCACCAGATTCAATGTCAAAATCTTCTGGAATAGGATTATGATTCTCAGGAATATTTTGCTCGTGATTTCTCTATGGCCATCTGGTACAAACTTTCCAAGATCTTCATTTTCAAGATCTTGTTCTCATAACTTTATTGAAGCCATATATGCCCGATGGTTCACCTGATAAACCCATAACCATTTTTGAATCAGATCATACTTCGTGAGTGTGGTTGTTTGCCAAACATATCATCTTCTACCTGATTTTAATCTTCAAGGATATCTCCTTTAATTTTTTTGGGCTCAATCAAAAGAGGCTTGTGAACTTCAACTGTCTTTTCAACCAACTAGTTCATTCTCCTGGCAAGTCTTTCACGGTATTCATACCCCACAGTCATTCAACAGATGATATTAAGGCTTTTTTCCTTTCCTATATGATTCTAAAATGAGAAAAAAGAACTCTAGGTCTTTTGCATAGCCAACTAATATTTGCTTTCGTTCTCACAGAACCATAGCGTTTGCTCTCATTCTCCTTCTGTCTCTTTGGGGACTTCTTCCTTGGACGCCCCTCTTGCTTGCATAGCCAAAAAAAAATTCTTTCTGCTGTAGGATTTATCTGCACAACAAGACAATTTACGAGAGAGAGAGAGAAGCAGCTAAGACAATTTTTATCTGGAAGAATATATTCTACGTCAAAGTTGTGATAACTATACTATTCTTGTATAATTAGAAGCCTAGTTTGCTGAGTTTCTTTCAGATTCAGATTTGTTAAAAAAATAGCTCTGATACCATGTTAAAAATTTTCGATATGTGCGCTGCCGAAGTATGGTTTTTAGTATTAGTTATAGTTTTTTGTTAGTGATGTGTGCAAGTGTATGGTATATTTTGTAGAGGATGGACAAGGAACAAGATAGAATAATTCAAGGACAAAGGTGATAAATAGGGAGAAAATAGTTTCATTAGTTGGTCAAAATAATTTGATGAAGGTACGGTGGAGATCTAAGACCTCTCACGGTGGAGGGTTTTCACCTCCACACACAAGGTGGAGGGTTCGCCTCTCAGACACCTCAAATGGATGAACAGCCAGCCTATTTATAGATAATTACAACCGACTTAGTCACTGCCCTAGACAACTAGACAATTTTCTTCTTCTCCAAGAGTACTTGCTGCCCACGTACTCTTGATCCTTCTTTCTTCATGGTTAAGCAGCCATTGTTGACTTTCATTCAATATTTCCCATATGCACAAATTTCCCATGCACGTAGACTTCTCTAGCTTCTTCTCCTTCAGCCGCTATTCTTGACTTTAGGTTTCCCACTCGAATCTTCTCCAACATATGAAAGTCTTCAACTTTGACTTGGACTTGCCTTTTCTTGCATGCTTGCCGACTTAGAGCAAGTTGTAGCCGCCAACTTTCCTTCTCCATTAAGTTAGTAGTTTCTTGATAGTTGTAGAGAAAATAGATCACAATTTCCAACAAGATTCAAGAATCTTTCGACATATTCAGAGTTGGTTCTCACTACAAACTTTGTTGGGGCTAGGAATATGTAAAAAGTTTTTTATACAAATTTTCATGGCAAGTACATCCTTTACATGTATCGAATAAATGAGTTCAGATCATTTAAATGTGGCAGACCAATATTGATAGAAGTTTTACTTATTTTCTTTATTTAGTTTTTTGTACTTCTCCCCAGCATTCATGTGATGCATCAGAAGGTGATAATATGATGGCAAATGCTTTACCTTTTGTTTTACCTAGTGCTTGAGTGTCTTCATCATCCCAAAATCGAGATGCATTACTTGGAGCTTTCTTGGGTAGCCTACTAAGAGATTTTAAAATTGTCTGGCCTAGTTAGCACTTAGCAGATCTACAGTACCTCTGAACTTTTTATCTTCTACTTTGTCAGGAAAGTTTATTATATCTCGCAAATTTAGGTTTGTAATGCTAGCTTTTTTTCTCTCTACTTCCTACTTCCATACCCAAGCAATTATCTTTTTCCTTTATCCACTTTACCTTCTCTTTTACATAGGATCATGCCTTTTTTCTTAAAGATATTTGTCAGTAGTCATAAGTGATTCATTTGCATCTCTTCACTTTTGCTAAAGACTATTACATTGCGTATATACGCAGCACAAAATGCCTAGGGCATTCTGTCTATGAGATCACCTGCCGTAGCTATCTTATAGTCATCAGCCTTGTTGGTTTGCTGAGCTGAAGATAGTCTGCAACAGTTCACGCTTTTCCTACCAGCTTTGCATGGTTAATGGGATAGAGTGCGGAATATAACCATCTCTTATAAAACCTTTGGAGCACAGATCAGGAATTTGTCTTTCAAATACCTCTACCAACTCACAGTTTTTTGCTGAAATGATGATAATTGGATCTTTTAGCTCATGTCTGGCTTTTACACCATTAAGACTCCACAATTTGACTTACATTTTACACACACACACACAAAAAAAAAAAAAGTAAAAGGACTCGACAATTTGTGGATCTTCACGAAAGTTATTTTTCAATTTCGGCAGGAACTTATTCCATTTTGTTCCTGGCAGTTGGATACCCCGAATTTTCCCTTGTTCTAGGCAGAACAAATTTTGACAGTAGAAGGTATCATTTGGAAATGAAGATTTTTCGCATCCAAATAGCTTATGCTCCCATTATTTACCGCGTTGTGCTCACACTATGAATGCTTGGCCACATGGACAGTCTCCACAAAACTCTGATTGTTTCACAGGATAAACCTCAAATTTGTCTTAACCAAGGATTTAGAAGAGTGACGCCTGCTATAGTAATCGTGGTGCTTTCTTGCACAAAAGACCATTTTTCGTTTTGTCCCTTAAGAAAGCATTACCAAGAATGACATCCTCGTCTAGTGTCAGGAAAGGAAAATCCGTCTAACAATGAACATTGATTCCCACCAGCCATTCTTAATGCAATAGGCTCTGTTAATGGTCCCCACCATTCGTCTGGTGATGCATTGGGTCTTGCACAATTAGTACAAGCTCCAGTGTCTCTAATGAATATGGATAACACCCGGGAAACTTAAACATCACAAACATGTAAGTGCTTAACCCAGCTCAGTTGATATGCCATTTGGGAGGAGGGTTCGATAATATCCCAAACTTTGTCCATGACTATAGACCATCGCCTTGCTGTATTCCCAAAGCTTGGAAACCTTCATGTATATCTTGGGATGCGGATCTTTTCTCCTTCGAAGTGAATTACGATTAGAACACTATTATCCTTTGACTATGTATCCTCTTCTTCATAGACAGGCATATTGATTTGTTTGTATCCTATGATCCTTCTTTCTAAGGTTATTGAGTTTACTGACCTTTGAGATGCAACCTCCTCCCGGTTGACTTCTTGTACAGTATCCTGTGGTACAGTAAGAGTTTCAAAAGTCCCTAACTTCCAAGCAAAGAGGGAGTAGACAATGTTCTAAACATAAGTTTATTTTTAGGGGTGAGAATATTGGAACGCCCAAATCGGGAACCACCTAGACCGGACTGGATGGACTGGATCGGATTGGATTGGACCGGGTTCTTGGAGGGATCGATCTGGTTTTCAGTTTCGTAGAAATGGAACCGGTGATTCTCAATCTGGTTCTTAGTTCTAGGGAGAACTGATCAGACTGGCCTTGCTCTTTTTTCTTAAAAAAACAAATTAATTTATTAAAATAGCAATAAACTCTAAAATAATAACAACTCTAGTATTTTTATTATTATTATTATTATTATTTTGCTAAGTGATTGGTTCCCGGTCCTAGGACCGTCTAGTCCAATCAACTAGTCCTAAAAATTGAGAATTGGTGCTCCCGATTTGATTCCCGATTTCTAGGTGGAACCAGATTAGATTACGAACTGATAACCCCTAGTTATTTTTGCTCCCCTCTATTGGACCCGAGATGCACTAATCTCTCTAGATGCTCCAATAGGTTCCACCATAGTCGAACTCCTAGGCTGTGTAATTCTAGGGGGTTAATTTTTTACCTACAACCTACAAAATTGTTTGTAATCGTGTGAACCTCTTCACCTGCTATCTAACTTCCATTCTCTAGGATTCGCGGCATTCACGAATCTATAAATCATCCTAGTGTGATACACCAAACATTTGACCCGTGGGTTCATCCTATCCATGTTTAAAGAATCAATTCTCAATGTTAATGAATTCCCCAAACAAATATCATTTAGAGCCAACAAATTATTTGGTTGGGCTTGGAAGCAGACTGGCCCATGTGCTAGATTGGCTAGTATTCCTGATATCAATTAATCTCGAAGATCCGTCCATCTTTGATCCAATACAGTTTCAATCACAAAATTGCCAACAGGAAGATGAAATAGTGGGACCTATCCTATTCTGATTAACCCTACATATGTATATAAGGGCATGTGCCTCTTGTTCTTTCTCTTGTCTCTTTAATTTTTTGAAGATTTAGCATAGGCACATCTAATGTTTGAAGTTCAGTATACGACATCTTTGCCATTGGTGTCGATCGTGAGAAAGTTATTGCCTATTTAGAGTTAAATCTTAATAATCAATAAATAGCCCTAACGTCTACTTCGAGCAGCCTCCACTCCAAAGTTGATCCTGACAATAAATCTTGTCGAAAAGTTTCTTCTAATACCTAAAATGTTGATTTTAAGGGCACTATATCATCACATGCGTTCGTCATTGATAATTGTTCACTACATTATCTTGAATCTTCTTCATCTGTCTCATATTCTGAGAAAACTTCATAGAGACATTTAACCTGAAAGTATAAATTTTCTAGTTCCTGCTGATCTATAGGTTTATAAGCAGGTTCCTCATGAAGAGTGACATCTTCGAAAATACTCCACAAATATTCTCTTTTCGTGGATACTTTTATTGACAAGCATGAAGCTTGTGGGGGTTTGAATCCACAAAATAGAACAAAAGCTACAACTACTTAACAGGGTTTAACTTGAGGAAAACGAGGCGTTCTTCTGTGTTCCCTTTTAAAGGCCTCAATTCTTTGTAAATCTGGATGACTTTTCAGATTTATGAGGCCTTAGTTATCCCCTTGGTATACTTTTTTCATATCAAATAAACTTTCTTCTTTTCGATTCTTTAGGGAAAGTCTCTTGCAGTTCTGGTTTCTCGATGGATGTTACAGCCATATCTACACTGCACATATTAAATCAAAGGGCAACAATGTTGAGAAATCAAGTGGATGTGCAAGTAAAATAATCACTTTATTTTATATAAGTAATATTGCAAACTTCTTTACACACACCACTCTCGTATACGTCTCACACACCTCACCACTACACACACTTTTTCACGCCACCTACTCCACCCACTCACACACTCACGTACACACCCCACACTTTACGTACACACACTCCTCTCACTTCTTTACACACTCCTCACAATTCACACACTCACACAAGGGGCAAGGACCCCTATTTATAGGGTGTAAAAGTCGGTGAGAAAAATCTGGAGAGGGGGAAGAGAAAATTCTGGAGAGAGGGAGATAATTCTGGTGCGGCAGAGGGAGGAAGAGAAATCTGGAAAAATCCAGAGAAGGAGAGAGAGAGAGGCGGTGCTCGCCTTTTTTCAACACTCCCCCTCACCGACTACTCTCTCTTAATTTAGATATGATAGTCATGACGATATTGCTTTTGGACTCTTCAGCTATCTCCCTCCATTCAGCATATTGCGAAGCTTCCTCGTACGTGGATGGCTTTATGGCTCCATCTTCAGTTGCTTCTCTTGCTGCGACTTTCCATTGAGTTTTGTGATCTTTGAATTTTTGCAATGCCAATTCATTTTGCCCTTTGGTCTCCTTTTCCTTCTTCTCACTCAATTTAGTCTTTGTATTCAACATATCTCCTATAATAATTTTGAGGTTGGAGCTCATTCGATCAAGCCTCTCATTTGTGACTTTCATTTCGTGCTTCAACCGATTCAGTCCCATCCGAAGCACTTCAATGTAGACCTCTTGATCATTTTCCTCATAAAATTTCTTCCCCTTGATCTTATTCCACCGATCCTTACACCACGGGATGTAGGGTGTAGATGGATTCCTTTTCTCAAAGAAAACTTTCTTTTTCTCCTTCATTTGCTCATTGTCTCTTCCGATATGATTAATTCGGAACATCATAGTGGGCTTGAGGTCCTGAAGCTTTTGCGGCTTCTTGAACTCACACCGGAACTTCTCTAGCTCCCTTTCTTTTGCCTCAAGCTCTCGATCCTTCTGCCTTATCATCTCATCCCTTTTCTTCAACATATTCTCCATCTTTGCCTTCTCAACTTTCAGCTTCTTTATCATATCTTGCATCTCATGCAATTTCTTTTCACGACTGCTTGTTGGCATTGTTAGTTGCTTCTTCAAGTTCTCCCTTGGCTTGCTCTTGTTCGGGGTTGTGATAGAACCTGTCGAATTATCCAACTCAACTATACAAGCTGTTGCAAGCTCTTCTCGTTCCTTCACTGCAACAGGCGCTTGAAAGTCCCATTCTTCACTTTCAATCTCCTTCTTGCAAGTGGTGACGACATTTCCTTCTTCTCGCCTATACCAACAAAATCTGGCAATATGTCCTACCTTGCCACAAACGTAGCACCATTTGCTACGCCTTTTGTTGCTCTTATCTTCGTCATTGTCGTCGTCATGATCTTGACGAGCTCCCCCTGGCTGAGGTCGAGTTCCTTCTATTCGCTTTTGCCATTCTCCATGACTTTTCCACGGTTTGCCATCTCTTGCACTTGCTCCATTTCTTTTTTGGCCCTTGTACCCTCTTTTATTACTAAAGAGGGCATTTTCATCCTCCTTAATTGAGACCTTAGAAATTTGTTTATCTAAGGCTTCTTGGTTGGCCAATATATTCTCCAACTCTATTAGAGTTGGCTCATTTGCCCATCCACGAGTGGCCGTAACAATACCATTATATTCCGGTCTTAACCCGTGAATTATGATTCTTCTCATTCTTGTCTCGAGATGGCATTTTGAGGATCTAATTTTGAAATTTCTTCGCAAATAGATTTAACTTTAGAAAAGTATTGACTTACCGTCATACTTTGTTGCGAGATTGAGAGGAGCTCGTTCTCCAGGCATTGTAACTTAGCATCGTTTGTCCTTGCAAACAGCGTCGCCAAGTTATCCCAAGCCTCCTTTGGGGTCGTCGCACTCTGTGTTGCAGTAATTCATCTTCAACAGTCACGGCAAGCACATAAAGAGCCTTACCCGATTTTATATTCCATTTTCTTAATTCACTATCATTCGTGGGTGGGGTGGTGTTGCTCCCGCCAACAATATCCCACAAATCTTGTCCTAGCAAGTAATATTGTATGCGGGTACTCCAATTATTATAATTTGAGTTGTTGAGCTTCTCGATACCACTTACCGAACTCGAGAAATCCGCCATCGTGACTTGAGTATAATGCCCTGCACTATACCAAGTAAGCCTGGTCCCGGACCAACCGACTTCACAATCCCAGATTGTGCACTGGCAAAAAATCCGACGTCCTTCGCTTCTTCGCTCCTTGGCTCGACGATCCCTGACCGCCTTGCTCACCTACAATGGTCCCCGACCACTGTCTTCGCACGGCCTCCGACGACCTGCTCTGATACCACTTGTTGAGAAATCAAGTGGATGTGCAAGTAAAATAATCACTTTATTTTATATAAGTAATATTGCAAACTTCTTTACACACACACCACTCTCGTATACGTCTCACACACCTCACCACTACACACACTTTTTCACGCCACCTACTCCACCCACTCACACACTCACGTACACACCCCACACTTTACGTACACACACTCCTCTCACTTCTTTACACACTCCTCACAATTCACACACTCACACAAGGGGCAAGGACCCCTATTTATAGGGTGTAAAAGTCGGTGAGAAAAATCTGGAGAGGGGAAGAGAAAATTCTGGAGAGAGGGAGATAATTCTGGTGCGGCAGAGGGAGGAAGAGAAATCTGGAAAAATCCAGAGAAGGAGAGAGAGAGAGGCGGTGCTCGCCTTTTTTCAACAAACAACTCTTGTTTAAATAAGGAAACTATATAGTTACTTCCTTCGCTTAGAATTCATTACTCGCTCTCCTCATCGTATACATTTTTTCCTGGATTCACCCACCTGGACCTTCTACTACCTCTTTTTTCTTGAAGGAGCAAGTCGTAAGCCTTCTTTGTGACCTCTGGCCAGGGTTTCGGAAGTATGTCAAAGAGAGTCTTTGAGATTGTTGAAATTCACAGTGCCAAAATAGCACATGTCAAAAGTCTGTACTTTCATTAGAGCATCTCAAGGCTATACTATATACTATTTCTATAAAAAGCAATAAATCACAGAATTATCTTTTTAAGACATCTGTTACGATGGCTTATTTTCCATCTGCAATAAGCTCTTGTCTATTTTATACCTTAAAACTGTTTGAGATAATAAGAATTTGCCAAACATCTGAGCGTTACTGACAAGAGTGGCTTCACATACTTCATACGTAGTGTTGGACTTTATCCTCCTGCATTTGTTATCAAATCAATGGTTGTGACCATTCATCTATCCTGTCAAACGCATGTTTTCCGTATCGAGATTAAGAAAAGCACCAAGAACTAACCAGAGGCCTTAATGGATTAATCATTAAACAAACTATGATTTGTTCTATGTGGATAACCGGGCTTATATAAAGTCCATTGTCGCTGTTAAAAGCTCAATAAATATTCTATCACCAATAGTATCGGAGATTCTTTAGCCAACCCCAAAGATTGCCGAAGATGTTGGGCTAACTTACTAGTATCATTACCATTAAGGTTAGCTGCTCCTTTTACGGAACCTAAAATGAATGGTGTTACCTTTCTTTGCTACATTTTATGGACTTGAAGGACTTGATTTGAATCTCGTCCCTCAGGCTTTTCATAATTAGTCTCTGTTTCAATTACATCAAGCCTTTCATTAACCAATAAAGACATCTCTCTTGCAATAGCATTTCTCCCTTGTATCTACATAGTCATTTTCATTATGTATGCCATTATGCATGGGAGAAGATAAATCTGGTATTCTATCAGCCTGTTTTATTTATTAGAAATGTTTATTTAGTTTTTCTAAGAAGAAAGAATGAAAAGCTAGGATTTCTTTTCTTTAAAGAAAATATAGGCCTAATGGTATTTTTGTAAATACTTGAGGCAGTAAAGAGCAAAAAGTAGGCCGTGTTTGTCCAAACAGCCAAAGAACGGGTCTTTATTTTTCCACTTTCAGAAGTGGGCCTAAAATTTTCTTAAAGGATAAAGTACTTGATTTTAACTAGGATTTACCCTTTTGGAAATGCTGATCTAGACTTCACGTAGGTTGTTTTTATCACAGATATTGCTTCGCAAAGGAATATACCAGATAATTGGGTTGGTATTTGGACAATTAAACAAAAGACAAGACAATTTCAATGAACTTTGTAAAGAGATGAAAACAATGCCTATCAATGATTTAGTATATCCAATAATTAACTTGAATTATTGATAAATGCAAAATAGATTAACATACAGCATTTAGAATAACATGAAGAATATTGTTTTAGTTTTGCTTAGACTTAGACATTTTGCTGGTTGAACATATTTAGACATTCATCTCCATATTTATTGTAGACTAGCTTCTTACTCTGCGATTCTCTTTGAATATTTATTCATTTCTTTGGATTACTCTAAAAGCACTTTTTACTCATTTTCCCTTGTCAGATATGAAGCAGGGCTTATACAACAAATTGTACAGGAAATCTCAATTCAACTAGATCGAACGCCATTAAATGTAGCTAAGTATCCGGTTGGGATAGATATCCGAGTACAAGAGCTTGCAACGATCCTAAATCTACAGTCCAAGGATGATATTCTTATGGTAGGATTATGGGGACAAGGAGGCATAGGGAAAACAACCCTTGCTAAAGCCGTTTATAACACTATTTTTAGAGAGTTTCAAGGTTCTAGTTTCTTGGACCGCATTCGCGAAAATTCCAAGAGTTTCACTGATTTGGTTTATTTACAGGAAAAATTGCTATCGCAGGTACTGCGAAAAAAATTGACAGTCTTCAGTGTTGATGCAGGAAGTCAGTTGATTCAAGATAGACTTTGCAATAAGAAAGTTCTTATTATTCTTGATGATGTGGATGATGAACGCCAATTAAATGCTTTAGCTGGAGATTGTGAGTGGTTCGGTAAAGGAAGTAGGATAATTATCACAACAAGAAACAAGCATTTGCTAACTTCTCATGGAATACATTTGGATCATTTGTATAGAGTTCCAGCTCTCAAGTATGGTGAAGCTCTTGAACTTTTTAGAAAGCATGCTTTTCTAAGAAGTCAAAAAATAGAAATTAGCAACAATCTTGTTGATAGGGTTTTGCATTATGCTGGAGGCCTCCCTTTGGCTCTTGAGGTGTTGGGTTCTTTCTTGTGTGGTAGAGGAGAACAGGAATGGGTTTGTGCCCTGCAGAAACTTTCTAGAAGTCCTGACAAAAAAATTAGTGATGTATTGAAGGTAAGTTATGATGGATTGGAGGACTATGTAAAGGAGATTTTTCTCGATATTGTCTGTTTCTTCAAGGGGCGGGAGACAAAGTACATGAAGAAAGTTCTTGATGGTTGTGATTTTGACACGACTATTGGGGTTGAAATTCTCATTGAGCGCTGCTTGATTAGTAAAGAGGAAGGGACCTTACAAATGCATGACTTGATACAATTGATGGGTGTGGATATTGTTAAAGGAGAATGTCGTGATGATCCTGGCAAACGCAGTAGGTTATGGCATTATGATGATGTTCTTGAGGTTCTATCAAGAGATGCGGTAAGAGTTTCTAGTGTATAAGAATTCATATTCTATTCTTACCATTCACTTTGTTTACTATAGTTACAAAGTAACCTAAGTATATTCGAATAAATAAACAGGGAACAGATGTGATAAAAGCCATAGTTTTGAAGCTACCGAATCCCGAAGAGATATACATTTGTCCCAATGCTTTCACAAACATGAGAAAGTTGAGGTTGCTCATCCTACATAACGTACATAATTCTTTCCAAGGTCCCATCCATCTTCCTAATCAATTAAGGTGGTTGGAATGTCATAATTGTGCCTTGATTCCAGAATTTGGCTATGGTGCAAAGAAATTAGTTGGACTCGATATGCAAAATAGCATGATCAAGCAAGCACCGAAAAATTTGAAGGTACGCATTCCTCTTTTCATTACTTATTCCTGTATGTAGTAAATCAAATTATGTATGTTATTGTCCTGAGGAAAACATCGACAATTACTATATTCCTTATACATATCAAACCATCACATGTAGGCTGGCAATCTAGGGCATAGAACCAATGCAGCTAAAATCTTCTGTTTGTAAATAGTCTACCTTATAATTGACAACTTGTTGATCATAGTCGAAATACATATATAGCAAAGATTTCATTTTTTATTCTTGTACTTTAACTACTTTCCCAATCACGTCCATGTGGCTTTAATTTTTTTTTTCAACCAAGTCATTCTATTTACACAAATTGTTTGATAAAGTTTCACCGACATCAAATATGGTTAAATTCAGTTTTTTTTTTTTTTTGCAAAGATGGTTAAATTCAGTTGACGTGGCCATCGGAGGACGTTGGAGTATAACATGAATTAAATATTGTCCTTGTGGTCACCCCTTGTAAATATGAGTGGTAGCAGTTGCCACAACCTGTTTTTTTTTTTTTTTTTTTTTTTTTTTTGGGGGGGGGGGGGGGGGGTTCAATTGGTTAAAACCATAATCTGTCTGACTAGCTTCTGTTTGAAGACAATTTTATGACTGCTAACGTATGTATGATATTTAATCTACGTTATATTGCGAAATGAATCTAATGACCACATTAGATAGATTTGACTAGATTTGGTACAGGAGAATTCTGATAGAAAATTTATGTAAGTGGAAGGAGTTTATTAGAAAAATTATAGTACTTGATGAAAAAGGTAGTGAAAGTGTAGGAATGAAAAGTAAAGTCTTCCGTACTTAAAAAAAACAATAGTGAGCTCAAGCCATCATGACTTTGAGCTGAAAATTGAAACCTATGCTTCTTCGTATGCAATTTAACATCTGAACGTACAATGTACTTAAGCTATACAAGGAGACTTTTTATTTGATTTGTAGGCTTTTGATATATGTAATAGTCCCAATATCTTTAAGACCCCTACGATGAGAGAATTGAGAAGCCACGTACTCATGACTCTATGGATGGTAATAGATAAATCTACTTTACTTGTTAAGTTTCAAATAGTGTACACGATAAAATATTAAAATGTCAAAATGAAATTTAACTAATTTGTAGAGAATTAACAATTTTATCAGTGTGACCGAGCTTGACTTAAGGCTTTGATTTTTCATGCTAAACCCAAGAAGCTGTTATCCATCTCATGTTAGAAAATCGCAAAAAAAAAAAAAAAAAAAAAAAAAAAAGCTTTATTCATAATTAAGTACAAAAAAGAAACTTCAGAGAAAAGTCATTGTTCGGTTTGATTACTTACTCCCAATTCTTGAGAAGTAGCAGCATCGCTATATACTGTAGATTTCTAGCGTTTCGTGCTTAAAAAACTCAATACTGTTTCATGCTAGTAATTTCTTAAGAGCATAAGTAAATTTCAAAATCAATGGTAACTAAATTTTGACCAGCAACTTATTTGACGGGTAATTAGTAAATTGCCAATAGTTTTATGGCAGAACCAATAAATACTTAGCCTATAAATGTGCTAGAGGTTATCAAAAGCTTTGTGGAAGTATCGACAGTTATTTGATCATTTTAAATTACCAAATAACCAATATTACTTGCAAAGCTTCCAATGTATTAAAGTTACTAATTTTATAGGAAATTGCCAACTTGTATTTGAGTCTATATATCAACTTTTATTTGATTTTATAAATATTACTAATTGGTTCAAGAACTTACGAAATTGCTAAAATTAGCATCATATTAAAGTTACTAACACTTATAGCAAATTACCAATATAAGTTTGAGTGATATACCAGCTCCTCACAGGTTAAGTTACTGTTTTATTTTAGTTATTAACTCTTATTTGATTAAGTTACCCACGCTTATCTAATTGTTGCGAATTCACTTATTGTTTTAATAATTTACCGATGTTTATTTGTTCATGTTTTCAGCATGTTCAAACTAGGACCTCTTACGAAACTTGTCTTTGAGTCTATCTATCAACTTTTATTTGATTTTATAAATATTACTAATTGGTTCAAGAACTTACCGAATTGCTAAAATTAGCATCATATTAAAGTTACTAACTCTTATAGCAAATTACCAATATTAGATTGAGTGATATACCAGCTCTTCACAGGTTAAGTTACCGTTTTATTTTAGTTATTAACTCTTATTTGATTAAGTTACCCACGCTTATCTAATTGTTGCGAATTCACTTATTGTTTTAATAATTTACCAATGTTTATTTGTTCATGTTTTCAGCATGTTCAAACTAGGACCTCTTACTTAAACAATTGCCAATGTTTATTTGAGTACATTTACTAATTTTTAATTGATTGTAAGTTAAATGTGCTAGAAAGCTCCCCAAACAAATGTGGGTATATTAACAAAATAATAGATACTTTGAAACTATCAAATAGAAGTTGATAAGTTAGCAACTAAACATTGATAGATTATTAAAATATTTGATAATTTCAAAACAATAAAGAGAGTTAATAAAAAAATTTAAACAATAAATGATGGTAAAGTATTTGAATGATCAAGTAAACACCAAGAAAATGACTCAAACAAGAGTTCGTAATTTCATATAAGAAAAAGTAAATTTAGCGTGTTGGTAAGCTCCGCAAATGAAAACAAGTAAATAATTATGACCATTGATAATTTCAAAACAATCAAATAAATGTTGGTAACTTTACCCACATAAGAGTTAGGGCTCTTTTGGTAAAACTAGAAAAGCTAAAAACTTATGTACTGAATAAATACAGGAATTGAAAAATACAATGTTGTTTGATGATAGATTAACTTGCCAAATACAAAATAGTGATTGAAAATTTCAAGACAATCAGATAAACACTAGTAAATGGACTCAAATAAGAGTTATAAATAAGCAGTTGAGGCTCATGCAAGGTTGAGCTACGTGGCATGCTCACGCATGAGCTTTGCTAAATAATTCGGTTTTTATTGTCACTTTAGGAATCTTTTTTTTTTTTTTTTACATGTCTAATTGTTACACATATTTCAATAATAATTGATATAACTTTATATTCTATTGCATACTTATTTTATAGAATAATGCAAATTTCGGTAATAAATGTTGGAAAATAATATTTTTATGTATATATAGATTCTATTTAGAAATACATGTGTATTATATGCTTAAATATGATTATCTATAATGAGGTTCGAAAAGAATCTAACCCATCTCATATTTGACTTACATTTAACAAACAATGATAAATGAAAAGATTAAATTCATATTTGGCTCATATTTTACAAATAAATCATTGAAATCATATTTGAGAAAAAATCGTGAGGCCCCCGATGTTTGGTGGATCATCCATCCAAAATCCTTGTGGAGTTCATGTTGGGTAGAAACTGATTGCCCAATTATATTGATCTTGGGGATGAGTCTACTATGACCACTTTCTTGGCCCAATAATGATCCCAAGGCCCACTTTCGGTCCATCCTGGATTTGTTAGTTAATCCTAACTATAGCCCTCGCCCTATTACATGTTGTTGGACCTAACAAAGAAAAGTGCTCTTTAAAAACGAAAATCGATCCGAAAATCTTGGCTTGTCAGATTTATTCATAGGCGGGTCATACTAAACCAAAAGAAATGTGCAACTAGTCCATCTGATTAGAACGCATGCAGAAGACAATACTTACAGATACATAAGTTACTAATGGTGAAAATTACAATGTCATTCCTCGATTAGTGCTTTTCAATTTTGTTGGGGGCTTTTGCACGTAAAATCTATTCAAGAAGATACATGTTTTTGGGCTTCAGTCATATTCCATTAAGGGAGACCCAAATCAACATGTTACTCATTTTTCCAAGCCATGTACGGTGGGTAAAGGTTTTTGCCTAAAGGCATCCAAGTGACGAATGAGTCCTTCGGTGCACGAAGTTGTTAGGAGCAGTACTCATTGATATAATGTGTCAAAAACCAAAGTCTTACTCAGTTTTTTCAATAATGTTCACTATTTTCCGTTTAGATTTAATATCATCACATGTAGATTTTTTGCGCTGAATCTATGATTCTCTAAATCAATTCTGTCTTGCAATCAGCTGCCACAATTGTTGATAGATTTGCATTATGGAGGGTCAATTTGGGCTAGAGGTATCAATAAAAGATTTTTGTGAGGTAGAAATTAGTTTGATGTAACTATATCATGGGGGACAAGTTTAGGATCTTTAATGGTATTAACCCTCTATATTAATTAGAGGATAAACCTGCTAGCTCCATATAAGCAATTGACATTCTTGACTTGCCCTATATAAACACTCACCACCTTTATCTTTCGAGAAATATGCCTTCAAATACAATTTTAGATATGACATTTCAAATCTCATTCCTTAGACTCCCTTTCATTTAATATTATTTTCTTCCTTCGGAACAATGTGCTATAATTTTAGAAAATTCATTGAAAATTGACCATATAAAAAATATCCAAATCATTATGGAATGACAACTCATTGATAAAGGTGTCTCAAGAATAAAATAGTTGAACCTTAATCAAAAGAAGGCACAAAAAGACTTACCATGTATTTGGCAGATGTGCACCATAGAGGTTTAATAAATCACACATGAAATCCACTAAATAGAGATGTCAAAGTCTATCGACGCATCTACATTTTTTATTTATGTATACAAATGCAAGGTATACATGTGGTGGTTGCGTTTATTATGATATAATAAACTTTGAGCTCTTACACTACACTAACGTATATGTAGCTCAAAAACCAAAAACTATGCAAGATGGCGTGGACTCTATTATTTTTCATATTTGTGTTATGTTTATGACCAATTAGGCGTACAAAATATGTATTCTTTTTGAAAAAACAATCAACCAATCACTACTTCTTAATAAGTGATGAATAGAAGAGATTCTGACCTTCCACTACCCCCGTAGGATCTACAAGCGGGTGGTTGCGAATCTCGACATAAGATTCCAGATGTTAGCTTAAATGCATGTGATGAATTAGTTGGCAAAGGATTGAATGTGGCTCATGTGCTTCCACTTGAGGTTACACACTCTTTCTCTCTAAATCACAAGTATTGTCTTTGCACGTATACGTAGTGGAAGTGGCCACACCATTCTGGTGCATAGTGAAATTACGAGCATTCGCGAATTTACGAGGATTACTTACTAAACTCATTTTATAAAGTGAGATGATGTGCTCTATATAAACCATATGATCTAGTGAATTCTGATCACATGTCGCTTGAAATATGATCAAGTGATTTTTGTTTCAAAATCACTTTTTTTCTTTTTTTTCTTTGATCATCCTAGAATATCTATGCAAGTTGGTTTATTGTTCTTGCAGGACTTTAAAATAGTGAAGTTCATTAACTTGGGTGGATGCCAGTCACTGGTTTGTATGCCGGACGTCTCTTATATTCCAAATCTCGAGAAACTGGTTCTTCATGGGTGCGAAAACTTGGAGCGTGTCCATGATTCAGTTGCAAATCATCGTAAGTTATGGTCGTTGAATTTAGGATGTTGCTCTAAATTGCAAAGATTCCATGATATTCCAAATGAGAACAAAAGCTTGAAAAAAATTCAACTTGAATGGACTTCAATTGAAGAACTTCCTACATCCATAAAAAATCTTGTCTCTCTCGAGAAGATATATTTATTTCATTGCAAGAAACTGGCAATCCTTCCATCTAGCATTTACAAGTTGCAAAATCTTGGAGTCTTGCAACTTAGTGGCTGCTCACAACTAATCAAGTTTCCAAAGGAGGAGGAGGAGGAGGATTTGAGTGAACCCCATACAAAGACGGGATTTCCTATGTTATAGTGGTTGAATCTTGAAGGGTGCCATCTATCAGAAGTAGAGTTCTTGGAAAATCTTTCTTGTCCCCGCCTATTCTCTTTATATTTGTCTGGAAACAATTTTACTAACCTTCCTACATTGGAGAGACTAAATGACTTAAAAGAATTGGAGGTTTCGAATTGCCAACAACTACAGGAGATCCCCAAGATTCCAGGGAAATTGAGAACACTAAAGGCAAATAATTGCAAATCTCTAACTAGAATTCCCTCCAACATATGTGATGTTGAGGACGTTGAGTTATATTCAACTCGGGAGCTAGTCCATAATGGGTTTCCCATGAATGATTTGTTCATGCCTGAGGTTAGACTCTCTCTCTCTCTCTCTCTCTCTCTCTCTCTCTCTACATTGTGGCTTGCATTAGGTGTTTGTGCATTACAAAAGGCTAAAAATCCCGGAATGGTGGGCTAATTAAAAAAAATAAACATATAGAAAGTGATTGTACAAACATATAGTGGAGGATGCTGTAAGACAATGCAAAAGATTTTCTCTTTATTTATAGAACTCTAGTTCGCTATTAAATTACAAGGACCGCCCAATGAAAAACTTCAATAACACATGTTCATCCGATTACAAAATCTTCAACAATACTTGTCCTGTTTCCACTAGTTAAGTACAAAAAAAAAAATCTTTGTATTGCTATTGCTAACTATATATAAAACTCTAGGATTGCCACTTAACTCATTCATACTCCTTCTTTTAGGTGCCAATTTCAAAAAAAAACTATCTAACAGTTTACATCTATGATAGAGATTTCATTGCCAACCAAAGAGTCGAGTTGTTCTACCTGGAGGAGATATGCCAAAGTGGTTGCTGTCCAATAAAGAGGGCTATTTATCTTTTGTGGCTTCAAAGGACTTATATGAAAAGATCCTAGGAGTAGCTATATGTGTTGCATTTCAAGCAGAAGCAAGCTTGTATAAGCTATCTACATCTCGCCCATTTGAGCTTATAGGAATTGTTAATTGCAAAGGCAATATACACACAAGGCATTTCAAGATATTTGATTTGGATAATGTGTGGCTTGAGTATATGGAACCAGAGTGTTTGTGGACAGTAGACCATTTTGGTCCAAATGACTTGACTCATTTCCACATTAGCATTAGAGTACGCGACTATACCTATGGTAATGAACTACTTGTGAAAAAGTGTGGATTCCGACTAATATGCAAGCCACTAGAGAATGATTCAGAGGTTTTGCTTCAAGACAATCAATTGCTAGATCCAGCTTTATTCTACGAGGTTTCGGATGAAGGTAATCCAAAAAGTCATAAACTAGGATGGAAGCACATGGTTGATTTTTCAATCGAGGTATCTCTCTCTCTCTCTCTCTCTCTCTCTCTCTCTCTCTCTCTCTCTCTCCCCCCCTCAAATGTGTGCGTGTGTATATGTGTGTGTGTTTATGCATGTGTCGATACGGTGTACATTGGGTGCATGTAAAAAAATTGTAAATTCTAGACAAGCAAACAAATTTAATATAAAGTCATTCTGCACATGTGTATAAAGCTTAACAAAATCTCAACTTGCTGCAATGACGAAGAGCCGATGTTCGTAATTCTTGTATTGAAAAATATAGTTGAAATCTTAGAAAACCTACAAAACAAATGGACACATGGTTCTTGATGTTACGGTTGATCATAACAACCAACACCAATAAGAGTACTAGATCAACTCTACGGACTAAGATAAAACTACACAACTATTATAATTCAATAATTCGACATGAGACCTTTTTCACTCTTAGGTTTTTGTTGCTATTATGATAGGAGACCGTCGCACTACATGCCTTGCTAGCCACATGCATACTTGGGCAGTGTGATTTAATGTTATTAATAAAGAGTACTGCATTTCATATTCTCCTTTTATATAAAGTTAGAGCAGACATAAAACGGGCAAGTGTTTGGATTAGGCTAGTTTATGGAGAGGGCTTGCATTAGATTTTCCTTTCCAAATTTCCGTTAGTTTGAGTGCAAGTAGAATTTTTTTCTTTAATTTGTTGTAATTATGTTAAGTTTGTTGCAAGTAAGTTGGAGTTCAATTGGGACAGTTTGTACTAAAGAATCGACGATCTCTAAAGTGAACTCATAACAATGAACACTAGACAATGGGGTCTGATGGGGGCGATTAATTTCTTGGACGTGCCGTTCTATTTTCCATCAATTTTTCACTTCCTATATAGTACACTCGTATTGTATGAGCTACATCTGGGGTGATTCAATCTAATATTAGGGGTGGCTAGCACTTGTGAGGGAAGGATTTCCAATGTAAGTAAGGATCAATATGTCTAATTATTACATAACTCTAGCTTTAGTGGAATTACTAGGAATATGTACCAATCGAACTCTTCTTCTTGAACTAATTACAAACTTGGATAGTCCTAACAATTTACCCATATAACAGAAGCATCGCTATTCCAGCTTTTGGTCTGATTATCGGAATGTTAGCCCCGGAAGAGAGATGCCAAAGGGGTTTGTCCTTGTTGAAGACAATACTATATCTTTCAAGGCTTCGCAAGACTTGTACAACAAGTTCAAAGGATTGTTTCTTTGTGTTAACTTTGATGTAGAAGATAGAGAAAAGGAAGTATCTTTTGACATCGTACCACGTGTCAACGGCCAAAGGCGAAATGAGCAATCAGGAACTCTTGGTTCATTTGATACGGATCACGTGTGGTTTCAACTCTTCAAACCAAATGCACTGTGGGGATTCTTGGAGGGAGTAGTCGACTTTAATCAATTTGACGAGAGTTATCTGAGATTTAGCCTTCATATTAGAGTAGCGGGTGCAACGGTGAAAAGGTTGGGATATGTGATGCAATCTGATCCACTAGAGGATGCTTTGAAGGTTGAGCTTGAAAAGAATCGATTAATGGATCCAGCTTCACTATTTCAGGATGATGGGAATCCATGGGTCTATGGGAGCAGTGGATGGAAGAAATTGTGCAATAAACTTGAACATATGCATGGAGGGAGAGACTTAATATATTAGAAGAGGGGTATCATGCCAGGCTCATGTGTCATCAACATGGGGGCGGGCCACTGCGAGAGGTAAAGCAGAGGTTTTGCGAAAAGATTCGGAGTCATTTCCAAGTTATTCGTATTAGGGTTTGTGTGAATGTGTGTGAGGGATTGATAGTATATGTGTATATAAGGATTGCGAGTGTCTTATTTTTTTTATTTTTTTCAATTTCTAATTTTTCTTCCTTTTGTGGCCCAATGTGGGCGGGTAAAATTGTCACGCCCCGATCCTTGAGGATGCGCCCATCCTTCTTCCTTGGTCGATTTTAAAGTGCGATATCCCAAGACTAAGTATCGCCGACCCTTTCTGTTACTCATACGCATGCGGAAGCGGTTATAAATCCCCAGACAATAAAACAATGGGATAGAAAAGCAAGCCATATTATTTTCTTATAGAAATTCACAACCATACTTTTATTAACAACACAACTCATAGTATATTTATAATACTATTCACAGCACACTTGTCTCACACCTATCTACACTAAGACAGGGTTTACAAAAGGGATGGGATCTCAATCCACATTCGGCTTATACTCAATATCCCTCTCTGGATCTTCTTCTTCTTCAAAAGTCTTTCTCCCCTTCAAGTTCCTCCTCCTCAACTTCTCCTCAAGGTCCTGAAATGGTTATTCAATAACTAATGAGACAATGTCTCAGCGAGTTCTACCCCCTAAGACTCGATTAGTAAACCAATACACTACTCGGTTGCCTAAGCACAGCATGAGTCAAAGGACTTACCTTGGCCTCAGATTCCATCTGCATATTAGTACAGTTCGATAGGTACTCAAACAATCACATCACTGATTGAAGCATCAATCAAATCAACCTAGTCGATTTCATGTCAGTCGGACCATTTCTAGGTCATTCATCCAACACCAAGACCCTTTCTTATATTTAGTGGCTTTACGGTCCCACCCGACCCTTTCGGGATGTAGTGGCTTTATGGTCCCACTCGACCCTTTCAAGACCTAGTGACTTTACGGTCCCACCCGACCTTTTCAAGATTTAGTGGCTTTATGGTCCTACCAAACCCTTTCAAGATCTAATTTATGAATGAATCCTAAAATCACTCATGAATTACTTTAGCACCAAATAAAGCTCAAATAAATAAATGGACTGCACCACGACAATCAGCACGAAATTCCGGTCACCGCCATCCCGGTTGAATTTTCAGAAAAATAAATAATTAAATAATTAATTTCGAAAATTAAATAAATAATTATAAAAAATTCAATTTAGGCCCGTCATGCCAAATTGGAAGCCGAGACGAGCTCGGAAAATTACCGAGACTCGTTCCATAAATAACATGGCATGCCTACTTGCTAATGTCTATTTCTAACCACCTAACATGCATCATTAAGTCTCTAATTTAATTAATCTAAACTAATATAACCACATAATTGCATTTAATTAAATCTAACCAACCCCTAAGCATAATTAGCAAATTAAAAAAAAAAACATTAGTGAGTAAAATTCACTTGGTAAAAGCGGAGACTAAATCACCACAACGGCGACGTGACAGCGACCGAAATCGGGCTTTCGACAACATTGGCGGGCTTGGACCGGGCCTTAAGCTTGGCCCAACAAATCTCAGCCCAACTGAGATTTATTCTTGCACTAGATTAGGCTTCACTTGACTGAATGGGCCTTGAATGGGTTGTCCTCGCGGGCTGAACTTGCTGAATTGGGCCCAATGGAATTAATGGAGAGATGGGCTGAGCTGGGCCGGCTTCTTGGGCTGACCTGAAGGAAGTTGGGCCAAAACTGAAATGCAGGAGCAGATGGGCTAAATACACGGCCCAAAGAAGCTGTTGGCCGTGGGCTGCTGGAATTGTCGAGCTGGGCCAGAGACACGTGCGGACAGCTTTGTCCGAATTGCAGGAGCTGCTGTCTTTGTTGCTGGGTGGCTTCGACTTTGCTGGAATTCACGGGCCAAAGTTGTTGGCTCGAGAATTTCAATCGAGGCAGCGTTGGCGAGATGAAGACAACGCTACTGAAGGACTTCTTTCGGTTGGAATTCTGCAGGACTTTGCTTCGTGGCAGCTGTTTCGTGGAGCCTAACCAAAGACGATGGGGGCAGTCAACGAGCCAAGTCCTCCGCTGGAAGGTTGACCGGAGCTGAGGGGAAACTGACGAGTGGCAACCTGCAGGAGCTTCGGTGGATCGTGGCCTCGCTTCGGTGGTGTCTTCGCTGGACGCATGAAGCGGTGAGGAGCTTCAGTCAACAAACGGCAAGCTGGGTCTTGCGGCCTTGACTGAACACGTGGGGCTTCTTCTTCCGTGGGCGTTGAGACGTGAGAAGGGCTGCAACAAACGATGGGAGCTCCGCTCGGTCTTCTTCTATGCCTTTCCTGAAAATGTCGAATGAATTGGGGGGGAATGGTGGAGAAGTAGTTCACGGCAATATGATGGAGAGGATGAGGGAGAGGTGGGGCCTTGGCTTGATATTTTGCAAAAATATCATCCAAGAATCAATCTTGGCCATGTAAAAATACTTGGCCTTCAATAGGCCATAAAAATGTCCCATATAACCTCCCAAGTGGTCCATTATTGTTAGGGTGTGGAGATGTTGCGAATTTCTCAAGGTCCTGCTTCAATTGCTCTTCTATTATCTCTTGATTCATTTTAAATTGGCCACCATAATTTCAATCGATGTCTCAATGCTTCACTTGCTATTTTTCCCCATCCAATAACCCATATTGCATCTCAATTTTGCGACCGAAAACCATCTCCGGCATTTTCTGCACTAAAACAACTCGGCGACGACTTTTTCCCAAAAAGTGTCAGATGTCAGAAAAATCTTCTAAGACTAAGTCGATACTCCTAAAATTTATTGTGACATAACAGAAACTCCAATTTCTGAAATCGGACTTGAATTTGCGATTAATTTTAACTTGGTGCGTTTTTAGCGTAACCTATACTACCGGGTAGTTTTCAAAACTTTTTAGGGCAAATAACTCGTGGTCGATTTTCTTCGAGCCACTATGAACCCACTTGAGGATCCAAATGCGGACACAGGTACCAAAACAATAAGAAAATCAATCTAGGGCTGGTCGACGAGAATTTTCTAATTTAGTGGGGTCACCCACGATTAGCCACATATCTCTGTCAAACCAGTCTGTCTCTAATTTCAAATCGATTTTTAATTATGCCGTAATGACCTCTAAAGATAGACACGGTTGAGAAGCCGATTCTTGATTGAATTTTCAAGTCTATTGTCTTAAAATTCCTTAATAATTTCTCCATATAGTCTAATGATCTCGAGAGTGATCGGCTTTGAGAATAACCCTATAGGCGTGTCAATGAAATGCCTAATTTATTCAGTAAAAGACAAGGTTGAAAAATCTGGATGTCACAAAAATCCATTCCTTTCTATATTTGGGCTAGTTTCTCGTAGGGGTGTGCAACGGAAACCGCTCGAATCAAGAACCGGTCGGACCGAACCAGACCGGTCGGTTTTGGGCGATCCTAGAGGGTCTCGGTCCGATCTCAGGTTCCTATTTTTGGAACTGGTGAGCGGTTGGTTCGGTTCCCGGTTTTAGGGTCAGAACTGGACCGACCGAACCAACCGGACTAACCATACATATATATATATATATATATATATATATATTTTTTTTTTCTAAACTAATTTACATTACCCATTACCATCAGATTTATTTTTCCTCTCGTAACTCAAAGCTAATCTCTTCCCTCTTTTGTGTTTCTGAACTAATCTACACTCTACAATAACCATCACATGAGATTTTCTTTTCTAAATTTTGCAATTCTCACTTTCCCTTTCCCTCTTGAAACCTTATCCCCTCTCTCTCTCTTCTTTTTTTTTTTTTTTTAAAGTTTCGGCTCTAATCTATAATAACCATCACATCAACTTCCATTTTCCCAAATTTTGCAATCCAATGGACCAATTCGGTGGCAATTCTCACTTTGCTTTTCCCTCTCAAAACCGTAACCCCTCTCCTCTTGCTCACTCAACGCCTTGCCCCCAATGCCTCACCTTACACCCCACTCGCTCCGACGCTCGGCTCTTTTCCTCCGAGTGCCTCGTTGCAACGTCCCACCTCACACCTCACTCCCCCAGACGCTCAACTCTCTTCCTCCTCCAAGTGCCTTGCTGCAACTTCTTGTCTCACACCTCGCTCCCTTGGATGCTCGGCTCTCTTCCTCCTCCGAGCGCCTTGCCCAGATGCCTCGCTTCACGCCTCGCTCGCTCTGACGCTTGGCTCTCTTCCTCCTCTGAGTGCCTATTTGTGAGGTCTCACCTCACTACGCTTGCTCGGACACTCGACTCTCTTCCTTCTTCGAGCTCCTGGCCTCGACACCTTGCTAGCTCTAATGCTCAGCGAGTGCCTCACCTTGACGCCTCGCTCGCTCTGACGCTTGGCTCTCTTCCTCCTCTGCTTCACATGAGTTTTGTGCATTTAAGCTTGGCGCTCTTCCTCTTACCCTTTGCCCAAGATTTGTGCATTCCTACTATTTAGAGTGATGTTTGCATGTTGACTGACACAGGTGCGTTCTCGGCTTCACTTTCGTCGGTTTTAGATCGCTGTCTTTTTGTAGCGTTTATCACTTGGAGACTGTATTTACATTTACTAATGATTTAGAAATCAATGTAATAGTTATTTAGAAAAAAAAATCAAAACAAAGTGAATCACTATCGTTGATTTTTATTTAGTTGACAATGCTCACTATATTTATAATTGTTCTTCATTGTTGACTTTGTCTTTAATTTTTATGTGAAATTCAAGTTTCTTATTAACTTTGGTCTCGTGGCAATTCAAAATTATTAACACCCTTTAAAATGATGTTCCCTATTTAGCAAAAAAAGTCTCTGTGTGAGAAAGGAAGTTCATATATGATCTATGTGCCACTTGTGACACGATGCTGACAATTATTCATTGGTTAAGTTTTCAAGCATTGGAGTAACTTTTCCTTACTTTTTGTGATGATTTCTATGTTGTTGTAATTCGGTTTATGTGATTTTCTTTTTTCGCTTTTTCATCTAACTTTGACGTGATCTACTTGTCACAATTGATATAGATGTGGCGGTCTCATTGGAGCTTGCTTGGTTGTTCAGTCTCTAAATGTGTCTGCTGATAGGTCGTGAGAAGCATGTAGCAGTAAGTCGCAGCCTCCCGTAGTCGCAGCCTTGCCTCATGCCTAGCTTCAATCGAGTTGCTTAAGCCTTGACGTCGACACCTTCCCCTCTCATGACCTTGCCTCCGGCCTTGCTCGATGCTCAAACGCCTTTCCATTGTCAAAATTGGTATATTTTCTCTTTCTCCACAAGTTGTGAAAATTTTAATTGCCAATTGATTGATTGATTTGGGGGCAATCCTATGATGGTTAGGAATGAATTTGGTTTAGGGGCACTGAGGTTTATGTTGTCAGGTCTGATCTCTCCAATTTGTTGATGCAAATTGTGGATGATATTTTGATTCAAGGATTTTGATTAGAATCACTTGTATGCTTTGACCAATTATGAATTGGTCAAAGTCTTCAATTTTCCCTTTTCGAGCGAGTTTGTGTTGGAGGAGTTGTAGTTTTAGAGTGTTCATTTAGCCCATTTTCATTAGCATTCTCTATTCAATCGGTTTAAGTATATTAAATTCTGTTTTTGGTTATTCTATGGTCTATTTGGAGGAAAATGTATCACTTTGGCTGCTAGAAATCTGCTCTTGCTTGAGTTGCAACTTAATATCTGCTTAATTTTTTAGTATCTATTTTGGTAGGTATAGTTATATGATAAATATGGCCATGACATTAAGAAGTAAGGCTGCAATCATATCTTTAGTATCCCTATTGCTGTAAATGAATATGATGGTTTGATGGCTCATTATAATGTTTTGTTTGATTCAGGCAATCTATTTATATGTCAATGGAAGTGGATCAATCAAATGATGATATGAATCCTATGATAGACTCACTAGAACATCAAGGTGAAGAAATTGATAACATCGAAGTGGCATCCTACACAAACAAGGTATCTAATACTTGTTTTTCTAGTTCTGGTAAATGAATATCAACAGTCTGGCTTCATTTTCATAAGGGCAAAATCGAGAAGGAGAAAACTATGGTGATTTGCAATTATTGTGGGGCCAAGTATACGTACTCTGTTGATAATGGTACTTCCGCTATGTTAAAGCACTTGAAAATGTGCAATAAGCATCATCGCAACGTAGATAAGAAGCAAAAAAATTTCACCTCACGTAGAGCATAAGGGATAACAATGGGGCATACTAGTACTAATGATAGTGCAAATTTCTTATCAGCATGAGAATTTGATCAAAATCATTGTAGACAAATGCTTTTTCGAATGATCATAACGGATGAACTACCTTTTTCGATGATTGAACATGTTGTATTCCATGATTTTATTAATCAGTTACAACCTCTCTTTCATCACATCTCACGATTTACAGTGGCTAGAGATTGTATGAAGTTATATCTTTGTGAGAAAAAAAAGTTTGAAGACTTACTTTGGCAAACTTAAGTCTAGGATTGCACTCATGACTGATACTTGGAGTTCCTTTTGGAATTTGAATTATTTATGTCTCACCGCACATTTTGTTGATGATGATTGGAAATTGCACAAAAGAATAATCAATTTTGTGGTAATGCCTAGTCAAAAGGGCAAGGATATCGGGAAAATGATTGAGAAATGCATCTATGAGTGGGGAATAGAGAAAAAAGTGTTCACAATCACTGTGGATAATGCTAGTTCTAATGATATTGCCATTGGATTTTTAAAAGAAAAATTATCAAGAGATAGGCTATTAATCTTAAAATGTGATGTTTTACACATGAGGTGCACGGCTCATATTTTAAACTTGATTGTGAAGGATGGATTGACCGAGGTACATGATTCTATTATACGTATTCGAAACGTGGTTAACTATGTGAGAAGTTCTCCCATGAGAGCCAAAACATTTCAAGGTTGCATTGAAAGTGCAATGATCACTTATAAGGATTCGGTTTGTCTTAATGTCACAACTACGTGAAACTCTACTTATCTCATGTTGGATACTGCCTTAAAATTCAGAAAAGCTTTTGAAATGATGGAAGAAAATGATCTTTCTTTCTTAAGTGAGCTTGATTATGACACTCCTACACATGAAGATTGGGAATATGCTAGAATTCTTTTAGTATTTTTAAATAAGTTTTATGATGCCACCAACAAAATGTCCAGGACTCTATATATCACTGCGAATGATTATTTCAATGAGATATCAACTTTATATAAAACTTTGAAACAAGTGGAGAAGGCTTCGGATCTTAGTTTGAAAGTTATTGGTGCAAAGATGAAGGAGAAGTTTGACAAATACTATGGGAGTTTTGAAAAAGTAAATATGATGGTGTTGATCGTGGTGATATTGGATCCAAGAAGAAAGATGAGCTATGTGCGGTATTGTTATAGATTAATTTATGATGATAGTGCGAAAGTTGATGAAATGTATGATAAGGAGAGAATTCCCCTATAAATATTGTTTCATTTTTATGAAAAATCTTATTTTAGTTCTTGTGATAGAAATTTGGGTATTGATATTGATAGTAGTTGGGATCTTGATAACCATGAGGAGGGTAAGAAGGATGATCTTGATTTGGTTGAGGATTTCAATTCAGACAAGGCATTTGCTATCTTTCTTCGTGAGGAGAAAAAAGTGTCAGCAGGTAAGCTATTTGAGCTTAATAAGTATCTTAAAGCCGAACGTGAAGAAAGTCGTGATCTTGACCTATTGATGTGGTGGAAAACTACTGGCCAAAAGTTTGAAATCCTTTCTTTGATGGCTCGAGATATTTTATCTATTCCTGTAACAACCGTTGCTTCGGAGTCAACTTTCAGTACATTCGGTCGTGTGCTTGATGGCTTTTGAAGTTCTTTAACTCCTACAGTGGTGGAAACTTTGATTTGCACTCAAAATTGGTTAAGAAAGATTACCATGCCGATTAATGTTGAAGACTGCATTGAGAATGCGGAAAGATTTGAATGGGGTAAGTCATTGATGTATCTTTTTATCTAGTAATTCTTTTGTATATCTAATAAGTGAATGCTCTATTTATTATTTTGTTTTGTTAGATATGAATAATATTCATTCGGAGCTTACCGATAAATAGAGTTTGCAAGTTCAAGTGAAAGAAATATATGTGGTGAGATTTTTCATTAATTATTTGAGTTCAATTAAAAGTAGTTCTACTTAAAACTAATGTTGAGTTATCATATATACTTATTGTAGGATTATTAGCAAGTTTTGGGCTCTCGACTTTGATCATATTTCGCTTGCTTGAATAAAGAATCTATTCCCCTCGGGCCATGCAACATTAAGTAATTCGGCGAGATGTGTGGAGTTTGGTAGTTTAATGTTGAATGTCTTTCTCTTGTGTTAATTGTGGCATTTGATTTTGTTTTTTATTCCATGAAGGGTTTGTTCTAGATTAGTTAGGACCGGTAATGGATGGTATTGAACAATGGCCAAACTATGTGTTGAATTTTTGTTGAGTTCGGATTCTATTTTTCCTTCGTTTTTTTGCCTCTCTAATAACATTTATGTCCATGAGAACGAAGGTGAGTGTGTGAAGTATGTTTGGAAAAAAAAAAACTTCTGTGATATTTCAAATTTGTATGGATCTTTAGCTTATTTTTTTGTTTCATAACAATGCAAGAACATAGGGTATGATGCAGGATTTTAATTTTTGTTTTCACCAAGTGGACGTGTATAATTTAATGGGGCGTCACTTTGCTGGTCACAAAGTGAATAAGAAAACTTGACTGGATCATAATCTTGTACGTTACTTTACTAGTAATTACTATTTTTTTTTTTTGTTAAATGAAATGAAAACAAGTGATGGTTCATTGGAACTGGTCCGGTCCAGTTCTCGGTTCCAAGACCAACCGATCTAGTCCACGATCCAGAAAAGTGGGAACAATTCCTTCCGATCCGATTCCCGGTTCTTGGGTGGAACCGAACCAAACCAGGAATCGATTACCCCTAGTTTATCGCGTTAGTGTTTTTTTTTTTTCTTTTGTTAAAAAAATCATTTGATTGAAGAACCATTCCAAAAAGAAATTGCTATTTGTATTGTTAATTGAGCAAACCCAATGAGCATTTACATCTCGAGCTTTTGCCAAACAAAAAATTATATAGGTACCCCATGCATATATTAAAATACACTATGCTCGTACATAACTATAGATGGACGAAATCATAACTTGAGATAATGAAGATGATTCGCAAGTTATCGATTAACGTCTTATCTTTTAAATATGAATACAAAAGAATTATCTACTATTTATTGCCTTACCTTCTAAAAGAGGTTAAAAATTTTACATACTAACAAATATCATGACGTTGCATGTACATAAGAAATTGATATTTTAAAAGTTGGACAAAGTAAATATATCATTTGCATGTAATAAACATGACAGTACCATTTTGCTATACTTCTTGTCTTGTTTTATTGTGCTTTAGCTTTAAATCCTAAATTTTTTAGTATTTAATACTAAATGCTACAAATTTTGAGAAATTTATACAATGTTCTAGTAATTAAAAATCATTAGAAATGCTTTTACATGCTTACTTTGTTTGAAATATATGTAATCTTAAACAAACAAAAGTATTATATAATCAAATCTACCGTAAAAGTTATAGTGATGTCATGTGATTGCTTTAAATTATATTGTTACATAATGGTCAAAATTATGTTATTTCGTAATATTTAAATCATTAAATCATGGAAATAAATAGTTGGTGAAATACACAACATGAAAGAATGCGATTGAGCATGCCACTTCCTTACGGCTCCATCACCATCAATCGATCGTCTGTACCATCTCCGATCAGTGACACCCGCCGTCAAATCTCCCTCGCCGGTCACCGCAACCTCGGCCGCGACGGAGCAGAGAAGGGACGCTCATCACCACCGATCGAAACTTCTCTTGTGCTCTTTCTCCCTCGCTTGGTGCGTGCGTGAGAGCTGAGGAACCGAGCGAAGCAAGAATGCACGCGCACAGACCGAGAAAAATATCTTCCTCTCTCATCTTGAGCGCTCTGGACCAAATCCAGTGTCCACGCCCGCGGTCGAAGCCAGTTGCATCTGAATATCTTCATCGAGCATTTTCGTCGCTGAATTGATTCGTCTCCTTAGCTTCGGCTTCGTGAGATTCTCCAAGTCTTTCAGCGTCTTCATTTATTAGCAGGTAACCATTCAGATCGGATCTCCCCAAGGTAGGACGCAGTCGATTCATCGAGACTCGATCATACAATTGTTCTGTGTTTGCCTTTTACCGAGAGCTTCAAATTGTTATCTCAAATTGCTCGTGTTATATTGCTTGCCGATTTATAGGAATTCCTATTTGTAGAACACCTCACCCTTCATGATCACCACCAGTTCGACGTTTTGCCTCAGAGATGAGAATGACGAATTTGTCTTCATCATCGATCAAGCTGAGATTGCATAGAGTGATCTGGATGTTCTTGTTCGACATGCTGATCATATATTGTGAATTTTGATGCTTCATCCTTTGATGGCAGGGAGTTCTCTTTCCCTTGGTGCTTCAGTTTACTTTGTCTCCTTTGGTTGTGTGACTGAATTGTCGTCTCGTATAATAACAGTAAGTCACTACACATTGGTGGTGAATAAATCACAACCAAGCTATACCAAGTTCAATCTCGTTTTGATGCTCATAAAAGACCATTCCACCAAAGTTTGAGAGAGAGAGAGTCTTCAACCTAATTTAAATTCAAAATAAGCGGAAACAGTATGAGAAATGCTCAGGGATTGGAAGTTTAGTTAAGTTGAGAAATTATGGATATATGAAAGCAGCTAAGTTAAGAAATCATGGATATATAAAAGAAGTTAGGTTAAGAAATGGACATCGACCTAGTAATAATCAAAGGGAATTTAAGACTTATGAATAGAAGATATGCAGAGGAAAAAAGATATGTTGAAATTATGCCGGTACACTGCCAAAATTACTGCTGATTTCCCTTTGAGTATTGTTGTAACATTGATGTCCATGTCTCCATTCGAGTGTCATTTGTACAAACTGTGATTAATTTCAATTCCAGCAATGTTAATGTCCTCGTAATCTTGTTTTCAGTTAATTTGGTTTGGCTCATTCCTTTGAGTTTAGTGTTCTTTGCTTTGATTTCCTTTATTCCCTGCATCGCACCTTTAAATAAATCACAGTACTTCCACTTTAATTTCTGAGCAATTTGCTATTCCTGTCATTTAGATCGATTTCCATCAAACCATTTCATCCATTGCTTCCAGGACCTAGCACGCATACATGCACATAATCAAAGCCATCTTTGGAAAAATTGTTTGTGAGCAGTTTAATCACTTTAGAGCCAAGCTAGAATCAGAAAGTAAGCTTGTAATTTGTTTTCCCAATTGCTTGACGGTCTGATCAATTTACATTGAGCAAATTTGCCACAACAATATCATATAGATAAACATGCTAATGTGCACACTATAATAGGATTCTACAGTCAAATGCCATCGGTTCAAGAGGTAGCTCCCACCATGTGACAATTTATCCTAATGAGGTTCAAGAGGTGGCTCCCACAGTGTTATACTTTGTCACGTGTGGCATTTTGTTTGCATTGTACACAAATGTCAGTCCATTTTTTATGCGCATGCATGATGTCATCTGTTCATGTATATCATGCTCAACATCTTCCATAATGAATAATGATTTTTCAAGCAGGTTTGTGGTACATAAATATGTGCTTGCTTTATGGTATTCAATAAGAGTAGTTATTCCTGAGCCAAAGGAATCTACCGAATCTATGTTTACCAAATTGAGCTGGCTCTAGAAGAACTTTTTACATGTCTGCTTGCTAAATTCCAATTCAAAATCTGTAGTTTCTACTTTCCCCTTTGATATTAAGAAGAGCAGTGTACTAGACCTAAATTTGGTGATAGCAACTTGGAATTTTCTTTGCAGGATTTCAGTGCATAGATTTAATTCTTAGCTCATAAATCAGAAAATTCTCAATATGAATATTAGTATCTTTTGGCTTGATCAACATGACAATATGAGAGAGCAAACTTGCTTCATGTCATAGGGTGTGTTTGACTGATACCTTCCATGACTCTGATAATGACATATTCTGGGAAAATCGATTCAATAGTTATTTTATGAGTGAGTGAATAGATGATATGTAAAGATTATCTGTCTGATAGTTTTACGAAATGAGACTGTATATTATGTTTTCCCAGTTTAAAAAAGGAGTAGGTAAAAAGGTATTTTGGTTTTATAATGTATCATTAGTTCTTGAATTTTTTGTTGTCAATTGAGATCTAAACAACCTAATTTTATTTTAACTCCTTTACAACTGTGGTACTCTATCCTCTTGTCTTCGTCAAAGAGTTTATTTGCACGTCATAAGTTCACGCTTGATCAAAGGCTGGGGCACAATTACAAGGAGATAATGGAGTGCCACGAAGGAAATGATGATTGATGAGGCGGAGAGCAAGGGTGATAGTCTCTTTGGACTGCTCTGTTTTGTCCGAAATTCCATGAGGTAAGAATGGAACAAGATCATCCATGAATTTCGAATGATGGCTTGGGTGTAGGGTGAGAGTATAGAGCTTCGATAGCCATTGACAGCTGCGTGAACAAGATTATCTCCCCACTGCCAGTGCTTGTCCCTTCTCTATTTCATCTTAAGAAACCCCACTGCTTTCTGTCAGCCAGGTGTTCGTGATTTTGCCTAAATGAATCCAGCTTCAAACACCCACTCCTCCTACCCCAAAAAAACAAAAAACTACAGGTTTAAATGTGTTGACTACTATTATTTCAATGCCCGGGTCAATTTAGATGGATCAGGATATTCCATATACATTTCATGTAAAAGTTTTTTAGGAGGATTGCTGCTATCGATAGGTGTAATGCTGGAATAAAACCGGCATAATGTGATCGTGTCTTGTTGACTTGTCCTTGATGAGAATAGTTCTTATTGTGCTTGGGCGGCAGAAAATAATCTCATCCTGTTGGTGCATACCCACGACCATGTATTTGTTTTTCTTCCCAAACCTGTTAAGTTGTTCATTTTAAATTGATATAGTAAGGACTTATGTTCATCACATGTTTAAAAAGTACCAACTATGAATGTAAAGTTGAAGTTAACTCTCAAAAATACTATTCTGTGGAAGACTCTAATTTAGCCGAACAAATCGCAAGAGAGACAACAAAGCATGGGGGCGAGTTTTTGTTGGTATATGGAAAGTGGTGAAGTTCTGGTTATGTTCCATTTGAGAAGGTTATCTTGTCGTAGTTTTGATTTTCTACTGCTGTGCTATCATTCCTAGAAAATATGATGTCGAGATGAATTTGTTTTATTATGACTTAGAAAGTAGAAATGAGAAATGATGTTTGAGTTGAATGGCCTCGATTCAATGCTAGCTGACCCCAAGTTTATAATGCATCAATTGTGGTGGCATAGATGGATATATTCTTGCATGCTAGAATTACTTGGATATATGACATATGCATAAGATATGGGTAATAAGTTTAAGGAAGATATACATGGGGTTGTTGAAAAAGGCCATACCGAATCGACTTGAACCAAACCTCTTATTTTTTAGGGTTATTCTTTGTGTTAGGGTATTATGTGGAAAATCGGGTAGCATAAAATATCCTATACTCTTCCAAATTGCTCCCAAATCCATCATTTGGTCTCTTGCTCCGAAATCCATCTTCTCCGCTGGAGACTTTCTGGCTCCCAAATCCGTTGTCTCCATTGTAGACTCTCCAAGATCATGAAGTTCTCTCACTCTTGTATCTATCTTCTCCTATCTTCTCCAAGATTGTGAAGCGCTCTTACTTTCGTTCCTTCTCATTGTCTTTGCGTGCTCCATGCGTCTACTCCTATGACTCCTCTCTCTCTCTCTCTCTCATCGATCCTCATGACTTCCACACAAAAGCGTCGAAGCAAACTCTCAAATCCATGAGGAGGTCGACAATCCAGTCTGGGTAAAGAGCAACTCAAACCAAATTATTCTGCTTGGGATCTACATTCCACTATCGTCAATTTCTCGTTTTTCTTTTGTTGTTATTGTTTTTGTTTCATTACTGTTGCATCTGCTTGGATTTGCGATCCAAAGGAGGAGATTGGTCCATTGATCTTTGCATAAGTTCCAAGTGAGATTGATCACTGGAGGAGCTTGATTTTGCTCCATACCGTGAAACAAAATTGGTATAAGTGAGGAGTTCAATTTGGAGATGTGGTTTTATGGTACTATAGTGGCCACTAGAGAAGAGGAAAAACCACCAAAAATATATAAAAACAAAATGGGGTGTCCCGATAACCTGAATTGTACTCTTTTTTTTAGTTCTATTTGGGTTAGTCTAATCAAAAATTGAAAAAGTCGTGAAAAATAATCTAAATAAGGTAAGTTAGTCAAATCAAAATATGAAAGAGCCGTGAACTAACAATTTTTTGCTGTGAAAATGTCAATTCATTTAATTATATTGTCAATTAATTTTAGAATATCATACTTTTTCAAAATTGAAGATACATCTTCCCATCTCACAACCATTCAAATTTCTTTTCAAATTGCCTTCAAACATTTATCTCTTTTGCACTCACTTAATATTTTTTCTCTTTCTTCCGCGTGCGTTTCATTTCTTTTCATGGGCATGCATGTGGTTTTAATTGTTCACAAATCTGACGATTTACAACATGTTTCCATCATGTCTAGAATGGGTGTCGTATCCATTGTAAAACCCTAAAGAAGAAAAAAGTCAATCGGCGTTTGCCAGTTTGAAAACCTGAGGCGCGGTATAACATTGCACCATAGAAATCCCCACCGGCCTCTCTATTATTTTGGGCATTCCCACATCCCAACTGCACCACCGCATGACCAGAGAAATGGAGAAGTGGTTTGCAAGCGCGACGTCATTGGCTGACGTGGCCTGCACTTGTTATTAACCGATTACAAATTGACACATAAAATTAAAAATTCCCTAATCCACCTAGACTCTCTTCCTTCCCCTTCCATTTGCACGAGGCCAACGTCCGCCCGTCCTTCAGCCATCGCCACCGGCGGAGTCGCAGTTGCCAGCGCCGCATCAATCCAGTTTGGCCGTCTCCTTCGCCGGCTACCTCAATTCCATATCCAGCATCGAGGGCTAGATTTGGTCATGAGAGAAGCCATGGGTGAAGCTAATATCTCTCCTTCCACCACTCAACAGAGATTCCAAGGATTGGAACCGTTGGCCATGGCTCCAAATCTGCAACTCAAGCGCTAGGACAGCGGAGAGGGTGGACGCGGAGGTCGGTTGTCGCTCATGGCCATGGCTTCAGATATGGAGTCTTGGCCGCGAGCCCATTGCTTTGCATCTCCAATCTGCCGGCGGGACAACGGAGAGGGTGGATGCGGAGATCGTCGTCGCTCACGGCTATGGATGCGAAGCCCACTAGTCTGCGTCTCCTAATCTGCCGCTGAGACGCCGAGACAACAGAGAGGGTGTGCGTTCAGTTCTTTGGACGAGAGACCCCCCATTGCTGACCGCTGCTCTGTATCTTCATATCTGTGGACAAGCGCTCGCCGCCAAGGCTTAGCCGCCTGGACGACAGAGGGTGGACGCAGGGATCTGCCTGGACGTGACGATACCATCGCCCAACAGCTTTGATCTGGTTTGCTGTTCAACGGCTTTGAGCTCGAGTCTTGGCTCGTCCATGGCTGCCGGCGACGAGCTCAACAGCTTTGCCGCAAACCGTGATGGCCACGGTGGGGCGGTGGCTTAAGGGTGGCGGCTTGGGCGGTGGAGATAGCCAAGCTGAGGCGGAGCACAGGTTGAAGATGGAGGAGGAAAAGAGAAAATTAATAATTTCTAATATATACGTGCCAAGATTTAATTGAATATCAGTAAATAAGCGCGCAATGTCAGCCGATGACGGAGAAACGCCACCCCCCAATCAGTCTCTCTTTTCATGCTAACGACTGAAACGCAAATATTTAAAGGAAAAACGGGAAACTTTAGTACCAGCCAATGTAATGGATTAGCAATTTCTCATATGATTGAAATTATTATCAAAGTTGATAAAAAGAGCATCATGAAAATATAATCCAGGAGTAGTCATGGAATAATTTATTATGTGCATATGCTCATTGTTCTTGGAGCTGCGGTACCCTTGCTCTCTGGCAACAAGCTGAGTTTCTTGAGTTGGCAAGCCCCGCCGCCTCCTCTATAATTCCCTCATCCCGCGCTCATCTGCTGTGCCCATTAATATAATTTCATTTCCTTAATTAATCCTATATAATTTTCTTAAATGCTATTTATAATATTTTTCATGGTGGGTTGTGTTGCAAAAGGTGGCATGACAAATGGTAATTCCATTCCCTGCATTGGTTATGGATTTTGGGTGAAACAAGAATTCAATTGTTCGAACTGCCTTATAGAAACTAACTTTTTAGCCACTTGAAAAAATGAAAAATATATTAATTAACTTTTGAAGTAAAAGTGCACGAGGGCTAGAAATTGGTATTTCTTTTAAGTAGTTGTGAGTTGTTATTTATTATATAAGTTGCAAAAAAAGAAAAGAAACTAAAGGAAAAAAATCTCATTGGTTGCGAATGACATTTCCTGGAAGACACAAGGAAATATATTATTGGGAGCCAATGGAGTAGCTTACTTTTTTTTTTAATGAGATTAAATACTTTATTTTCCAAATAAGCAAAAAAGAAAAAGACGGACAAAAGATCTTTTCTTTTTATTAGAATTCAATGTCCACGCCCTTCCTTTTTTTGGTTGTTTTGGTGGGTAGGTGGGTGGGTGAGGAGATTGGGGGAGATGAGAGCAGAAGACTTCTTGTAAACATATAAAAGTCTTCTCTTTTTATTAGAATTTAATGTCGATTTGGAAAGAAGTGTAGACGAATGGACGACTTTATGTTTGATTGAGTCAGTTTGGCTTTTCGCTTCTGATTGAGTCAGTTTGGCTTTTAGCTTCTCGAAGGAGCACGGCTTGACGTTTGGACTATAAATTATCAAAACGATACCTACCTCATTCCGATTTTACTTTTCTTTACTCTCCATGGGCCAAAGGAAACTTTTCAAATGAATTGCAGTTTAAATTTCACGGATCAGTCCCTAGCCCGCGTGAATAAGCTGATGAGTTTTATTAGCTTTTTATTGCTAATAATTTTGTTGAACGTATGTTTGATTTTATCGGTAAAAATTCAGGTGTCAACAGGTTTATTAGAGGAACGTGAGATTATTATAGACGTTTGGATTGAATCATTGGTTCGATATTTTACCAAATACTGGATTTGGACACCTTCAAAAGGTTTTCTTTCCTTGTAGCCAATCATTCGTTTAATAGAAAAAACACTGGCCTCCAATCATGACCATATGAAATTATGACAATAATAATAATCTATCTCAGTTTGGCAGGTCAAATTCATTAACAATTCAATTAGCAATAAACTTGATGTAAAACAATGTCGATCAAGACATCTAATTGATGTAGAAAAGGTTCATGTTCAAATAGGTTAGATCTATGCGCATGCTAATATTGTTAAAACACCTAATAATACTCTTTCTTAAAGAAAGTCACGCAACTAGATGTTAGAGAATATACAAAGATCCAATGGGGAATAACTACCCGAAAAAAGTACCAAATCTTAGGCAACTCGTTAGAATATATGGAGAAGATCAAATGGGAATAAACCACAAAGTACCAAATCTTGGGCAACTCATTATTGTTCATTGTCAACTTCTGTTTCTGATTCTAATGGCGTCTTCTTCTTCCAACTCCATAACGAGTTTCAAAGTCTTTGTGAGTTTCAGAGAAGAGAACGTTAGAAACTTTGTCACACATCTATACGCAGCTCTAGTCCATGCTGGAATATACTACTTCGACATTCAACAAAGGGACAGAGATGAAGGGAATCTAATGATCACAGTTCCGAAGATGATCGAGGAATCAGACCTTGCAATCATCATTTTCTCCGAGGACAACGCCTATTCAAGGTTGTGTTTGGAAGAGGTGGTGAAAATCATGGAGTGTAAGAAGCAAAGAGACCTCAAGGTCTTTCCGGTGTTTTATAGAGTGGAATTAGGTAGAGTGAGTGGATTGAAAGGGAGTTACCGAAGTGGTATCGAATATTTTCAAAAGAAGCTCGACAAGGATGCGAGGAAATTGATAAGATGGAAGGACGCTCTCCAGGAGGCGGGTAGCTTGTCCGGGTGGTACTTGGATAATGAGTAAGTAGTAATTTTGCCGCTAACTCTCTCTCTCTCTCTCTCTCTCTCTCTCTCTCTCTCTCTCAGGCGAACACACTCTCATCCGACTCTCACATAGCACGGAGCACACTTACGCTACACAAGAAACAAAGAACCTCCTTTCCAAGCCTCCGTCGATTCACCACGCCACCCCAACCGCGTCACCTCAGGCCCCCTCCATCTCTCTGCGTCCATTAGCTTTGCGGGACGAATTGAGGCTCACGACCCCAGATCTGGGGTCGTTACCCTCGGGCAATGGTCGCCTGAGGCTGGCTATGGCTGAGACTTTCTGCTGTCTTGCGTGACAGAGGGACAAAAATTGAGAGAAAGAGAGGCGCAACAACAGCTAGGGCTGGCAATGGTAATAGGAACGCCACGGTGGTGAGGAGGGCCGGGGGGGGAGAGAAACTTAGGTTGAGTTTGAGGGTAAAGTAACAAATTAAATTCAGATTAGGTATATATATCCACAAAACACAAAATTATGAACGTGCGAATTGAGATACTTGTTAAAAGAGAAATTGCGCAAATTTCAAATAGGTTAAGTGTAGTCAATATCAAAGACAGCATAATACATAAACACCTGGTCTATTCTAATTTACATCTATATTCTATTCTCCTACATATATAGTTATAATCGAAGCTGAAATAATATTCATTGTGAAGGGTGAACCAGTTTCTGTGAATTCGTTGTTTCTTTTTCTCTTGGATAATTGGCTACATTAGGTTGATTGTTTGCCGGGCCTCAGTCGAAGGCAATAATAATTATGTATGGATTTTGCATTATCTTTTCTTTGTTTGTTCTTTTCTTCTTTTTTGGAGAACTTTTTTCTTCTTAGGCATGCTTAACAAATGTCCTCCTTAACATGTCTTAGTTTAATATAGTGTCTCGTGACAACTCTGCATTTCTTTCCGCATTGGCACCATCACGGCCTATATGGAGCGGCAATGTGAAATTGTATCCTAAAATTTGTGCTCGTGTCCTTTTGCATGAAAATCTCCATGATCTATTATTCTTCGACCGAATTGTTGTTGCTCGCTTCATTTAATTTGACAGCTTGGGCGCCTTATATTATCCATGTCTCTGTCGTTTATCATGTTAGAACGTCGGAGCCCAAGATAATTGAAGACATCGTCAAAAAGATCTCTGAACTGAAAATGTACGATGTGTTTCTGAGCTTCAGAGGTAAGGATGTCCGTGAGTACTTTGTTAACAGTCTGAACGAGGCCTTGGTGCAAAAGGGCATAAAGACTTTCATGGACAGCGAGAACTTACAGATGGGCCAGGATTTCCCATCGAAACTGAAGGAAGCCATTGAACAATCTCGCATGTACATTGTCGTTTTCTCAGAAAACTATGCTGAATCTTGGTGGTGTCTGAAGGAGTTGGTGCAGATCCAAGGGGAGAAGAACAGAACAAAACAGCTACTGCCGATATTTTATAAGGTGGCACCGGGGGAAGTAAGGGGACAGAATCCACGGGAAGTGAGTGGAAAGAAACAGAGTTATGAGAAAGCATTGACCGACCATGAGAGCGAGTTTGGGAAGCGCAAGGTTAAAAAATGGAAGGAGGCTCTCTCTAAAGCTGCCAATGTGAATGGAATACATCTGCATGATGGGTAAGATTTCGAGCATATTCACCTTCTCCTTTCAGAAATAATTTCTACTGTTGGGTAGAGGAAGTGTTGAGACTTGGGTAGCTAAATGCATGATGAAGGGTCCCAGCAATAAACCGAGCCAACCAACCCTATGACATCGATTTATGCCTTGTTTTTGTCGGGTATAAGTGAAGGGCCACTATGTTGACGTATCATTCTATTATGATTGCTGACATATGCTTCGAGTGGGAAAGAGAACTTGAAATTTGAAAGTTGAGTCGAGTCCAATGCATCCCATAAGAAGTTTTCTGCAATTCCATCAAATGATCCATATTCATCAGCATCAATATGTCCATTATCCAGCAATTGCAAAGTTATACAGTCAAGTCCTCAATATAAATTGAAGGGCATATATATCAAAACTTGGATTCCGTTGATCTGCTCAATAGGAGCATATGCTTTTCTCATTCTCCAATTTGAAGTGGCCAATATATATATTTTAGTAATTCAATAAATTTTATTGTTACATAAGCCAATATTAACTAGAAAAGACTCAACCTAATCAGAAACACTCTTGGCCCGTGAATGTGCTTCTTGTGAATGTGCTCCTCTTACCGGATTATGATGTTCACTTCATGCTAGTTGATGGCTATATTTCATAATATTCATATTTTTCTCACTTTTTTGTTTCGACAGGAACATGTCTGGTTGCATCGCTAGGATTGTTAAAGAGATGGAGAAAATGATGCAAAGGATCAAATGACAGCTAGGATGAAAAAGCTCAAAATGTCAGTTCCATCAAACGGAATATAATTTTATTACGCTGGAGATTGTCGTATGATATTACTCTTAAATGTCGTGAATAAAAATTGTCGCTTTTCCTCTTTCCTCTCTAGGGTTTCTCCTCTTGATCTTATCTTCACGTAGCTTTCTTCTTCAACCTCCATGGAGGGGAGGGTTTAAGCTAGCGTCCCCTCCCTTTTTTCCTTTTTCTTTGGCTGATTTTGTTCTCTATTATATTTTTCTTGCTTTCCTCTCATTTTGCGGAGCTTTCCTTTTCTGATTTAGTCTAGATTTGGAAGCTCTTCTCTCCCATTTCAGGAAGTTTTCTATCTCTATCCAATCTAGATTTGGGGATTTTTGCATGTATGATTTCAGGACTTCACTTCCCTTAGGTTTCGTTGGTGTACAAGTCCAATTCAAAGGAAATTGGAGGAGCTTCATTTCGATCTCACATGTGTCATATCTATGCTTGTTCACCTCATTACTCTGAACGACGATGGTGTTGGGGATGTTGAACCTAGGTATGTGCCATCGAAAGATATAAATTAGATTTGATTGAGCAAAACTTACTATTTCATAATTTTGAAGTATGAAGTATTGGCAATGAATTGGATTAAGAGCAGTGACTGAGGTCTATTTGATAAATTCTATAGAACAACTTGGAAAACCATAGCCATTCAACAAGCACTTTGGATTAATGCAATTTGCATCACAATTCATAAAGAAAGAGGGAAAAATAGTTCCTCAACCAATGTCAATACTAGTAAGCATGATGCGAAATTTGTATTTCATAGTAATTTTAATTTAAATCGAAGGAATATACATTCAAAATTTTCTAGTAGAGATTAATAAAGGGAAAAGTAAAAGGCATTAGAATCAAAATCATCCAATTTGCTTCCCTTAGAATCACTTCCTCAACAAGTCGTCACCAATCCAAACAGGCATGTTTTGCAAGCCAACGAGCAAATAACAGTTGGTGCAAGTGAAACCCATGGTCTCAGCATAGTTAAGACCATCTTTCTTCTTTGTTAAATTGTTTAGCTTTCCTCTACATCTGCTTCTCTTGGAATATCTTCTTCCTCGGTGTCTATTGTCTTCGTTTGAGTCTCTTTCCTTGAGAATCCAATTATTTTCTATCAGTTAACAGTGTTGGAGCACGACCTTAGAACATCCTCCTGATGCTGGCATTTTAGACGAAATCAACACTTCTTTAAGCTTACTTTTGATGCTCTGAGGCGAACTTGGAAATGGCTCCAATTGTTTCATAGATGCTTCTCAACTTCAGACAAACTACTGCATAGGAGATATTCACGCCATATTTGATTGGATTCCAACGTGTTGGGAATAACGGATCCCCGAAAACTGGATTCGACACCAAATCGAACCCCTAAATCAAGCGGAAGACGAAGCCCGGGAAATCAACACGCATCATCGATCCTAAAACACACCACGGATTCGAGCATACCTTTTAGCCACAGATTAAACACCGGTTGTCGATGGAGGAAAAGAAACGGTCCTGTTCGATCCGAGGAAGCAAAATCCTTTCACGTGCTTTACTGTTTTTCTTTTGAAGAAAACAGGAGAGGGAGGGAGAGTACGTTGAGAGAAAAATGAGACGTACGTCTTTTCTGAATTGAAACAGTGTCTTTTTCTCTCTCTCTCCTCCCTTTTATATCTCTCCCCTTCCACGGGCCATATTCCCGTGGATCGGGCTTCCTGAGCCCAACTTGGGCGGATGGGCTTTAAGCCCAAAAACCAATAAAGCCTTCACAACGAAATCAGGCTACTCACATGCCAAATCACCTTTGGTCACATATTAAATATATGGACGTCACACCAAAGCATCAGCCACATATTAAATATATTTAGTTCTTTTAACTTTTTTATAGCTAATTGAGATCTTAAACAACCCAATTTTGCTTCACCAAAAAAAAAAAAAATAAAGAACAACCCAATTTTATTTTAACGATGCTAGAGTTACTAAAATTTGATATCTTGTGATATGTTAATGAGGTGACAGTTTTTTCTTGTTCTTTTTTTGACAAAATGAGGTGATGGTTGACGTGGCAGATTACGTGGGCATTTGATACAACGCCTAGTATACGCGAGCGAGGAATATAAAAAGAAAAGCATATCAGAATGGTTGAAGATCATGAAAGCGATGGCTTTAAAGAAACTCGATTAATCTCTGGTGCATCGCGACTCTCCTTTGCTGCCGAGGTACTCGAGCAAAGGCCGTGGCACAATTACAAAGGGATAATGCAGTGCCGCAGTGGAAATTATGATTGATGAGGCAGAGAGCGAGGGTGATAGAGTCCCCTTGGACTGCTTTGTTCAGTCCCAAATTCCACGAGCGAAGAATGGAAGATCATTATCTGTGAAGATAAATAATGGCTTAGCCGTGGACTGAGCGTTTAGAGCTTCGAAAGCCATTGACAACTACGTGAACAAGATCATCTCCTACCGCGAGTGCGTGTCCCTTCTCACTTTCGTCTGAAGAAACCCCACTGGGTGACGCCCACCTGATGTTTGTGATTTTGCCTCCCTGAATCCAGCTTTAAACCACCCGAGAAAAACCAAACCCATTGTTTTTAATTCAAGGATTTAAATGTTTTGACTACTAGTATGGTGAAATCAGTGCTCTTATTTGTTTTTTAAAATACGTAGCAGCTTGTTCCAAAGCAAAGTGACCTTCAATCTATTGTAACAACTTTTGGAAGGAATGCAGCTGTCCCTCGGTGTAATGCTGGAATTAAACCGGCGTAACGTAGTCATGTCTTGTAGACTAGTCCTTGATGAGAATTGTTCTTATGGTGCTTGGGAGGAAGAGTCTATTATAATCTCATCTTGTTGGTAGGTATGCATTGATATCTATTTGTTTTTTTTTTATTATTCAAATGTATTATGTTGTTCTAGTAACGACTTGTGTTTTTCACAGGTTTAGAAGTTCCATGGTTGGATCATTGAAGTCGACTCTTGAAAACAGTACTTAGCAGAAGATTCTAATCGAGCCTAACATATCACAAGAGAGACAGCAGATAAGGGGGGAGAGTTTGTGTTTGTATTTGAAAATATGTGAAGTTCTTTTTATGTGCCATTTGAGAAGGTAACGCTGTTGGAGCTGTGATTATTTTTCCTTTCTGTGTAATGCTAGAAAGAATGATGTGGACATGAATTTGTTTTCTTATGAATGAGAGATTAGAAATGAGAAACTAAGTTTGAGATGGATGGCCTCAATTGAATGTCAGCTGATCCCACGTTTATAATGCATCAATTGTGGGTGCACATATAGAAAAATTCTTGCATGCTAGAATTGCTCAGAGAGATGGCCTACACATCAGAGATGGTGGGTAGCTTTGTTTAGTAAATGGTTTTGAAAGAGAATGTGAATCCAAGAAGCTCACTCTTTCCGAAGATATGGGTGATGATACTAAATAACATATACATACAAAAGGCTTCTCTATAAAATAGCCTACAACATTCTTATAAAATAAAAGTTTAGGATTTTGCAAGTCTCAACTGTTGAATCACAAACAAAATTTGAGAATCTCTCTCCCAACTGTAAAAGATTCTTCTCCCTTCAACACCACTCTTCTGTCCTGTGGAAAATAGTTAAATACACAAATCACCATGTGATATGAATGTCCATTCAGGTGAATGTATTGATCAATAATTTTTAATTTAAAAAGTTGGGTTGTGATCCTCAAAAGAATAATAATACTATAAGGTTAACTTTATCTCATCACTTAGTCCTGTTAAATGAAAAAAAAAAAAAAAAAAAGATAAGAATTGTATTAAGAATATCAATATACCATTCCATGAAATATCAAACGAGCTCTTCTTTTTCCACATTTTAATTTTGTGTTAGAATCCCCGTTCGACACCAACCCACAACCAAAAAGTGTGAATTGACCATGAGGTGCGAAAGGCACCTCATATTGATTGTTCAAATATGTAGTATCAAACGCTACTGCTTCATCAAAACTTTCATATAATACCAGACTTCCTGCATCTGCCTGGGAAACATTCTTTAACTTGGAACTATCTTCCAATTCCATCACATAGAAGAAAAAATGGTCATTTCTCTTTGCATTCTAACAAAACAGTTATGATTGGTTTCACCTCTCCAGTTCCAAGTCTTCAACTTTCTTGCCTTTTCAATAATATTTTGAAATCTTTCTCACCAAAGGTAAGTTTTTCATTCCCTCCTGCCTCGACAACAGACAAGTTAAAGTCCTTGTTGATCCTTATACTGCTCTATCTACATACACTCTTTCGATGAAGAGAATATGCAAGAGTTGAGTATTCTACCTTACCATCATCTCCAATTTTCTAGCTACTCCTTGAGACACCCAATCCCACTTGTTTAGCATATCTTTTCTCGTACTCTTAAGGGATCCTCTACAGAATCAAATACCATTCCTTCCCTCGGTTTTCTATCACATTTTCTTCTTTAATTTGATTTCAATTTGCTTCATCACCAATAGCTTCTGTCTCACATTCTTCATCATCAGATAGTGTGTCAATGTCCTGCATTTGTGGGGTTGATGCGCATTTTTCTTGCGTTTGCTAAAACTATAGAAAGCAAAAATTTTGGTATGACAATCAATTAGAAACATAGGTACTCAAAAGATCGTAATCTGAGAATTTTTCAAATAAGATATGACGCAATGGTAGCTTATTCATATAATCATAAACTGACACAATAGCTAATTTATTAATAACAACTTGTGCATTGTTTTCCTGAAAATAGGAGCATATGGCGCACGAACTATATGCAGATCAAAGTCCTTTAACCATGTCTTCTATTTAATAAAAATATTACGATTGGTGGACGGAGGAGAAAAAATAGGTAGGACTCATCTCAGGCAAGTAACAAATTATAAACATAGAGCAACAATAGTTAAAACGCATAAAACCCAACGCAAAAATGACAAAACCTAACACGTATTTCTCCTAAATCTTAAAAATCAAATAATCGTGGGGCAAAAAAGTCAACAAGTTAAAGAATTTATATATACAAGCAATCCAGTTCGTCCAAGGGTGCCAGATAATTGGTTTGGTTTTTCTATTTAGTTTGAGAGTTAAAAGACTTTACAAATCAGATAATTGGATGATTTTCACCATTAGATAGATAGATGCTATGCAATAAATGTCAATTTATAGGACTTTATACATGAATTTCTCTGTATTGTAATTTTTGTTGGCCGTCGCTATCTAAGGATTTCTTCCCTATTTGTTATGGCATTGAAATTTAGATTCTCAACGTATTCTTTTTTATACAAAAAGTTTTTGACCTCTTGATATCAATTTTTTCCATGCATGGCCAAGGGATATGATTCTTAAAGATCCAATTATCACATGAACACAAAATTATCTCATGTTCATGTATATTTGACGTGTGAATCATGAAAAAATTCCACAGAGAGAGAGAGAGAGAGAGAGAGAGAGAGTTCATGTATATTTGACGTGTGAATCATGAAAAAATTTCAGAGAGAGAGAGAGAGAGAGAGAGAGAGAGTTCATGTATATTTGACGTGTGAATCATGAAAAAATTTCAGAGAGAGAGAGAGAGAGAGAGTTCATGTATATTTGACGCGTGAATCATGAAAAAATTCCAGAGAGAGAGAGACAGAGACAGAGAAGTCGACAAGTTCAATATGCTCGAACAAAAACTAAGAATGATGCCAGTAAAAACTTGTTCAAATTTTTGCTATCCATTTTTTGGAAAGTAAAAGAAAAGAAAAAAAACATGATCTTCCCATGTAAAAGCGTGCTTAAAATGATTAAAAGAAAATACAGTTTATAGTGGTTTTATAAACACTTTGTGTCTGGAAACATTTTAAAATGTTTTGTAGAATATTCATGAAATGATTGAGTAACATGTGGTTAAGTATATTGATGCATGTTATAAAAAAATCTGTACAAATGAAGAAGCACGTTTTCATCAAGTAAGGTCCGAAATTTATATGGTCTCTAATTCATAAAAGGAAGAAGATACCCCAGAACCATTTATTGGTCTTCATCTTTGTCTACTAATGAAGTGGAGAGTACTTGAGAATAGATTACTCCAAATCTATTGATAAAGTTGGCAAATATAACATCGATATTCTGAAATGATGGAAGAGGGAAGCCATCGGTTTTTCAATTCTCTTGACCATGGCTTGTGACTTACTATCTCCACCAGCATTTATGAGCCCATGTCTAATAATAGCCAACAGGTCATGGAAGACAAAAGGTGTAGGCAGAAAATTTAGAAATGGTTTTTGCTAGACATGATTGGTTTGTGCAAGAATTGACTCTAAAGGAATGTACCCTATATGAACAAGAGGACAACAATGATATTGTATCATCTGAATTATAATGAAGAACAAGACACCAAAGATACCAAATTTATTAGACATTCTCTTTGGTATAATTTGTGTGTAGTTGTTATTAGGGCATTGTTACATGTAATTTTCTTTTTCAAATTAGTCGAAGATACACTTGTATTTCAATTAGGTTTAATTAATGAGCGGTTTTTTTATTAAAATTTTAATTTAAAAAAAACCGAACAATTAGTTTATTTTTTGAAAAAAAATCATGAAAAGAATTAAAATTAATTTAGAGAAGAAATGGGCCAGGACCAACCAGGCCTTTCGCCATAAGGATTTTCACTTGACGTTGGAGTTCTTCGTGAGTTAGGCAACTTTATTGGGGATAACTTCGGTGTTGTTTATCACGCATGGGCAGCAAGGCAGCCGGAATTTCATCAGGGACAAAAATTCTAAATTCTTCCAGGAGTTGCTCAATTGTCTTAGAAATTCAAGTGCTTCTTCGTTTTCTTCTGTTGACACCGAAATTTTGTTGATGTTTTGGATATCCATTTATTTTGCAAAATATAAAATTTATGAAAAAAAGGAGGAATGATGAAGTAGTGTGGGCCGGCGTGTACGGCCCACTTAGCAACCTTCGGCCCTCTAAGCTCGTTTCCCCCTCCCATCTTCATTTCTTTTGTTTTGAGCCCATCTTCATCTTTTCCTTTTAGTCCATAAAAGCCTAAAAAGAAGCCCAGCCCAAGATCACTTCTTCCCCTTCGTCTGCACGAACCAGCATCCATGAGGAGGGAGGAAAAGAAAGGATGGTATGTGGGGGCAGAGGGAACAGGACAGAGGGCAGACCGTCGACCGGGAGTTGGTCGGGGCCAGGCCGGCGGCAGCAGCTGGCACGGCAGGAGGCATGCGCACCGAAGCTTAAAAGCGAGAGAGGAGCGTGCTGTTGTGAGGGGTGATTATTAGGGGGCTTGGCTGAAAGGAGAAAAATGGTCGACCGCCGACCATCGCCTCTGTCCACGGTTGAGCGGTGGTCTTCCTTCTTGTCTTGTCATCCGTCGAAGCTTTGCCGGCAACCATACGACACCAAAACTCTACCCTGAACCTGGTGGGAGTTCGCTCTCGAACACCTCATTTTCGGCCCCGTTTCGTTGAGCACAATATCTGAATTTATTTCTTTTTGGAGATCATAGGACTTTGATATAGTAATAGGACTGAGTTATAATCTATGATGTGGGTTCATGTTTTTGTGTGTCGAGATTTCAGACTCATTTCACCATGAATGTCGATATGGAGCTTGTTTTCTAAAATGCGCACCATGCGTTTGTTAAAATGCTTGAAAGGAGACCGGAAAAATTCTCATGTTTAAACTCGAAACCGATCTCATTTGTTTCTGTGTTCGTCGAACCCTACTTGATTTCTTCGTATTTTCTGTGTTGGCCTTGCATCCGCCCCTTCACTAGAGCCCCTTGCCGGCAATCCCCCGTCCATGGTTCAAGGCTAATCGAGTCAGCGTGTCTGTCTATTTTAACATGCCTGTGCTTGTTTATTTGCTGAGTGTGCTGATATTAAAAATTTGTGTTCCGGGTGATGTTCATTCTTGGTGTTCGGTGGTCGCCGAAATAACGAGCCGAAGTTGGTGGTTGTTGGTCAGAATGGATGATCAGCTGGAGGAGATGGCTCGGCGGCGGTATGTATGTCGGCAGCAAAACATGTGAAAGTTGATATTATCTTGAAGTTGGTGATTTGGGAAGGAGACGATCGAATGAAGATAGGTTGCAGGAAAAGCTTCGGCGAGGAAGTGCAGGAGGTTGAAGATGATGAAGAAAAAGACAAAAAAAAAAAAAAAAAAAAAAAACAGAAAGGACAAAAGAGAAAAAAGAAATACAAGAAACAAAGAAAAGAGAGAAAAAAGGGAAAAGCCAACAATAGGGGAAATAGAAAGTAAAATGGGCTTCGGGCTTTTTTAGTTGTGGGCCCGTCGTCCATACGAAGAGAAGGGTTTTGGGCTGGTTTGTTGTGGGCTAGGTTCTTTTTAGAGTTCGGGCCGAAAAATTAATTGCGAAGAGAAGTGTTCTTGGGATGATTTATTTAATTGCGCGTGGGCTTTTAGGGTTAACATTTTTAGTCCAACCCGATCCGATAAGGTTCGGGTCGGTTTAGTTGGGTCAGGTCTCTTGACCCGGTCCGAATTTCTTTTAAATTAATATTAAAAAATATTAATAAAAAATATATAAAATTATATTGAATAATAAAAAATTCAGAAAAATCATAAAAAATTCATAAAATTCTAGAAATTCAGAAAAATTCAGAAAAATTGGAAAATCCTCAAAATTAAAAATCTAAAATTGCATAATCCTCTAGGACTTTACAATAGGGTTCTTTGTTTTGAATTGTATTTTTATTTTTAGAGACAATATTATGATGCTTACTTTTTTTCTATATGATTATATTTGGTTACACTTTCAATATGTTGGATGTTATTTCTCTACTCTAGAATGTTTAGGACGAACTTTAGATTTCTTTTGGATAAACTTGCTATAACATTAGTTAGCATGATCACGCTAGGTATCCAAAGTGTGTTAGCCTTAAGGCTAGCGTAATCAAATCCCAAGTCTAAAATTTCTAATTGTGTAAATAGTAAATATCATCCTGTATCTTACTTGGTTTCTACCTAATTGAAAAGATTAGTGGCGACTCCTTAGTTAAAATTTAAATTGGCTTAATTGTTAAAAACTCGAACGCCCAATGTCATGTGAGAGATGAGCTTGGAAGAACCTGAATTAATTGAAGGCCGTCAGCTCAAAGTTGACAATACCTCCAAACCTAATTGTCTCTCCCACGGGAAGTTAGGCGCGACATCTTCATGTACCACTAGCGCTCATGCAACATGTCTCCTAGTAGGATTTTATGGTGTGTTCTTTTGATTTTGTTCCTTATTATTATATTCTACTTGGGTGGATTGTTTGTGAGCATTTTTTTTTTTGCTAGAATCAACATGCGAATTTCCTAGCACATGATTGATATGGGTACACTTGTTCTTTCTAAGTAAAAAAGTTGAAATATAATGACGATCTTTTCTAAAGATCAAGGTACAAAAAAAATTGAGGACTCACAAAAAAAAAAAAAAAACTCACTTTTTTTTTTCTCTTTTTTTCTTTCCTTTCTATTTTCTTTTTCACCGTCTTAATAGCTAACGTATAACTATCGTTGATGTAAATGTGTTGCTTTTAATCTAAAAGCAAAACTAATATAAAAGACAAAAAAGCCCCTAAAAATATTTGGCTTCAATCGCCAATATCATGAATAGTTTCAACAATGATATTGCCATAATTGTCTAAGTAACATATGACATACATCCATTAAAATTGCATCATGCCACACTTTGTTGTGATCTTTATTTGTAATAATTATTGAATTAAACAAGGTTGAAGACGTTTACTTCATTTCTCTCCCTCAACTATTGTGACCTGCCAAGGTAGGGATGATCTTTCATTGGTAACTTCAGATTCCTGACCACAACTGCTACAACATTCCTAACAGCCTCTTCTGTCAATAATAGTGTCGCAAACCATGTCATGTGACGTGCACTTGTTTGGAAAACATTGTGGTGCCCTTTATTCGTCACCTCTCTCCGCCTCGTCTTTCTCTTTCAGGATAGATCGCTTCCTTCACCGATATACACAGTCATTCATCTCTTTGTCTGTCTCTCTCTCTCCCTCCCTCCCTCCCCTCCTCTCTCTGACACACACAAATCAGAAATCGTACTAAAATTTCACAAACACATTAATAGAAAAACAATCAATGATTTGCAGGAAAAAAAAGTCGATAAGTTTAATTTTGGATTTCACATGGAAATAGATGGAAGAGAGGGTGATGATCAAGCGTGATTTTGGGCAACGTTGATGGGTGCCTCACATGGTCAACAAAGAATGGTATGATCAATTGTAGGCAGTAGACTCAACACATTGAACATTAGCGCTTCAGAATGTTTATTGAAGTTGGTTTTGTTGTCTTTCTGCACAACTTATTGTTTGTTGGAGGGAATGCAAGAACTTCAATTTGAAGGGACTGCATTTATAGAAAACCTCATCTCTTTAAATACGTGCAAGAAGCTGGCAAGCCTTTCGTCTATCATTTCTAGGTTGGAGAAACTGAGTAGGCTGAGACTTGAAGGTTGCTAAAATTTATTCCAAGGTATGGGGAGGACTCAACTGATTTGTATGTGAATATGGGACTTCCAAATTTTTCCTTGCTAGATTCAAGGGATGCAATTTAGCCGAAGTTGAGTTCCTTCATAATCTTTCCCTTTTTCCCATTTCAAATTGGCTTTCAAACATTTTAGAGGTCCTAAAATGACTTGGACTTATTTCGGAAACATAATTGAGATGATGTCCAACTTTAGTTTTAACGTATCTTCATGTAAGCCGTTTTGCTTTTCATTTAGCTTTCAGGCCTACTTGGATCTCTTTGAAAAAATGTACGATAACTCGTTGCTTTCTGACAAGAGTCTCCTTTTGTTTTGTCCCTGCAACCCACAATTCCGTTTACACAATACTGGATACAGGAACAAAAGGCCATGGCTTTCATGCTCGATTTACCTTTACTTTATTAAGTATAAATTGAGGACGAACCCTTTTATTACAAGATAATCCTACTCGGTGCACAAACACCACACAATAAATGAATTAGATCTCATGGTGGCTCGTAGCCAAGACAAAAGATTAGCGTATGAGCATTTGTAGTCTAATTAAATTTGTAAGGAAAAGTATTCTATATATTGATTCTGTGAATTTGTATATGGTGTCACTTGATTTTAGATAAGCCCTGAATGAACACGATTGATAGCGTATATTAATGTTCTTTGGTACACCGAAAAAGCGAAAGAGTATGCTACGAGAACATGAATATATGGAAAGGGAAAGGACCTCCAGGCAACAGTTTTTCTACCAAAAGCTAATCCGTGGAATCGGGTAAAGTAAGATGAAAGCAGAGTAAAAAGTCCTCAACGACCAAAAGCTATTCCGTGGAATCGGCTGCTTTTTAATTTGAACAAAAGGCCATGGCTTTCTGCTCCTTTCTTCATGACTTTGTAGAGATATGTACTAAACCCAAGTTGGCTGTAATCTTCCTCAATGACCGCATAAGATTGACATTCCAATTTTGGGATATCTCGATCATAAAAGGCTTTCTTCCGCAATAAGTTATGTTCGTATAGTCCTCATTCGGATAATGCATAGCACATTTCGCTTTTCATTTTTTTCCTTAATTGAATGACAATCTCATTGACTAATGCCATCCTCAATGATGTCTGGATTAATTAGACATTGTAGCTTTATAAAGGCAATTGATTGGGCAAAGAAAATAGAGTCAGTGTTATGAGATGAACATTTGTTATTGACTTGACATTAAAACTTCAAAATGTAATGAAGCACTCGAACTTTTGGTCGATGTGGCCCTCTTACTTTTTATATATGTTTCGACTGGTTATGTTGAGTTTAATGGATCAATTTTAATTGGAGAGACTTGACCTATCTATGAGTTGCAACATGGATATAGTTTGTTGTGAAAGATAGTTAAGATAGAATTGTAATAACGCATTCATAACCTTATAAGTTTGTTATAGTTTCTTACATTTCCTATACATGGTATAATTTGTGTGTAGTTGTTATTAGGGCATCGTCATGTGTAATTTTCTTTTTCAAATTACTCGAAGATACACTTGTATTCCAATTAGGTTTAATTAATGAGTGGTTTTTTTATCAAAATTTTAATTTTAATTTTTTTATTTTTAAAAACTGAACCAACAAGTTTATTTTTTGAAAAAAAAATTCATGAAAAGAATTAAAATTAATTTAGAGAAGAAATGGGCCCGGACCAACCAAGCCCGGAACGGCCCTTTGGCCCCTCCTAGCTGGCACAGCACAAGGACTAGCACTTTCTTCCACCAGGCCTTTCGCCATAAGGTTTTTCACTTGACGTTGGGCTCTTCGTGGGTTAGGCAACTCTATTGGGGATAACTGCAGTGTTGAATATCACGCACGGGCAGCAAGGCAGCCGGAATTTCATCAGGAACAAAAATTCTAAATTCTTCAAGGAGTGGCTCAATTGTCTTAGCAATTCAAGTGATTCTTCGTTCTCTTCTGTTGACACCAGAAATTTTGTTGATGTTTTAAATATCCACTTATTTTGAAAAATATAAAATTTTATATAAAAAAGGAATGATGAAGTCGTGTGGGCCAGCGTATCCGGCCCACTTATCAACCTCCAGCCCTCTAAGCTCGTTTCCCCCTCCCTTCATTTCTTTTGTTTTGAGCCCATCTTCATTCTTTCCTGTTAGTCCATAAAAGCCTAAAAAGAGGCCCAGCCCAAGATTACTTCTGCCCTTTTGTTTGCACGAACAAGCACGTAGCGACGCGCCTCTGCCATCCACAGTCATCAACACCCTCCCCCACTGTGCATCCAAGTCCAACGACTCTTTCGGCATGTCCTATGCCCCGAGCTCAAGCCCATCTCGGACGTCCTGAGGAAATACTCCTCCCCTTGCAACTTCCTAGTATTTGGCCTCACTCATGAGACCCTCCTCTGGAAAGCCCTCAACCATCGCTCGCAAGCGCAGTACCGCATAGATGAAATTTGCTATACCAACCATCAGGTGATGGCCCCCAAAAAGATTTATATTTGAGCATAATGCTGACGAGAGACAATGTCAAGACAAAGCAACTTCCCTGAAATTGCGAGCTCTGTGCTGCATACTTGACAAGAGCTCCCACAGTTCCCATCCTTGAATTTGGATGGTGATGGCTTAGTCGTAGAGTGAGAGTTTATAGCTGCCAAAGCCATTGATATCTACATGAGCAAGATTATCTACCGCCGCTAGTGCTTGTCCCTTCGTATGAAGGAACCCCACTCTGTGATGTCCGCCAGTTATTTGTGATTTTGCCCAACTGAATCCTTTGTGTAAATAATGGATTTAAATATTTTGACTACTAGTTTCATGGAATTTTTTCTCTCTTTTTTTAGGTTTTTCCTATTATATTGATGCCCTAGTCAATCTGGATGGATGAGTTCATTCCATTTCCACCCAATTTTGTGTAAAAAATTTTGGGTGGGTTGTCCCTGTCCCTCGGTGTGATGCTGCTATGAAACCGGCTTATGGCGTGTCTTGTAGACTTGTCCTGTATGAGAGTTGTTCTTATTGTGTTTGGGAGGCTATGTCTAGTGAGGACTTCAGTTCTTCACAGGTTTACAGGTACCAGCTCTTGAAAATACTCTAATGGAAAACTCTAATCGAGCCTAACAAATCGCAAGAAAGGCACAGCGCAGGGGAGGAAGTTTCTTTCTGTGAAGTTCGTGTTATGTACCATTTGAGAAGGTAATCTTGTTCATTTTGATTTTTCTTTTTTCCTTTCTTTGCATTGCTAGAAAGGATGATGCCAGGGATGACTTGGTTTTTCTTATGAGTTGGAAATTAGAAATGGAAAACTGAGGTTGAGTTGCATGGCCTTAACTGAATGCTAGCTGACCCCACGTTTATGGTGCATCAATTGTGGTGCATTGATGAGAAAGTACTTGCATGCTAGAACTGCTTGGATAGATGGCATATGCATCAGATACAGGCGATAAACTTCAAGAAACATATACATACAATAGGCTTAGGACTTTGTTTAAGTAAATTTCCCTGATATACATAGGTAGCTTCACTTGGTTTGCATCTAAGCAAGAAGCATTATTATCATTGCATCCATTTCCACCATCAATCAAGTTTCTTCAGAGGTCCTATGAGCACAAGTAATAATGAACCGAGGATCAGTCCATCTGTACTCCATGAGAGTTAAGTACAAAGCTTGTATAGCTTAAATAAGCACACAAGTTGTTGATTTCCAGATGAATCAAAGTCTTGTCACGCCCAACCCCACCTTCAAAAGACATGCTGGGATTCACCTTTCTAAGGAGAATAACACTAGATAAATTATACTGACGCTCAATGTCATTAATAGAACTAGAAAAGTACTTAAATGGCAACATAAGAGTCCCACCAAATAAGAAAATTTCTATGGTGTGGTTGTACCTCAAAAGATGCCAATAAAATGGTTAATGAGACTACATTAACTCCCGAAAACATAAGATTACTACCAAATAAGAAGTATTTCTTAAAATATGGAATAGAGAAAAAGCATATCTATAAATGTACAATTACCATTTTGAAAACTGATCTCTGCTTTTCTTTTGCTTAGTCTGTTGAGCCCTAGTCTTTTGTTCCTTCTCATGTTGTCGCTTTCTAGCCGCATCAATGGGATGGAAACAAATTTAGAAGCTATGAAGGATTCTATGAAAAAAGAAGAGTTTGTCCCTCTCTATCGAATCAACCATGACTGCAATTTGTTCAATTCAATATTGTTATCTCTACTTTAGAAAATAGCCTAAATTCTACGTAATGTTAATAATTGTGCTTTTTGTTTGAAGAAGTGCATTCCGCCGGTCAATTATGAAGAAAATAAAGGCAATGTATATACTTTTTTCTCAATCATCAAGCATAAATGGGTGTGATAATTATATTAAATAGTTGATATTACCGTTTTTTTTTTTCACCTCTCAGTGTAGATAAGCAGTCTCTCAAAAGTTATGCGATAATCATTAAGAATAGGAAATTCACATGGAAAATATCCATGGAACTCAGCTTGCACGCACGTGTGCGTCTGACATTTTTCAAGTTGACACAATTTACCTCCATTATTTCATTGTATTGCCGTTTTAACTACTGCATTCCTCTAAATTTATAAAAGAAGAAATACGAATGTAATCACTTGAGTGCACGAGGACTAGTCTATATGATAAGGGAAAATCCATTTCTGTCTGACTTTTGCTTAACTTCCAAAATTACCCTCACATAAAAAATAAAAAATAAAAACTGCTTAAGGGTGTATAAGGAAATGGCTTGCCTTGGTCCTCCAGTGCTCAGATTTACCGAAGTTGCTAGGAGTTACTTTTACTGCTCAACCTCTGTCGTCTGCATTTCTTGACAAACCTTTAATTGTGATTGTGCAGGTATATATATACTGTAGCTGATTGTGCGTGATGATACATGATGTTTATACCAAAATCTCACCAGGCTCGTTGTCAGCCTTTTCAATGCAACGGGAAATACTTGCTTGGATTCATGTCTAGTAAATTAAATGCATGGTCATCGTTGATTTTTTAAGACTAACATATGGCACTCATGTGGATCTACAAAATTAATGAATATGATTCATGCGATTCAGTGGACCAAGTCCAAGGAAGATATTCCCAATGCGATGAATTTTATGGGAAGTGCACTGATATTCTATTAAGGGGGTACAGCTTCGAATAGTTAATTAGTTTGCTTTGAGATACGTGCATGCTATCTAAAATGTTGTTGGCATATTTCAAGAGTAACTCTTCATCAAGCAATTTTTACTTTTTGTTTGTTTGGCAATAATAAGGATCATCGTGATGTTAGATAGCGTAAGGTTGATACTCAAAGGAAAAGTCTCTTTATTTAATTTTTGCAATGGGTAGTATCAAAAGATAGATGCTATGCAAAAGAGTCAAGTTGTAAGATTTTAGGGAAAATTGTGGCAAAATTCATAAACCTATTGTTCAACGATCAATTTAGTAATAAAATTTTAATTATGCTAATTTAGTCATAAACCTTTTAATGATTTGTCAATATAGTTATTTTGACCAAATTAATCAGAAATTACTGACATGACGGTGTAGTCAATACCAACTATCTCATATAACATGACCAGCGCTGAAGTAGATGATTTAAAAAAAAAAAATTGAATTCTTTTCTTATCAAGGGTGGCTAGTTTCTAGCCATGACCAAAGGCCAACCACAAACAATGGACAATGAGGGTTGGCCTCACTACCCTTGCCCACCACAAGTGAGAGTCCCCTCGCTCAAAGCCTGTGAGAGTTGGCAAGCCCTTAACTAGTTATCGATGAGGGCCATCGGACCATCGTTAGCCTTGTTTGATTGCAATTTTTTTTTTTAAAAGAGAAAAATAAATAAAATAAATTCTAAAAATTGAGAAATGTTATGAAAATTTTCAGTTATAGTATTGATAATGTCACATAGGATAGTTGGCATCCACATCAATGATTTCTAGCAAAAATTGATCGAAATGACTACACTGACAAATTATCAAAATATTTAGAGATAAATCGATACAATTAAAATGTTTAAAACTAAATTTTTGTGCCAAAAAAGTGTCGATGTTCACCTCGTCAAATAATCTTTTATGCTAGGCTTTGATTTCTTCCTACGATATATATAATGATTTGCTTGAACCCTCTATGGCGAGTTCATTTGTGTGGTTCGCAGTGTTATGTAGACAAAATTTAGTGGTTGCATTTCGAATCAATCTTGACCGCAATATGTTGGATTCGATATTGTTGTGTTCACTATAATTTTTTCTTTTTATCAATCCAGGTCGTCACCTGATTTTTGCCTGCAAATTACATTTTTGTATAAAAAAAGAAATGGAGGGTTATAAAAATATTTTTAAAATGAAATGAATAAATAACAAATGACAAATAAAAAAAGTGCTCAATTGGGTCTAGTCCATCATACCTCAACCCACCAGACCAGATCATGCAAGTCCAAATTTTGTTTCAATTTGGCATGGGCCCCTTTGAAAAGCTTGGAATAAATCTCAATAATTTGCAGCCCAAGGCCTGGATCTCCTTCTAATTCGGCTCTCGATTTCAACTTCATCGCTCGTCTTCAAGCTTCGAGGAATCGGTATTCAGATTTCTCGCCGCATTCATGCTCTTCAATCACGATGCTCTCGCGCTTGAGCTTCGAATCATTTACTCAGTCGATGAGCTCGAGATTGTTACCCGGACCCTCAACAACCCGAAGCCTTTGAGCTTCCAGTTTTCACTTAGCATGGAAGTTTATAAACTCATTCGATCGCTCCAACAGGATCAAATCTCTTTCATTCTCTGATTTCTAATTTTTTTTTTATTCAATTGGCGACATTGATTCTCGATGTCTCGCGTGTGTCACCAGCATTTTGCCTCAATCAGCTCTGATTCCACCGACGCAATCAGTTTAGGAGCTCATCTCCAGCGACGCTATCGATTCAGGATCTATATTTCCTCTTCACCGAGCTTTACCTTTGATTCTTTCAGATGTTCGTCGCTGAAGTCTGTTCTTTTTAGGTTGTTGAAGATCGCGTTGGATCGGATTTCCTCTGTTATGCTCTGTTTTCCGGTCAGATTGATCGAAGTATTCAAAGCTGATTCGTTTTTCCTTCATTGGCCAAATTTTCAACACCAACGCTTCCACGTCGTCCGCTCTCCGGTCCGATCACCATTCGTAGCCAACCACTGCGCTTTCAAAGAATGAGCAAGCTGGAATGCGTATTGAGATTCTGAGATTCGTTTGAGTCGTGAAGGAGAAGAATCTGAGCTTTATGGCTTGATGATGCTGAAAGGCGTGAACAGAAATGGTGATGAAAATGCAGAAGTAGGATTTGTGTTCTAGGAAAGAAATTCTTGAATCGCCTTTATATAGGTGAGGGGATTTTTCGTTAATGAGTGGATTTTAGCTGCATTAATATTGTCTACGCAAAAATAACTACGAATAAAAATTGTTCTTCACAATCTCCACTCACTTGCTAATTCTTAAATCGGTTTAGACGCAAAAGAAAAAAAAAATTTGTGTTGATTCCATGATTTGGTTTCGTGTTCTCTGTGCCCGCAATCGATACTATGTCTCAAAGATAAGGACAGGAGCTCATCCATATTAGCGGCTAAATCTGAATGCGCCTCAACACAATAAGCATAACATAATGCGGTTTACACTAAGTTATTAAGCATGATTTCTTGATATTCGTCTCGGTTGCTTGAAATCTGAATGCGTGAGTATGCCTGTTCTCTGTACATGTTATATGCTCAGCTGAGATGGGGGGTTTTTACTATGGTTCCCGGTATGAAATGGTTCGGAGATGATGTCCGTAAGCGTGATGGTTTCTAGTGCTCCATTAATTGACAAACATGAAAGCAATAGCTTACGGATGTAGTTCATGCACTATTGAGTCTTTTTTAGTAATTTGAACCATGTTTACTCTTGACCTTGATCACTAGAATGGTAGCGACATTTAATCTAGAAAGTTTCTTAAACCTTATAACTGATATATTCATCTTTTAATTCTGGTAGTTAATTGGCCATTATCCAAAAACGAAACATTTTCCAATAGTTCTTCCATATTTTGTTATGGCATCAAAATTTATATTCTTAAAGCATTATTTCCTATTCAAAAGCTTTTTAATCCTTAATATGAAAATTTTTTCATGCATGGCCGACTTATGTCCCTTATATGTTTGGTTGTCCAGATTTCTAAATGATAGGATATAAAATTGAGAGAATTTTATTATATCATATCCACTATTTGATGATTGTAATAATAAAGCCGGATATATTCATATCATATTATAAATTGTTTCATATGAACACCTATATGAATCACAAATTTTACAAACGGAGCGATAAAAATCTCTCACAAAACTTTTATTTATTTTATTTTTTATTTTATTTTCTCCCTTTTTTAATTAATTTCTTTTTTATTTCTTTCTTCCCATTCCATCATTCTCTAATAAAATTGTATTAAATAGAAAATTGTACTAATATACCTAAAATACTAAAACATCTAAAATATGTAATAGATATATTTATATATTGAATTTATATTATAAGATAGAATTAAATTCGAATATATAAATAAAAATAAGATTAAATCAAAAAATAAATTTTATTTTTGTTATTATGAATTTCTCATATTAGAATTCAAATATTATTTATATTCAAATATAAATTTAATTTGTTAATCTAAGAAATTTGTTATAAAAAAAAAAACTTTCCTATCATCGATATCGAAATCATATCTCCCTTTATTTCACGCCTCATGAAATAATTTTATTTGATCTATATCCCTTTTATATATGATGTTATCATATACCGAGCAAGCACCAAACGAAAGATGGGATAAATTTTATCATATCCCAAATTTTATCACAGCTGCCAAACGCAACCTATATGTCTCTTGAGTATCCAACTGTCACGTTCACATATAATTATCTCACATAAAATCTTGTTTAGATTGTCATCTATTCAATTAGCAACAATAGAAAATGGATTGGTGGTGCAAGAAGCCTTTGTCCATACATGTTCTTAAGATCCACTTATAGAAAGAAAAGAAACGAATATGACCTTCCCATTTAAAAGCGTGCTCAATATGATTAAAAAAATAGCAGTTTAAAGTGGTCTATGAATACATTTTTTAGGAAACTTTTTAAAAAGTCTAGTAGAATATTAATAAAATGACTGAATAAAATATGGTTAAACGTATTGGTACTTGTTGTGAAGAATAATATATGATGATGCACAAGGTCAGAAATTTTTATGATCTCTATTTCGTAAAAAGAAGAAATTCAAGAACCTTCTATTAGGTCTTCATCTTCATCTACCAATGAATTGGCGATGTACTTGAGAATGGATTACTCCAAATACATTAGTAAAGCTAATAAAGTCAAGATTGACATTCTAAAAATGGTGGAAAAGGAAAGCCAATAATTTTTTTATTCTTTCCACCGCGGCTCATGACTTGCTAACCGCACCGGCATTTATGATACCACTGAGCTCACGCTTAATACTAGTCAACATACTTTGGGAGACAAAAGGTGCAGCTTATTTGCAGAATGCTTAGAAATGGTTGTAGCAAGACATGATTGGTTTCGCAAGAATTGGCTTTAGAGAAACGTGCCCAATATGAAAAGGAGGACAATCACGACACCGTATCATCTGAATCATAGTGGGGAACACGACATTGAAAATACAGAATTTATTAGAAATATTGTTTGGTGTAATTTGCATGTATTCATTATTAGGACACCATTATGTGTAATTTTATTTTGCAAGATATTTGAAGATATATTTGTATTTCAATTTGGTTTAATTGAATGAGTGTTCTTCGTTAATTCTCCTCAATTGATTTCAATTATTTTTAAATTTTGCTAAAAAAGTTAGTTAATTTCTTCTTGAATTTTTCATTAAAAATTAAAATTAATTTTTTTAAAAATGGGCCCTAGCCAATGGTGGCCCGACCCAACATGTGACATGTGGACCGGTGCGGCCCAATGGCCACTCCTGGCTGGCAGAGCCCCATGACTGGCACTTTCTTCTACCAGGCCTTTCTCCATGAGGTCTTTCGCTTGGCGCTGGAGTTCTTCATGCTCCTCAAGATCCATGGGGATGGCTGCTTTGTTGAGGATCACTGAGGCGTTGAAATATTACGCATGTGCTGCAAGCAAGTCGGCATTTCATCAGGAGCAAAATTTCTAAATTCTTCAAGAAGGCAATTCAAGTGATTCTTTATTCTCTTGGATACCACAGGTGCACATGCAACAAGTGTCTCCTCATAGGCTTTTATTATTGCAAACGGGGATGTTACAACGTTTTCTTCCTTTGCCTATTTGGGGCGACTATCAAATTTTAATGGTGCAAGAGTAATATATACACCATTCTTCTCGAAGGAACAAGGGTATCCAAATCCATCATAAATAGTTCAACGGTAATATTGCCATGATCGTCTTAGTAGCTTATGACAGACATTCAGTAGAATCACATCATACCACACTTTGTTGTTACTTTTATTTGCAAGAGAAAATTGAATTAAACAGGGTTGGAGACCCTTCCTTCCTTTTCCTCCCTTAATCATTGTGATCTGTCAAGGTAGGGATGACCTTTCATCGACGACTCCAACTTCTCGACCACAACTGTTACAACATTCTCGCAACCTTCCCCATCCATAATGACGTCGCAAATCTCTCTTTGCCTTGTCTTTCTCTTTCAAGCTAGCATAAATCACCTCCTTCACCAATATGTAGTCATATACATCTCTCTCTCGCAAATTTCTCTCTACCTTGTCTTTCTCTTTCAAGCTAGCATAGATCGCCTCCTTCACCAATATGCAGTCATATACGTCTCTCTCGCAAATCTCTCTCTGCCTTGTCTTTCTCTTTCAAGCTAGCATAGATCGCCTCCTTCACCAATATGCAGTCATATACATCTCTCTCTCTCTCTCTCTCTCTCTCTCTCTCTCTCTCTCTCTCTCTCTCTCTCTCAAACATATCAATAGAAAAATAATCCATGATTTGAAAAAAAAAAAAAAAGCCATTAATTTTTGGATTTTACATCAAAATCTATACAATTTCACCGAAAGAGCAACTTGTTGAACATGCAATTTTGTGGGTCAACATTTTGGATCCACATCATCTCAACGAATACCTGGAATTGATGGAAGAAAGGGTGATGATCAAGCAACTTGTGATTTTGGGCAATATTGTTGAGTGCCCCACAGAATGGTGTGATCAGTAAAAGACAGTGAGCTCAACAAATTTGAACACGAATGCTTCAAAATGTTTATCGAAATTGGTTTCATTGTCTTTCAGCACCACTTATTGTTTGTTGGAGGGAACGAAAGGACTTCAATTTGAAAAGAACCTCCACTCATTAAATAACTGCAAGAACCCAGCAAGCCTTCCATCTAGCATTTCCAGGTTGTAGAAACTCAGCAGGTTGAGACTTTAGTGGAGTTTCCAAAGTACGAGGATTATTCAATTGATTCACATGTGAAGATTGGACTTTTAAATTTATCCTTGCTAGACTTAAGCAAACACAATCTGTCTGAAGTTAAGTTTCTTAAGAACCTTTCCAGTAATCCCAAATCAAATTGGCCTTACGAACATTTTAAAGGCCCATAAATAACTTGGGCTTATTCGGGAAATTTAATTGAGATGGCGGTCCAACTTCAGTTTTAAGAAAATTTCATCCAAGCCGTCTTGCTTTTCATTCACATTTCTGGCCCACTGGGGTCTCTATGAAAATTGTGTGATGACTCTTTGCTTCTCCTTTTGTTTTGTCCGAACAGCCCACAATTTTGTTTACGTAAAACTGGTATGCAAGGACGAAAGACCATGGGCTTCATGCTCGATTTACCTTTACTTCTTTGGGTATCAAAGGAGGACGAACCCTTTTATTACATCATAATCCAACTTGGTGCACAAACGCCATATAATACTTGAATTAAATCTCATGGTGGCAAGTAGACAAGACAAAATTATAAGCATCTGAGCATTTGTAGTCTAATTACATCCACAAGGAGAAGTATTCTATAGATTGATTCTATGAATTTATGTATGGTGTCATTTGATTTTCAAAGAAGCCAGGAATGAAAAAGATTGATAGTGTATATTTATGTTCTATGGTACACCGAAAAGGCAAAGAGTATTTTACAAGTGCATGGATATATAAAAAAGAAAAGCATCTCTAGGCAATAGTTTTTCTACCAAAAGCTAATCCACGGAATCGGGTAAAGTAAGATGCAAAAGGAAAGCTTTCATTTCCTTATAATTATTACGGACCTCAAAGCAGAGTAAAAGTCAAAAAGAAAACCTTAAAAGTCAAAAGAAAACGGACGGACAGCGATAAGGAATCATGAAAGTGAAAGGCCCACTATATGGATTGAAAAGGGAATATGATATGATGATTACAAATTGGAATCAATCACAATTTGCAGTCGACAGATTCAAAAAATAAAGATAAAAAAATCCCTTTAACCTTCATAAGTCAAGAATGCAGTGGGAACGCAATCTCTATTTTTTATTTGTAATCAGGGACCGGTTCATGCATGTGGTGCGTAGAAAGTAAAGCGTCGGTGCGTTGTCACCTTAATCAAATCAAACAGGATAAACCCTGGGGAGAATATAATGTGGGGGCACTGGCAAAATTACAAAAGCTTATAAAATTGTTTGATGACTATTGCTTTATGAAAAACCAGCGAGAGTAAATCTCAATATAAACGTGCCAAGGATGACGATATTTTTGAAGTTCAAATTACTGATTTATCAAATTCATCAATAATCCAATTAACGTATGTTAATCTTGCAAAGTCCCTTTAGTCAAAATCATAGGAAAAAAGAGTTACGTGACTTTTACTTCTTCGAAAAATTGAAAACATTCATGTCAAACGACACTACTCGAAATTATCAAGTTTATGGCTGGAATTTTCCATACTGTATTATCCGTAAGTAATAGACAAATACGGTGTGTGAATGCACTCGAATCAATGCAGCCAAAGTTATAGCACAAGAGGAAAAAATAAAGAAATTCCAAACCCAGTGTGTGAATGTATCGGGATTAAAGCAACCAAAGTAAGATCACGTGTGAAATAAGATAGGGAAGAAAATTTCCAAATTTAGCGTGTGGATACACCTGGATCTGCAGCCATAGTTGGAGCATGCATGGAAAACATAATTATTGACATTCCTGAAGAGGATCACCAAATAAAGACACGGTGATTACATTTTTAATTAGCAAAACACAATAACTTAGCGGGTAGTAACTATTGAAGGGATCATATGAACCACATATATCACATGAAGTACGAGAAAAAAAACAGTACAAACCATGTGCTATGTTGTACTCCATCAAATAATTTTTGTTTCAGAAAAAAAAAATTGACTCAAGAAAAATAGCAAGTTGAACCTCCCAATGATTTATCAGCTCACCATCTCACATTAAAAGACCACATCACTATTTGCTTCTCCTTGCGTGTTGTCCTTACAATCCACAATTCCATTTACGTAAAACTAGTACACAGGACCAAAGATCTCGATTTACCATTACCTTTTTGGGTATCAAAGTAGAACGAATGCTTTATTCCATAAAAAATTGGCTTGGTGCACAAACACCATACAACACGTGAACTTGATCTCATGGCGGCATGTAGCCAAGACAAAAGTATTATCATCTAAGCATTTGTAATCTAATTACATCCATAAGGAAAAGAATTCCATAGATTAATTCTATGAATTTACATATGGTGTCATTTGATTTTCAGATAAGCCCAAAATGAAAATGATTGATAGTGTATATTTATATTCTTTGGTACACCAAAAAAAGCAAAGAGTATGTTACAAGTTGATGAGTACATAAAAAAAGGGAAACGACCTCTGGGCAATAGTTTTTCTACCAAAAGCTAATCCGCCGAATTGGGTAAAGTAAGATGCAAAGGGAACTTTCATTTCATTATAATTATAACAAATCTCAAAGCAAAGTAAAAGTCAAAAAGAAGGATGGGTAACAATGAGGAACTATCAAAGTAAATGTCCCACTAAGCAAGAAATCCGCATTTCACGAATTGAAACAGGGGATGGGATGATGACAAATGCAATCAATCACGCGAAAGAGCAAATTAGAAAGTAGATTTTCTTTTTTTGCGAATCTTTCCCATTTTTCCAAATTGAAAAGCAGCCTTCCTCAGCAGAGGCATGATGACCATCACTTCCGCAATTCAATTTGCTCCAATTTTTTTATGGTAGTCCGCCGTGTCAAAAAAATCAGGATTTTTTTTTTAAGGGAATAGTTAGAACTTAGAAGGGAAGTGAACTGCTTTGGGATTTTTCTTCATTTTTCCCTTCTTTACTGTTCGTTGTGTGCTCGACTTTTTAAGCTAGAAACTTATCGTTTGAGTAAAAACTTGCTTTTTTTCTTCATTTTTCCCCTCTTTACTGTTTGTTGTGTGCTCGACTTTTTAAGCTAGAAACTTATCGTTTGAGTAAAAACTTGCTTAATGCCTACTTCATCCAATTGATATCTAGAATCATGTTGGGTTTTTTTTTTTTTTTTTTTTGGGTTGGGGGGGGGGGTTGCTGTTCCACGCATGTCACGAGTCCATCAAGAAAAATCATGATGAAAAATATTTATGCTTGTCATACCAGTGAATTTTACACACAAAAAGTTACAGTGCATTCTTTCTGCTTTTGTCACATGATTTTGCAAAGATTTGTATCAAATCTAGATAGGGTGTATGCTTTCTTAATGACTGCATGAGATTGACACTCTAATTTTTCCTTGGGATATCTTGCTCATAAAAGACTTCTTCTGAACTAAATTATGTTCGCATAGTCCCCATTCGGATAATGTATGGCACATTTTGCTTTTCATTTTTTCCCTCATTGAATTACGATCTCATTGACCGATGCCATCCTTAATGATGTCTATCACTTGGATCAATTAGATATGGTAGCTGGAAAAGGCAATTGATTGGGCAAAGAAAACAAAGTCATTTTATAGGATCAACATTTGTTGTTAGCTTCTCATGTCACTATCGCATGTATGATGTTGGAGTTTCAAAATGTAAACGTTTTGGTTGTTACGGCCTTCTTCTTGTTTTTATTTGTTTTGAACGGTTATGTTGAGTTTATTTGATCAATTATAATTGGAGAGGCTAGACATTTCTATTAATTGCAATATTTCAGTGTAGGATTTGGGTGTTCGGTATTCAATTCGTTCTTTTATTGATTCGCAATATGACTTGACATGTAACCGATTTATCACAAACTCTAATTCTCAATGGGCAAAAGTATGGAAGATGAGTTATTTTGTATTTGAACACGTGCAACCCTTTATATTAGTTGAATTTGCGTGATGATTTAGTGAAAACTCTAGTAACACCGATATAATTATGCGAAAGATAGTTAAAATATTCCAGAGAGACCTGTAATAATTGTAACTTCATATTGTTATAATTTCTTAGATTTCCAATATCGTTAACACTATGTAGAAAGAATGAACAAATATACTTGTGTTAGTACCAAATTTTACTCATTTTTCCCCAAAAAGTGTGTTAAGCTAGTCCATTTACTCGTGTGGTTGCCCACAAAATAGGAGAATTTCAAGCAAAGTGGACAGATATGGTGCCACTTCTTTTGAAGAACATTAAAGAGGCTGAAGCAGCAGATCAACCAATGCAACCCTCATATCTGAGAGTTATCTTTACTTTCTCCCTTGTACTTTCATTTCCTTGTTCAATTCCTTATAATTTCATATCGAAGTAATTTCAATTTCGGCTATTGTAATTGATCATAATTGCAATTCCAATATGCTTTACATTTTCTTGTGCTTAGATTGGTGGAGTTTCATTACTCCATCTAGAGCCACATTCATGCGCTTTTTTGCTCAAGTGTGAAATGGAGGAGCATTTTCGATTGTTTTCCAATTGTTTGAACCAGCTTTAAAGTGATCGAGTTCCAGGAACTTAGTCACTTTATAGTCTAGCCCTGATTTTAGCCTCAAACATCTCGGTCCTTTGAGGTTGAGTTTCCAACCGGAGATAATTGTAGAATTTCTCAAACCCTGTTTACAGTAAGAAATGACCACTTATCTCCGTTCAAGGAGATTAGATTATTATTTGCGAAGTATAAGTGAGTGAGTGAACTGCCAAACAGAAGTATCAGTGCGTAAGCTTGAATTTCTTGTGCATAGGTTGAAATCTTAGTTGCCTATTCTCGACTGCAGAATTTTAGTGAAACTTGCTCTGTCATCACAAACAAATATGATGCGATAGGATAACATTGTCCTTAATCCATTCTGCCCCCTAAAAAAGCCAACAAGCTCCCCACCAACAATTATAGAGTAACTCGGATTAGTAAAGCATCTTTCCACCCAAGTCAAGAACACAGTGTGGGAACGGCAATTGCAGTCAACAGATTCAAAAAAAAAAAAAGACCTCCTTTCACTTTCATAAGTCGAGTGCAGTGGGAACGTCACTTGTTTGTTTGTTTTTGGTTTGAAATTGGGGAGGGTTCATGCATTTGTTGCGTGGAAAGTAGAGTGTCAGTGCGTTGTCACTTTATATCAAATCAAATAGCCTTTATCTTGGCGTGACCCTAGGGGGAGTATAATGTGGGGCACTAGCGAAATTGCAAAGCTTATAAAATTGTTTTGCTTTATGAAAAACCAACGAAGTAAATCTCAATATAAACGGGGGGATGGCGATGATATTTTCAGAGTCTAAAATTATTGGTTTGTCAAATTAATTTATAATTCAGTTAACAATAAATCATTGTTAAACAAATATTTGTATAGATCATACATCAAACAGACATAGTAAATGTGATCTTCAACGAAGAAAAGTTGCACATGCAAATCAACAACTTTTTTCAGGCACCTGATACAATCGCAATAATATTGCTAAAAGATCTTATGATATCGTATGTTTTAGGGCAAAGTGATCTTTTTCTATCCTTTCAAAGTCCTACAAAAAAATACTCAAGTACAATAGATATAATTTTAAATGATAAGTAACATATTTGAGTGAGCTTTATAATCATTGAATGTGAATTATGGTCAACATCGACCTAGTTATGTATTTTTTTAGGATAATTGTGAAAACTTCATTGATGTGAATATAATGTGTATTAGTCTTTTGATGTCCCTTCAGTCAAAATCATGGAAAAAAAAGAGTTACGTGACTTTTACTTCTTCAAAAAAGTGAAAACATTGATGCGACACTAGTTGAAATTATCAAATTCATGGCTGGAATCTTCCATACAATGTGGCATATGAATGCACTTGGATCAATACGGCTAAAGTTATAGCACGAGAGAGAAAAAATTCCAAATCCAGCATGTGAATGCACTGGGATTAATGCAGCCAAAGTAAGATCACGAGTGAAATAAGAGAGGAGAAAATTTCCAAATCTAATGTGCAATCGACGCAGCAAAAGTTGGAGCACCCATGAAAAACATAAATATTGACAATCTGAACAGGATCCACCATTTAAAGGCATGGTGAATGCACCTTTAATTAGCAATTTCACAATTTCACATGCTTATTGTGAAGACGATCTGTAGGCACAGCAACTCAGCAAGCAATAACTATGGAAGTACATCACATAAGGCACCAAAAAAAAAAGACGGTACGTACCATGTGCTATTTTGTACTTTATCAAATGCGTTTTGTTTGAGAAAACAATGTTGACTCGGGACAAATAGCAATTTGAACCTGCCAATATTTATCACGCGTGCTCATGATCTTACATTAAAGAAAATAAATCAATGCTTGAAGAAAAGCAATTTTGCACTGTGGAGATGTCAAGACCAAATTGAAGAAAAGTGGGCAGAAAGGTAGTCAAGGACCATGTGGGGCCAGTGAGGTGCGAGTTTCTTGATCAGTTTCCTTTACACCGGGATCAAGATGAGGCTTGTCATGATGCTCGCCGGCGACATCTGCTTGTTTCTCTCGGCGCCGCAGTATCTTGGCTCTCTAGCGGCGAAATTAATATAAATTTGAGGGAGACAATAATTCAATTCTTGAACGTGAGCCAAAGGATTTCATTTTTTTGGTCACTTTAACAAAATAAGAAAATATGATATGACCGACGTCTGAAACAAAATCGCATGCATGAGGGGCTAGTGTAATTTAATGCGCACATAAGAAAAAAAAAATCTCAAAACGATAGAACTTTCGAGCACTCATAGTCATAATATGCAAAATAAAGAAAGAAAAGAAGGACATTTTTTCGACCAAAACAAAAATCATAATGTGCAAAAGAAAGAAAGGAAAGAAGGACAACAACTCATTGATTGCGAATGCCACTTCCTAGAAGCCACAATTTATGTATTTTGTCGAGGAGACAATGGAGTATATGTTAATTGAGTTGACATCTCAGCTAATAATAGGAAAATTCTAAATAAAAATTTAAAGTGCTTTTGTTTTCTTAGATAAGGGTTCAAAGTGGACTTTGTTTCAAATAAAGGCTTAAAATAACTGAATCGTCTCTAATAAAAATCTGAAATGGAAGTTGTTTCAAATGAGAGTTTGAAGTGGCTATATCAATTTTAAAAAAGGATCTATCTCTTAGATTGAACGACATTTTCGTCTTTTAATTTTTTTTCTTTCCTTCTTCTTTTTTTTTTCTTCTTTTTCCCCCTTCCCTTCACCAACCATGGCAAAGGTCACTGGACTCAAGTGAGGGCCACTCTCACTAGCGTTGGGCAAAGGTCGCCCTCGCCGGCATCATGTGAGGGTTGCTTAAGCTAGATTAGGCGAGGCGACCCTCACATAGCACTGGTGAGGGTGGCCCTCGCACAATGCCAACGAGGGCGACCCTTGTTAGCCTAGGCGAGGGCGACCGTCCCCTGGATTGGGGAGGGCCGCCCTTGCTTGAGGTGGGCAACCTCCCCTGGCCATCGATGGCGATGACCGGTGGAGGGAAGAGGAGAAATGGAAAAAAAAGAAAAAAAAGGAATTTAAAAAAAATATGATCACTTTTTTTTATACCGAAATTCCCTTTTTTCGATAACCGAAATAGTCACTGGCCAAGAAAAGGGCTTTATTTGAGATTAATTGACAACTTCAGGCTGTTATTTGAGAAAACGAGGACACTTCAAGCTTTTATTTGGAATTTTCCCTTAATAATATACTAGTAGGGAAAGAAATCCAAATAAATAAATAAATAAAAGTGGTTGGTCCTACAACCATTGACCGATCAAATTGACCGATCAAATAGACCAGCTTTGACCAAATAAATATTTTTCTAGGCCAAGCTTTGACCAAACAAATCACTAACCGGTTAATTTTGATGGCGCTTGTATCAAAGAAAGTTTTTTTTTTTTTTTTAACCGAGGAATCCGCTTGAGCCCCCTTGCAGGGTCACAAGGCCCTATAGCGCATGAAACGCCTAGTAATGAAGACTATACCTCGGGAGTGACTAGCACAGGCCCCCAACACCATAATCCTTCACTTACAACGCATTAGCAATCGCGGGTTTCGAACTCTCGATCTCGACGGTGAAAAAGAGACTCAACCAACGCAGCTGCCCGCGGTTGGGTGTATCAAAGAAAGTCTCATACTTAAAATAACTACCAAGGATGGCTCGTATTTCTTTTTTGGTGGGAAAGGAAGGAGGAATGCAATTTTCAGGAAATCAGAGAATTGAAAGGCAATGTAAGTAGGATAACAATATCACGAGGACAATCGTGTACAATAACATACTTATCTCTCATGCTATAGAGGAGACTAGCATCTAAAAGGGGTTGACAACTCGATTCTTAAGTGCGGTCGCTAATTGTTTCTGTGAAATCCCTATAAATTCCCAGCGACAAACATCTTTGAGAAAACAATCAAAAACAAATCATCATTGATGGGGACATTTATCGACAGCCATGCTGTTAATAAGGAACTACCCCATATTTGGTTCATTACTATGTTTGCTTACTTTATTCAATCAAGATAGTTGGTTTTGATATCTTTCATAATTTTGTTGATTGAGAATTTTTGGTGTCTAAAAATAATCTGGATATATATTAATGTCTATTTCACAGGAGAAATTGGTGTAATTTGACAATTATGTGGTGAAGAGTTAGTACTTTCACACTCATGTTGTCTCTACTAATACTTCCTTGTGTAATGATAGAACAACTTCGATGCTCTAGCAATTGAAGATTTCATTTCCACCCTGAACTTTAAATTTTGTGTTCTCACTAATTTTGGAAATAACCTTTTTCTTTGAAACTAACATTTAACATGTGTCCGAATATGCATTTTTTCTTCAATTTGCTATATTTATTGAGAATTTAGTAGGTGCCCATGGTGCCGCACACAGATCTCATGGCACCTTTCATTCTATCATGAGAAGAAATTCAATTAATTTAATTAATTGATTGGTGTCCGGCCCACTAATCAATGGGCACATCAATCATTGCTCACCAATTTGCCATATCGCCACAGCCAAGTTTTTCATTTTTTTCTAATGAGAAGAGATACTTTATTTTCCATGTCAGAAAAGGAAAGACAAGGGACTAAAGGGGCGAATCTTAAAGAGTGTGATAAAATCCCACGCTAAAATGTTGGCTCATCCTTAAGCACCTTTATTAAAATATACTTTGTTGACCCACAGAAAAGGAAGTCATGCTTCTGAGGATAACCAATATAGAGAAGATCACAAGGTGAACAGACTACCTCAAACAAACTACCAAATCTGAAGCAACTCGTTGCTCATTGTTAACCTCCTCCCTTTCCTGATTCCAATGGCTGCTTCTTCTTCTTCTTCTTCTTCTTTCAAGACTAGAAGGAGTTACCACGTCTTCCTGAGTTTCAGAGGTCCGGATGTCCGCAACAACTTCCTCGGTCATCTCTACACAGCTCTAGATCAGGCAGGAATATATACTTACATTGATAGTGAAGAACTGAGGAAGGGAGAGCAAATATCACGTTCGCTTATGAAGGCAATCGAGAATTCACAAATTGCGATTGTCATTTTCTCCGAGGGCTACGCTTCCTCGCCATGGTGTTTGGAAGAGGTGGCGAAAATCATGGAATGCTATGAGCAAGGAGATATAATGGTCTTTCCAGTATTTTACAAAGTAGAACCCAAGGAAGTGAGAACACCAAGAAAAAGTTATGGAGAAGCTATTGCTAAGCATGAGTCCAAGTTTGGGAAGTATTCAGAGGAAGTTCAGAGATGGAAGAAGGCTCTCTTTGATGTTGGTAGTTTGTCTGGGTGGCACTTGAATGATGGGTAAGTAATAATTGATGTGACACAGTGCTTTGTCATTGCTTTTTATATGTTGAATCACAACTCCTCTCTTGTTTCGTTTTTGAATTTTATGAAGATTGATCATATATTTAATCCACTGAATCAATGTGTCAAATACTTTTTTGGATTTTGTCAGAGATGAAGCGGAGCTTGTAAAGAGAATAGTCAAGGATATATCAATGCGGCTAGACCGAACACCCTTACATGTTGCTAAGCATCCGGTTGGGATACATCCCCAAGTGATAAAGTTGCAATCAATGATAACTACGAAGTCCGACGATGATGTTCTTTTTATAGGATTATGGGGCAAGGGAGGTATAGGGAAAACAACATTAGCCAAAGCCCTTTATAATGCTATCTTTAGACAATTTGACAGTTCATGTTTTTTGGCAAATATTCGAGAAACATCAAAAGATTCCAAGGATTTAGTTCCTTTGCAAGGAAAATTGTTGTTTGAGATATTAGGACAAGAGTTAGCAGTGTCTAGTGTTGATAGAGGTATTAATTTAATTCAAGAGAGACTATGCCACAAAAGAGTTCTCCTTGTTCTTGACGATGTCAATGAAGTAAGACAATTAGATGCTTTAGCTGGAGAATGTGAGTGGTTTGGTGAAGGAAGCAGAATCATTATTACTTCGAGAGATAGACATATGTTAGTTTCCCTTGGGATAGATAAATATCACATCTATGAAGTCAAAACTCTAGATCATTTGGAAGCTCTTGAACTTTTCAATAAGCATGCTCTTCCAAGAAACAACAAAATAGTAATAAGGAGGGATCTCATGGATGCTGCTTTGCATTATGCAAATGGACTTCCTTTAGCACTTGAGATATTGGGCCGTTTCCTACGTGGTAGAGGAGAACATGAGTGGAAAAGTGCATTGAATAAACTTGCAAAAAGTCCTAATGAAAAAATCAATGGTGTTCTTAAGTTAAGTTATGATGGACTAGAGCACCATGAAAAGGAGATCTTCCTTGATATTGCATGTTTCTTCAAGGGGCGAACTATAAATTACATTATGAAAGTTCTTGACGGTTGTGATTTTGACACAACTATTGGAGTACAAGTTCTTGTTGAGAAGTCCTTGATATTTAAAGATAGAGGGATGCTATGTATGCATGACTTGATTCAGATGATGGGCATGGATATTGTTAAACAAGAATGTCTTGGTGATCCTGGAAAACGGAGCAGGCTATGGCTTTATGACGATGTTCATTATGTTCTCTCTGAGCATATGGTAAGATGTGCTGCTTCAGGCCATGATTTTACTCTCTTATTATGTGAACTCGTATATTTATTGTAATACAAAATTGTCAAATACAGGGAACAAGTGCAGTAAAGGCCATAGTTTTGGATTTACCTAAGCCAAAAGAGATACACATCGGTCTCGATGCTTTCACAAACATGAGAAGGTTGAGGGTACTCATCATGATTAATGTGCATACCTCTTTCCAGTGTCCAATCTATCTTCCTAATGAGCTACGATGGTTAGAATGGCATGAATGTCCTTATCCAGAATGGTGCTTTGGTCCAAAGAACTTAGTTGGACTTGATCTGTGCAGAAGCAATATCTATGTAGTGAGGGAGCAATTTAAGGTGCGCATTAAATGAATAGTATTTATTTCCTTATCTTTTATATTTCCATATCTATATGCTATGACTATATATGTGTACATTTATAATTCAAACTTCGAATGCAGCAATAACTAACTCTGATGATGCTCGTTAATGTGCTTAAGAAACTCTACATCTAAAAAATTGTTTAAATTTGATTAAAGCATCAAATACAGGATGCCGCTCTACTACATGAACCCACGTAAGTTGATTTTCCCGTTTTAGGGGAGTAACTAACATTTTCGGATGTGAATCTTGATGTTGATTTGAACAAAAAAATTCAAGAAAAAAAGTCCAATCTCATTTCCAAATACTACAAGTACGGAAATTTATCAGAACAATGAGATGAAAGCATCGGTAACTTTTGGTACCGAAATCTGGAGCAAAGCTTGGTGATTTTATTTAAAGATTGAATGATGACTGCTTGAATCTTTAATAAACATGAATTGAGGATTTAATTTTTATGTCTTTGGAAAGGATAGACACTAAAAATGCTATTAAAGATTCCATGTTGTACAGCAGAGATGAGCTGACTAAACTATTTTTGCACTTCCATATGGAAATTCTTGCTTATTTGCTTAATAGTTGAAGTGAGTGCACCACAAATGCTTTTGACTGAATTTCCCAGTGTTCTCTCTCCGATTGCATTCAGCCGATAATGAAAGATACACTGAAAGTGTATAGTGAAGGAAAAATCTTCATCAGACGCTAGTCTTTACTTAAGTTGGTCCAGCCTTTGGAACACTCAAATAATGGCCGAAAAGTCCTATGTCCTTTCTGGTTGGAACAACCTCACCAGCGAATTTTGACAAGTACTTCTTTATTATAAGAGGCAGGAAGAAGCAATTTACGTAGTCACTAATTCATTTTCGAGTGAAGTTGGGGGACTTTATCCAACGAATCTCTCCTGGTTCCACGTAACTCGTTCCACTCCTCTATTTTCAAATGAGCCATCCATTATTGCCCTCACTTTATATCTTCCAGAGGTAAGAAGCCACGGGTTGGAAAGCGACTCCGCACATTTCTTGTTGGGTGTCCTCTCACCTATTGGTAGAACAATAGGGGACATAGATTGATCATCCAATGTCTTCTCCTTTTCTTTTTCTTTTGCAAAAAAGGGCTTGTGAAGTACGGCTTCTTGAAAGGGCCTTATCCTATAGAGGCACTAGCACGCTACATCTAGCACTTCGAAGCCAGAAGGATCCATGCTAGTAGTCCGCAACGGTTTTCAAGCTTGACTACCAGAGCTTTCTAAAGAAATGAGTAAGGGGTTAGCTTCACTAATTCAAATATATTTACACCTAAATATAAAGTTATATATATAGGTATGCATGTGTAATTATATTCCTATTCATATCATCTATACTAGTATTTAAAGTAAAGAGGATATTCTATGGGATCTCAATTTTTTTCCTTCCCCAAAATGTCGTTAATTACTTATTATGCAGATATTGGATCCATAGAGTTCTATATAATCTCTCGCATGTTTAAATATCAAAATTTGAATCATTTTTATCCGAATGCAAATTTTTTTATTGAAATCTTGAAATATGTTTTTCTTTCCTCATACATTTATATGCTTCTGTTTATTGTGTATTGTGTAGTTTATCAACAATTTCTTTCCTTATTTTGGTAGTTTAGAACAATTTTTTCAAACATCAATTTTGTGCGCACACGTAACCTGTATGCATATAGCACTATATGTATAAAAAGCCTCTTATATTTTTCTCGACCTGTGCCTCATAAGAGATACTTTGTGGTCTTCCAATTTTCCTGTCATGCTCGTTGGTTCCACGGACTTCGGTGCGGGGGAAAACCCCACTACGGGGGATAGAAAGGACGAGACTAGATAATCTAGGTCTCCCTTAGCCACTCGAACTGTCCTCTCTGGATCCCTCGTGAACTCTAGAAATCCACCAAAGGCATAGAGAGACAAAAGAAAAATGAGACATGGGAGAGCACCCAGGGGGCGTCTATAGCTAGGAGCCTAGCAGACCTTTGTGTAACCTCCCAGTAAAGAAAAGATAACCTCCCTAAAATACAAAATTCGAATAAGCGCCAATATTATCAAATATCTAATTGAGATTAAAGTAATCTTAAAATATTATTATAAACAATCTTAAAAAATTATTATAAACAAACTTATAGATTAAGGAAATATATATTATATCCCAACTATTCAAATCCCAAGAGAGGATCTTGAAATTTTCCAATACGTATTTTATATACTATCCCTCTGTTTAAAAAGAGTCTTCCTCGAGGCCAACTTCATGAAGTTCTTGATCTTCATGATATGGTGATAGATCAGCCACATTGAAAGTACATAGTCTCCATGAAGTTCACTTTTGTAACTACTTGATTTCCTTGCCTCTTTCTTTAAAACTCTTCCTCACTCCCTCATGTAACTGCTTGATTTCCTTAGCTCTTTCTTCAGCATCTCCCTTGAATTGACGCTTAGTGGGTGATGGTGGGAGATCGAAAGATGCTTTTGGTACCCAACAAATCGGCTTTATCCTGTAGTTTGACTCATCAAATTATAATACGCAAATTCAGCTTTAACCAATAACAAATCCCATTGTCCAACATTTATCCCAATAAAACTCCTTAATAAATTACCCAAAATTCTATTAGCAGCCTTAGCTTGTCTAGCGGTTTGAGCATGGCTAGCAAAACAATATATAACGCATCAAGAGGCTTGTTACATGGTACAAAATCTGACATTTTTGAAAATCGATCAATCAATCACCATGAATTCAAAAGTGATGATTATGAAAGATTTTCAGTTCTACAGGCGGTTGTTTGTAAGTCTCTGCGTAACATTCTAGATCTGTCGAGTGCTACCTATGGTAGCTTAAATTCATGCAATGAATTAGTTGGCAAAGGATTGACCGTAACGCGGGTCCTCCCACTTGGGGTTATGCGCACTCTCTCCTCCTTTAAATTACGAGTATTTTTTTATGCACTTTTATTTACTGGAAGTGGCTACACCACTTAGCTTTAGCATGATTTCTCTTCCATGTCTCAAGATAGAACCCAAGTGTGTGGTGGAATTACGAGCGTGCTTTTTTTTTTAGACCCTGACTTTTGTCCAATTTACGAGGATTACTTGCTAATCTCATATTCGAAAGGGGAGATTTTTATCAAGTGATTTTAATTAAAAATTACAGTGCCAGATTTTAAAGAATACTTATCTCATATTTTGTTTGGAATGTCCATCCAAGTTGATTTTATCGTTCTTGCAGGATTTTAAAAACTTGAAGTTCCTTAATTTCAGTGAATGCCAGTCACTAATTTGTATGCCAGACCTCAATTATACTCCAAATCTCGAGGAATTGAATCTCCATGGGTGCAAAAACTTGGAGCGTGCCCACGAATCAGTTGCATATCACGGCAAGTTACAGTTGTTGAATTTGAGTGGGTGCTCTAAACTTCATCATTTTTGTGATGTGCTTCAAGCCAACAATCTTCAATCTATCAATCTTCGTGATTGCTCAAAATTGCAAAAATTCCCTGATATTCCAGATGAAAACAAAAGCATGCTAAATCTTCATTTAGATAGGACACCAATTAAGGAACTTTTTGCATCCATAGAAAATCTCGTCTCTTTAAAAGATATGACTTTAAGTAGTTGCAAGAATTTGGCAATCCTTCCATCTAGCATTTACAAGTTGCAAAATCTTGAAAGGCTGATACTTGATGGCTGCTCAAAGCTAATCAACTTTCCAAAGAAGGATGAATCAAGTGATCCCCATATGAAGATAGGATTTCCCAGGTTATATCAGTTAAATCTTCGTAAATGCAGTCTATTAGAAGTAGATTTCCTAGAGAAACATTCATGTTTTTCCAATTTAACAGATTTGAATTTGTCGGGAAACAATTTTACTAATCTTTCTTTATCTGAGCAACTACATAATTTGGACTACTTGGATGTTTCGTACTGCCAACAACTTGAAGAGGTCCTCGAGATTCCGGGGCATGTAGATCGTCTGAGAGCAGTAAGTTGCAAATCTCTGCGTAAAATTTCCACCGACAAGTGTCCCGCAAGGTCGACGGATTTATCTTCATGTTATGAACTGGCCCGTCATGGTTTCACCGTAAATGATTTCGTCAAGCCCAAGGTTAGCGCCCCCCCCCCTCCCTCTCAGACTATTATGGAGCTGTATACATGTGCACTGAGTGTTTGTGGAAGTGGCTATAAGTAAATGGGAAGGATGTTCACTTCTGTTTATAGAACTCTAGTTCGCTGTAGAATTGCAAGGATCACCAAATGAAACATTTCAGCACTACATGTTTGACAGGAAGAATTACCAAAAAAGTCATAAACCTATTGTAAATGTGCCAATTTCGTCCTAAACTTCTTCTTTTTTGCCAATTTAGTCATAAACATTTTTACAATTGTGCCAATTTAGTCCATCCGGCCATGATTGGCCGATCGGCGCTAATGTGGATAGCGTCGGGGATAGCTGGCCGGTGAACGTTGATGTGGCAATTTTTAAATATTTTTTATTTTGTTTTTCAAATTTTTTATTTTTTTTTGGAATTTTGGATTTTCTTTTTCTTTTTTTTTTCCTCACCTTCTCCTTACTCTAGCCGGCCGGTGGCGAGGACTGGCGAGGTCAGCCTCGCCGACCACAGGTGAGTCTCACCCCTGTCGGCCACTGGCGAAGGCGAGCCTTGCCTAGCGCGGCGAGGTCGCCGATCCGGTGCTCACTAGTGGCTGGCAAGGCTTGACCTCGCCATGGCTTGGCAAGGCTCGCCTTCGCCAGTGGCCGGCAGGGGCAAGCCTTGCCAGTGGCTAGCGAGGCTGCCGTCACTAGATCTAGTGAGGCTCGGCCTCACCCAGCCATGGCGAGGTCGAGCCTCGCTGGCCATTAGCAAGCGCCAAATTTGGCGATGATAGCCTCACGATCACTAGGTGAGGCTCGCCTTCACTAGTGATCGGCAGGGGCGAGCCTCGCCAATGGCCGATGAGGCTGACCTTGCCAACCCTCGCTTCCGGCCGGCCGGCTAGAGGAAGGAGAAGGTGAGGAAAAAAAAATTAAAAAATTGCCACAGCGTTCGTCGGCCGACGTCCACGTCAACGCCGATTGGCCACATCCACGTCGGTGTCAACCGGCCAATTTTGGCCGGATGGACTAAATTGACACAATTGTAAAAGGTTTAGGACTAAATTGGCAAAAAAAAAAAAGTTTAGGACTGAATTGGTACAATTGCGATAGATTTAGAATGTTTTTGCTATTTCTCCCCGTGTTGATCCAATAACAAAATCTTGTTTCCACCAATTATTATATATATTTGTAATGCTATTGCTGACTATAGCTAAACATTGATATTTGATTTATGTAATAAGAATGCAAGTGGAAGTCAAGGCAATGGGACAAGGAAATATATAAGTTTTATTGGACGCGAAATGGTTACAAGGCTATAAGATTGGGTTTAGTTATTACAGTTTTTTTTTTTGGTTGGTCTCTTGTGTACACCAAGACTGAACAGTCTTGCCTATTTATAGGCTCATTCCATCGCCATTCTTCAGCAAATATTTCTCAACATTATCTCTTCCTGCTCTTCAATTTGCTTGCTAGACATTCTATTAGCCACTTCTAACTAACACAAATTAAGCTAGAGATTTGCAGACACCAGAGACTTTGATCACCCACCAGAGACTTACAGAATGAGTATAGGGAAGTCTAGCCTTTTCTAGAAAAATGATCCAACACTTTAATACTCCTCCTTGAGCAATTTTTGTGATGCTCCGAGCAGGCTTCAAGATGTCTCAAAGTTGACTTGCTGTAGTGCCTTAGTAAATATGTTCCCGACTTCATCCTCCGTTTTGCAATACTTGAGCTTGATCACTCTATACTTTGCAATTCTCATATTAAGTGACATTTGATAGCAATATGTTTGTCTTTTCCATGAAAAACAGGATTTTAAGAAATAGCAGTAGCAAAATGTTTGTCTCAAGAGATTGAAAGTAGATTCCATTTGTGCTTTTCCGATGTCATATAGCATTTTTTGAAGACATAATGCTTGACTAGTGGTAGTAGAGATTGCAACGCAGTCAGCTTTTGCGGTAGACTGCTCGCAAGTCTTGCTTATTGGATGCCCATGAGAACATTTTGGAACCTAGTGTGAATGCGTAGCTAGTAGTACTCCCCCTATTGTCAGCTGAGCCTATCCAGTCATTATCAGAGTAATCAAGCAATTTTGTGGTTGCACTTGACCAATAACAAATGCCATGATCTGTTACTACTTAGTAAGTATCTTAGATTTCTTTTAGCAGCTCCAGAGTAAATTTGGCTTGGATTCTGCAAGAAGCATGATAGTGAACTTGTAACGTACCTGATTTATGGTCATTCAGTCGTGAGATAAAGTAGACTTCTAATAAGGCTTATGTAGAAAGAAGCACCGGGCATTTTTGCTCCATTTTCCTTTAGTAGTTTCTTGGTTGTCACGAGCTGTGTTGCCACCATTTTGCAATAGTTCATCTTGAATTTCTTCAGGAGGTTCTCCGCATATTTCATCTGCGAAAAGGAAAACCCCTTCATTTTGATTGATCTCGACGAGGAGGAAGTAGAGCTTACGTCCATCATCTCAAATGTCTTCTTCATTTCTTCTTTAAATTTCGAAAATCATTTTTCATCGTTCCCTATATATATATACACCGTAGGGAGCCTGAGGAGCTGAAGATCTATATAGAGAAAAGATTTAAACCTAGAAGTGACTAACAGAACAAAGATTTGGGAGTGTGATTAATCTTAGCGTCTGCTTCCATGACGATTCCTTGGAAAATAAAGAAGATTAAAGTCTACTATAGGAAGTAAAATAAATGCTACGTACCCTAAGATGTAAATGTAGATATAAATGGTACAAAGAAAGCTAAGTAAAGTCACGCACATTTAAAATGATATGAATTGCAAATGAAATATATAAAACGATAAGTAAGAAAAAGCAGAATATAAAACCAACCATGAAGGTGGTATAGACTGATATTGAAATGAAAAGAAAGTCACATGTATTGAAAAGTTAGAGAAAGTAAAACCTTTCACAAAGGTAGTAATCGGTACCCGAGGGAGATAGCTGATAAGTAATTTACAAAGTGACTAATCAACCATGAATGGCTTGGTAATCTTACAAGTGATAAATAAAAGAAGTGATCCAAACCACGATTTGAAAATACTTACACAAGTAATTGGGATACAAAAGTAGAAGGGGAAGGTTGCAGAGTGAGGAAAGGGATTACGAGAGAGGCAGAGAGTTTTTGAAAATGGGGAAAAAAAGGCCTTCTCTTGAATTGGAGCAAGTGCTTTCTTTATAGTGCTCATGATTACAGTGTTTTGCCACAGTGAACGGTAAAAGTTATATGTACATGAGATCATTTATATACATAGAGATAATAAGAGTGTTACACCTATCTTGAGTCTTGACATAGAGTGTTGACTCGCTCGTGCTCTTCTCATATTATTTTTTTTTTCTGAAGTATTCGTTGATTTCACTAGACAAAGCTTGTTTTAATGTGTGTATAGCTTTCTTGAGCCTTAGGACCTTTTTTTCTCCGGCGAGGAAGCCCGATGATTGTTCCACATAGATTTTTTCTTGAAAATAACCATTTAGAAATGCTTATTTTACATCAAGCTAATAAATTTTACACATCTTCGTGTTGCTAAGTGCTATGAGAGCATAAATAGTGTCCACCGGGGGGGAGGGGGGGTGGATAGGAGCAAAAGTCTTAACATAGTCAATATCTGATTGTTGCGATATTCTTTCACCGTGAGCCTTACCTTATACTTCCAAATTCATCTGTTTACATTCAGTTTAGTCCTGGAAATACACTGGACTCTAATCATGGATTTGTCTTAGGTGTGGTTGACAAGATCCCAAGTTTTTTTTTTTTTTTCAATTATCTTGATTTCTTCTTCTATGAATTTTATCCAAATTTCTTCTTTAGAAGCATCTTCATAGCATTCGATTTCTAAGACATTGAAGATGCATGTTTTGTAAACTCTTTTAAGAGATTTTACCTTTAGTATAGGAGATTCGAGAATAGATTTTCTTGCATCAAACTTGGAGAGGATGGTGGTGTTATGTCTTAAGTGGTGGAGTCTGATGCTTCACCTTCTCCTTTTGCTGTAAAGTCCTCACATGCTGGTGTTTTCTTGTCAATCTTGACGTATCAACTAATCATAAGCTTTTTAGTTCTTAGATTGTAGACTCCATAGACTTTTGATTGGTCGCTGTAGCGATGTATGATTCCTTTACCCATGAAACTCATTGAAACTTCTCTTTTTAGGTGCAAATTTCCAATCATGTTTTACTACCTGGAAAAGAGATGCCAAAGTGGTTGCTCCCCAATAAAGAGGGTTGTATATCTTTCTTGGCTTCAAAGGACTTGTATGAGAAGATCGGAGGATTAGCTTTGGCTATTGTACTCCAAGTAAAAAAAGGAAACAAGAATGCCAAACTTAAGACTCAAGCATATGTTAATGGGGAAAGGATGACGAAAGAATCCGACAGAGCCATGCCATTGGATTTGAATCATGTGGTTTTTGTGGTTATAGAAATGAAAGACTTGTGGAAAGATGTCTCTTTTGGTCCAAATGGTTACTGGAATCATTTCCAGTGTAGCATTACGGCTTCGGGTGGCATAATTGTGAAAAAGTGTGGATTTCGACTAATATGTAAATCACTAGAGAACGAGCTAGAGGTTTTGCTTCAAGATGATCAGTTACATGATCCAGCTTTATTTTATGAGGTTTTGGATGAGAATCAAGCAAGCACAGAGATAGATAGTCCAAGAGAGTTTGTCCACAAAGGTTTGGATGAAATTCAAACAAGCATAGAGGAAGATAGTCTAGGCAAGTTCGTCCACAAAGGATTGAACATGACTGACTTCTCAATTGAGGTCTCTCTCTCTCTCTCTCTCTCTCTCTCAAATGAGTATAGTATTTAACGTCAGCAAGAATGCCTAATTATTATAGAAATTTAGCTTTGGTTGAATTACAAGGAAAATGCTCAAATCTAACTCTTCTCATTGACTAATTATAAACTTGGGTGCTTCTAACAATTTACCCATATAACAGAAATATCGTTATTCCCAAATTTCTCCTGCTTACCGAAATGTTCTTCTTGGAGGAGAGATGCCAGAGCAGTTTGTCCTTGTTGAAGACGGTACCATATCTTTCATGGCTTCACAAGACTTGTATGACAAGTTTCTAGGATTGGCTCTTTGTGTTGCTTTCAATGTAGAAGACAGAGAAAAGGAAATATCTTTCGAGCTTGTGCCAAATGTTAATGGCGAAAGGCGAAATGTGCTATCAGGAATTCTCGGTTCATTTGATTCGAATCACATGTGGATTCAATATCTCAAATCAAATGTGCTGTGGGGACTATTGGAGGGAGGAGTTGATTTTGATCAATTTGAGGAGAGTTATTTACAATTTAGCCTTAGAATCAGAGTATCGGGTGGAACCGTGAAAAAGTTGGGCTATGTGCTACGGTGCGGGCAACTAGAGGAAGATTTGAAGGTTGTGCTTGAAGAAAATCAATTTGTGGATTCAACCGCACTCTGTGAGGATTTTGATGGATCAACAGGTTTAAGAGAATTCTTAAGGAAATGTCACCTCCCTGTAGAGAAACTGGGAAATAGTGAAAGTGAAAGTGAAAGCGAAGACGATTAAGTGGGAAGAGGCGAGTGTAGTAGTGTTGGCTTCTAGATCTCAAGGAAGCAATCATTAAGCTAGGAGGTGGCATATTTATCCTTATATCCCGGCAAATGTATGCGAAATTCCTACTATTAGAATTGTGTTGTTGTTGGAGTGACAGATGGCTTTCAATTCAAACTCGCTTGATTCAAAGATGCATGAATAGAGAGAGGGTGACTTGGCACACAAGAAGCTTGAATTCATCATAACAGGGCATCATTTCTGGCTCAAGTATCTCCACCATGGGGCGCTGCGGGAGGAGCGAAAAGATTCAAGTCATTTCCACGTTAGCCTCGGACGATCCCATGAAATTGTGAAGAATTGGGGAATCCGTCAGATATGCAAGTAACAAGACAGTGATTTGAGGGTTTTGATCCTGCAGATTTAGCCAGTAGAACTAACTCTAGTCCATGAAGCAGTCTTGGATCAAGAGGTTTGGAGCATATTGCGCTTTGCTGGGAACATGATTTAAGTAAATGAATCTAGAGGGAAGTGGTGATACTAGTACAGAGGAGAGCACGATACATGAAGAAAGCAAGATAGAGGAGGTAATGGAGGAAGGGCGATGGCCAAAGCTTCTCAATTAAATGAAGATTCAAGAAAGGAGCTAAGACGGAGGGATGCGATACAGACAGTTGGATAATATTATCTCTCTAAAAGTAGATTGAATAGCGAAAAAGAAGAAAGAGAGAAGAAACTCGGACCAGTGGTTTCTTCTCTTCTTCACGGTCTGATTCGCATGGAAGCTGGAGGGTCCAAGTCGTCGCACATCCATGGAGGATACACAGGAATGCATGGTTAACCTAAAGTAGACGTAAGGGAAGATCGTATTGTTCCTCAACAAAGGCACGATCATCATAATTGAGCAACTTGGAACGAATTCGCACCGATTTTCTTGGATAGTTTGATCACGATTTCTAAGGGATGGCTACTACTTCCTTCTAATTGTCATGAGGCGTTCGACATAAACACTTTATTTTGCTGGAACTGTAAGTATTTGTTTTATGCCTTCTTCATATGATTTAGAAGTGAAATTTTACGAGTTAGTGACATACTTGTCATGAGTTCGTCAAGAGAAATCGTTGAAAGCGAAATTCCAAACTGTTTTTTTTTACCCACTTTTTTTTTCGTGATTTTAAGAGTATATTTACTAAACTCAAGTTGGGACATATGCTTTTTTATTGCGTAAGACCGACAACCAAATTTCCTTTGTGATATCTCAATCATAAGACACTCTTACAACAATGAATTACCACTGCAGTTCTCAAAGAGCAAATTCATAGCAAAGTGTTTGTTTTTCATGTTTCCTTGTCAATTGGATCGTGATCTCATTGATAAACGTCATATTCTACTCAATACGGTTAGTTACGTACCACTTACTGATTTTATAGTGTGTTTTTCATTTAATCACTCGAGGTGACCGACCCTAGCGTTTGCTTCTCTTGCCATTGTAGATTATTACAGTGCTATAGATTCATTAGTTGAAGTGCAACTTTAAGTGGAATTGATTTGATTTTGAACAATTTGATTGGGTCCCGAAGTTAGCTTTTCCATTGGCGTAATCGAGTTATTACTGATCACATGTGTTCGTGGTTGTTGCAGATTCAATTGCGAGATGTGCTGCTTTGGATCCGGTAGGTAGTGGCGCTTGTGTGGGGATTGCTGTGGGGTGCCATGCCTTTGGTTGGAGGCATATGGATTGTCCTGTGACTTGATTGCTTTTCGCGTTCATGCACCCTTTCAACCTTCCATTGTTTCTGTGTTAGGAAAGCTTGAAACTCTTGTAGAGGACTAGGCATCCCCAAGGATAAAAGAATGAAGGAAATTGTCCTTGAATTTGGATGATGGCTTGGTCGTGGAGCGAGAGTTTAGAGCTGCCAAAGCCGTTGACATCTGCGCGAACGAGATTGTTCCCTACCACCAGTGCTTGTCCCTTCTCTCTTTCGTCCAAAGGAACCCCAACTCTGTGATGCCCTCCAGGTGTTTGTGAATTTTCCCAACTGTATCCATTGTGTAGTTCGCGGATTTAAATGTTTTGACTACTAGTCTTGTAAAATTCTATTCTCTTTTCTTTTAGTTATTTTTCTATTATGTTGATGCCCTGGTCAATCTAGATGGATGACTTTATTCCATTTTCACTACTTGCAGACTTGTCCTGGATGAGAATTGTTCCCATTGTGTCTGGGAGGCAAGTCTAGTAAAGACTTAAGTTCTTCACAGGTTTGCAAGTACCAAGTATGGATGGAGAGTTGAAGTTCACTCTTAAAAATACTTCAGTGGAAGAATCTAATTGAGCCTAACAAATCACAAAAGAGGCACAGAGCATGGGGGAAGTTACCGTCTGTATTTGGAAATTTGTCAAATTCCTGTTATGTACCATTTGAGAAGGTACTCTTGTTCGTTTTGATTTTTTTCCTCGCTATGCACTGCTAAAAACTTCCACCACATGCATGAGCGGGTGTGATTCTGTTTTTATAGATTTGCTATAGCAGGATGTTCGTGAGTGGGTCATTACATGGATACTATACTTCCTGGAAGAGAGATTATATGCTGGTTTATCTAAAATCAAGAGTGTTCTGTCTCTTTCTGGGTACCCCAACATTTGCATGCGGATGTCCTTGGATTGACTTTTTGTGTTGCTTTTGAATTGAAGGAGGGAAATTCAGGCTAGCCTTTCATGTGAGGTTCAAGTATTGGTGGATCCCATTTGAAGCAACTACAATAAAAGCACTTTCTCTTCATTACAGTCTAATCACTTGTGGTTTAACTATTTTCCACACCGTTCGTTCAATGAACTGTATGAGATGCTAGAAACTGAGTGAAGTCTCTTCCAGCTTTCATTTGAAGTATCAAAAGCAACACTAAGAAGGTGTTTGGGTTTCGCCTTATATGCAAGCAAGTAGAGGATGGCCTAAGGGTTCTATCCCAACATGAATTGCCCTTAGGAAATGCCTCAAGCCTTTAAAGATAATCTCAGTAATTAGAGACGTACTTGAATCATGGCACAAAGGTCCTCTTCTGGATTGCAGCCAATTTTGAATATTAGACATAATGCTTACTGTAATTTGTTGCATTTGTTAAATGTTTTCCTACACTTCAATTTCAGCAATTTCCATACCTGTCCATCTTCTCATGGGTTTCTAATGGAATTCTCCTACGTGATGACCACAGCAGCTGTCACATCAAGCAACTTCATCTTGGTTTGTCAAAAAAAGATGGATGGATGGGACATTTGTTGATTTAGCTAGTGCTAATGCTAAAATTTTGGAAATTTAATTGCAAGGTATTACTTTGCATATGTCCAATAGTATACATATACCATGTATATTATTTAGCAGTTACAAATTTGAAACTTTTTGCAGCTGAATTTAGCTTGAGGCAGTGGGGAATTATTCAAATGCTTAGATATAAAGGGATGTTAAAAGAAGTTATGTAGGTCTTGTTCTTTGGTCTCATTGGAAGTATTGTTTGAATCACTATGATCTTGTGCTTTAGAAACTGCTTCATTTTTATTGCTTTTTTGCGCTTCACTCTTGGGGATCCTATAATTTCTTCCAAATTGCTTGCGTCACAGAGCTCTTTGCTCTCTCTTTTGTATTTATGTGTCTATCGTCTCTTACAGTTTCTCCCTATTGTACTAGTTGGGGTGCTTATAATGCAAGATTATAGAAGTAACACAATTTGATATGTAAATGAGCCTTCCCAAGTTTCTCACATGTATCTTTGAGTCTGTTTTTACCAAATTAATGCAGCGAGCGTTAGTTTTACTCTTCTGCTGAGCTTTCGGATGTTCTGTCTTTATGGAAGTTTAAGGAAATATGAGCTTGACAAGTTCCATATATTTGAATCTCTCTTCTTTTCTATAAATTCATGATGTGTATAGCTTCAAACACTATATCATATTGAAATACTTTTCTATTGTTTCAAAATGACATTTCGCTGTGCATCCAAATCACTGTCCTTCTATTTGCCGTTCACTTGTCTTGTTTCTGTTTTCATCACAGAGTGTGGGATTACTTGTATAAGAGGATATTATTTGAAGGATAGAAAGAAAGAGCTCGAAAGTAAAGAGGCGTCTAGAACAAAGTCAATTCCTTCAATTTAATTTGCAAGTTACATTTGTGGGTAGAAGAAACCCATCATGAAGTTCGAGCATCTTGCACACTTTCTCTAATTTGTCTGATTATCTTAGTTGGCATACCATCCGAGGGTTGGCACATGCAACTTAAATCGAGAAAGGTTAAGGGCTGTGACTGGCAAAAAGGGCGCATATTGATGTTCTTGAAGTAGATGTGTTTTGTAGGAAGCGGTTGATTGAGCCTGTGCTGGGTCTATTATGTTTCTCTATCTCTGGATGTGCTGTTAATGGGGGGTGTGCTCGAATCTGTATTTGTTGGTTCTACATTTGTAACAAATATTGCTACTTCATTCCTCTCTTAATTTAATTATGTCTTCTCATTTCCCAAATAAAGGTAAATGTTTGATTACCTGATTTTCGCCGGAAAAGATAATTTGTGCAGAATATATCCCTAATTCAATTAAGCATCAGCCTCCTTTCGGCAAAACTCAAATATCACATGCATCCCACCCCTTTTGTCATAGCATCAAAAAAAGGCTTCAGTTGGATGTATGTAGATCAAATGCTTTCAACAATTCTACGTGCTCGAGCTCATGTGTTTACATAAGCTCCCAAGGCAACAAGATGAAAAGAATCTTGACCACGTTATCAAGCAAGAAACAAGCCACAGCGTCCTTGAAAAATAAAGACAACGCACAGAAACTCTAATAGGTTGGTGGAGGAAGAGGATATTGTGGAAATAAATAACTATTTTGGAGAATCCTTGTCGCATCTCATTGCAGACCATGTGGGATCTCCCTCAAAGTGGAGTCAAAGCCAAGTAAGCTCGGTAGAGAGGGCCTCTACCAATGGATCACCTTCATTTCCGCCCTAGTATCAACTCTGGCAGCTCGTGTTATTCAGTGATGGGCTATACCCCTTGAGTTTGGTTTGGCCATCCCAAGCATTATTCCATATCCAAACTTCTCCTTTCTGTCTGATGTCCATACCTTTTAGTGTGGACTCTCCAATAAATTGGCAGTTGTTTAGGACTCCAGGCGTCTCACCTCCGAGGACAACATCAAAAGTTCCAAAAATGCGAGTTAAGGCCATCCCCTGCATGGAAAATTCAGTACTTTTGGAGGTCACTTCGGGAGACCTGAAAACCGTTCTTTACCTTGAACGTCAGCTTGATTTGTTCCAAAAACAAATCAGCTCTATGACCAGAAACGGGAAGCAGGCAATATATCACAATCGTATGGAGACTAATGCATATTGACATCCGAATGCACCGCCTTAAGATCATGAACTAATCACCTCACTTGTTCAGAAAAATCGTCATTTTTCTCAATCATGCAAGTACCGCTGACAGCTAAACCCTGCAAATCACCGTTAGGATTAATGTTCAAGAATAATCAACGTTCCATTCACAAAACGACTTGTAAATTATTTCCTTCTTATCATTCTCGCCTTTGATCAAATGAGTATAAAACCAGTTCACATAAATCTCCACAGACCCCGACAGAAAACCAAATCCAACCCGACTAGCTAAAACCATTTGCCTAAACGGAAATCCATCCCGTGTGAAGAAAGTCAAAAGTCTATATTCCGTCTCTTCCAACACACTTCTAACAGCAAATGTTTGATATCTATCGAAGCAAGCTTGGTTCTGTTCGTGGAAACCAACTTGCAGAGCAGTCGATGCGACCTCCTCTTCGCTTTGTTATGCCCTCCAGTGTGATGAAGAACTGCTTCCCCTCTTTTCCAGCTATGTGTTTGATCGGGCTGCATCCACAGGTTGCGAGCTCTTAGGTATATTTATGCAAATGGTTGCTCAAAGCTTCGTAAGTTTCTTTACAAGATGGAGAATAATTCAGTTGTTTCAGATTGCGCCGTTGGATTGCTAAATCTAATTCATCTGAATCTAAGAAATTGCAGTCCATCAGAAGTGGATTTTCTCATGGATGTTACCTGTTTTTCCACCTTCTTCTCCTCGTCACTAGTAGGCAACGCAGTTACTACTCTGCCTGCAAGCATTAGTAAGTTTGAAAAGTTGGATGTTCTTGATTTTTCAATTTTTAGCAGCTTCAACCGAACTTTGAATTACTTGTATGGTTATTGTAGAGATCGACTAAATTGTTTTGAAATTAAGTTGAGGCTTCGGTCAGTTCTGTAATTGGGAGAACTATTTGGGAGATTTGATTGGTATGCGCTTGTTTGGGTACATATAAATAGAGCAATGATACGCATGGAAGCAGTAAGCGGACTCCCCGTCCAATTGGCATGGCCTGTCTTCAATTACACCATTGCCCTTATATAACTCACTTGATTAAAAATCATTTGATTAAAGATCCATCCCAAATAGAAACTGTTATTTGTATTATTAATTGAGTAAACCCAATGAGCATTTCCGTCTCAAAATTTTGCGAAACAAATTATATAGACACGCCATGCATATTTGTAGAATACACTATGCTCATACAAAATTATAGATGAACAAAATCATAACTTGAAATAATGAAGATGATTCATAAGTTACCAATTAACGTCTTATCTTCTAAATATGAATTCAAAAGAACTCTCTAGTATTTATTGTCTTACCTTTTAGAAGGGTTCAGATTCTTTATATACTATCAAATATCATGACACTACATGTACATAAGAAATTGATATTCGAAACTTTAACAAAGTAAAGCTATTATTTGCATGTAGTAAACATGATAATACAGTTTTGCTATATTTCTTGTCCTTTTAAATCCTAATTTTTTTTAGCATTTAATACTAAATACTACAAATTTTAAGAAATTTATACGATGTTCTAGTAATTAAAATTTGAAATGCTTACTTTGTTTGGGATAATATGTGATCTCAAACCAACGAAAGAATTATATAATCAAATCTACCGTAAAAGTTACACGTGATTGTCATGTGACTGATTTGAACTATACTGTTACATAATGGTCAAGATTATGTTATTCCGTAATATTTAAATCATTAAATCATGGGAATGAATAGCTGGTGAAATACACAACATGAAGAGTATGATTGAGGATACCCCTTCCTTTCAGCTCCATCACCATCAATCGAACGTCTATCCCATCTCCGATCGGTGACAGCCGCCGTCAAATCTCCCTCGCCGGTCAGTGCAACCGCGGCCGTGACGGAGCAGAGAACGGATGCTCATCACCACCGGTCGGAACTCCTCTCGTGCTCTTTCTCCCTCGCTTGGTGCGTGCGGCAGAGCTGAGGAACCGAGCGAAGCAAGAACAGACGCACAGACCGAGAAAATTATCTTCCTCTTTCATCTTTGAGCGCTCTGGACCGAGTCCAGTGTCCACGCGCGCGGTCAAAGCCATTTGTAGCTGAATATCTTCGTCAAGCAATTTTGTCGCTAATCGATTCGTCGCCTTAGCTTCGTCTTCGTGAGGTTCTTGAAGTCTTTCAGTGTCTTCATTTATTAACAGGTAACCATTCGGATCGGATCTCCCCAAGGTAGGACGCGGTCGATTCATCGAAACTCGATCATACGATTGTTCTGTGTTTGCCTTTTGCCGAGAGCTTCAAATTGTGATCTCATATTGCTTTTGTTATATTGCTCGCCGATTGATAGGAATTCCTATTTGTCGAACACCTCACCGTTCATGATCACCACCTGTTCGACGTTTTGCCTCAGAGATGATAATGACGAATTTGTCTTCATCATTGATCAATCCGAGATTGCATAGAGTGATCTGGATGTTCTTGTTCGACATGCTGATCATATATTGTGAATTTTGATGCTGCAACCTTTGATGATAGAGAGTTCTCTTTCCCTTGGTGCTTCGGTTTACTTTCTCCTTTGGTTGTGTGACTAAATTGTCATCTGGTATAACAGTAATTCACTATACATTGGTGGTGAATAAATCACAGCCAAGCTATGTCGAGTTCAATCTCATTTTGATGCTCATAAAAGACCATTCCACCAAAGTTTGAGAAAGAGTCTTCAACCTAATTTAAATTCAAAATAAGCAAAAACGGTACAAGAAATGCTCAGGGATCAGAAGTTTAGTTAAGTTGACAAAACATGGATATGTGAAAGCAATTAAGTTAAGAAATCATGCATATATAAAAGAAGTTAAGTTAAGAAATGGCCATCGACCTAGAAATAATCAAAGGGAATTTAAGACTTATGAATAGAAGATATGTAGAGGAAAAAGATATGTTGAAATCATGCTCGAACCCTGCCAAAATTACTGCTGATTTCCCTTTGAGTATTGTTGTAACGTTGATGTCAATGTCTCTATTCAAGCATCATTTGTACAAACTGTGATTAATTTCAATTCCAGCAATGTTAACGTCCTTGTAATCTTGTTTTCAGTTAATTTTGTTTGGCTCATTCCTTTGAGTTTAGTGTTCTTTGCTTTGATTTCCTTTATTCCCTGCATCGCACCTTTATATAATTCACAGTACTTCCACTTTAATTTCTGAGCAATTTGCTATTCTTGTCATTTAGATTGATTTCCATCAAACCATTTCATCCATTGCTTCCAGGAGCTAGCACACATACATGCACACAATCAAAGCCATCTTTGGAAAAATTGTCTGTGAGCAGTTTAATCACTTTAGAGCCAAGCTAGAATCAGAAAGTAAGCTTGTAATTTGTTTTCCCAATTGCTTGACACTCTGATCAACTTACATTGCGCAAATTTGCTACAACAATATCATATAGATAAACATGCTGATGTGCACAAATGATTGCACTATAATAGGATTCTATAGTTAGATGCCATCGGTTCAAGAGGTGGCTCCCACCATGTGACAGTTTATCCTAATGAGGTTCAAGAGGTGGCTCCCACGGTGTTACACTTCGTCACGTGTGGCATTTTGTTTGCATCGTACACAAATGTCAGTCCATTTTTTTATGCGCATGCATGATGTCATCTGTTCATGTATCTCATGCTCGACATCTTACACAATGAATAATGATTTTTCAAGCAGGTTTGTGGTACATAAATATGTACTTGCTTTATGGTATTCAATAAGAGTAATGATTCCTGAGCCAAAGGAATCTACCGAATCTATGTTTACCAAATTGAGCCGGCTCTAGAAGAACTTTTTACATGTCTGCTTGCTAAATTCCAATTTGAAATCCGTAGTTTCTACTTTCCCCTTTGATATTAAGAAGAGCAATGTACTAGACCAAAATCTGGTGATAGCAACTTGGAATTTTCTTCGCAGGATTTCAGTGCATAGATTTAATTCTTAGCTCATAAATCCAAAAATTCTCAATATGAATATTAGTATCTTTTGGCTTGATCAACACGAAGATATGAGAGAGCAGTCTTGCTTCATGTCATAGGGTGTGTTTGACTGATACCTTCCGTGACTTTGATAATGACGTATTCTTGGAAAATTGATTAAATAGTTATTTTATGAGTGGAGTGAATAGATGATATGTAAAGATTATCCGTCTGATAGTTTTACGAAATGAGACTATATATTATGTTTTCCTAGTTTAAAAAAGGAGAAGTTAGATAAAAAGGTATTTTGGTTTTATAATGTACCATTAGTTCTTGAATTTTTTATAGTCAGTTGAGATCTTAAAACAACCTAATTTTATTTTAACTCCTTTACAACTGCGGTACTCTATCCTCTCGTCTTCGTCAAAGAGTTTATTTGCACGTCATGAGTTCAAGGCTGGGGCACAATTACAAGGAGATAATGGAGTGCCACGAAGGAAATGATGATTGATGAAGCAGAGAGCAAGGGTGATAGTCTCTTTGGACTGCTCTGTTTTGTCCGAAATTCCATGAGGTAAGAATGGAACAAGATCATCCATGAATTTCAAATGATGGCTTGGGTGTAGGGCGAGAGTATAGAGCTTCCATAGCCATTGACAGCTGCGTGAACAAGATTGTCTCCCACTACCAGTGCTCGTCCCTTCTCTATTTCATCTTAAGAAGCCCCACTGCTCGCCGTCGGCCAGGTGTTTGTGATTTTGCCTAAATGAATCCAGCTTCAAACACCCACTCCTCCTACCCAAAAAAAAAAAAAAAAAACTGTGGGTTTAAATGTTTTGACTACTATTATATCAATGCCCCGGTCAATTTAGATGGATCAGGATATTCCATATACAATTTCATGTAAAAGTTTTTTTGGAGGATTGCTGCTATCCCTTGGTGTAATGCTTGAATAAAACCGGCATAATGTGATCGTGTCTTGTAGACTTGTCCTCGATGAGAATGGTTCTTATTGTGCTTGGGCGGCAGAAAATAATCTCATCCTGTTGGTGCATACCCACTAGCATGTTTTTGTTTTTCTTCCCAAACCTCTCAAGTTGTTCGTTTTTATATTAATATAGTAAGGACTTGTGTTCATCACTTGTTTAAAAAGTACCAACTATGGATGTAAAGTAGAAGTTAACTCTTAAAAATACTACTCTCTGGAAGACTCTAATTGAGCCGAACAAATCACAAGAGAGACAACAGAGCATGGGGGCAAATTTCTGTTGGTATTTGGAAATTGGTGAAGTTCTGGTTATGTTCCATTTGAGAAGGTTATCTTGTTGTAGTTTTCATTTTCTATTGCTGTGCAATCATTCCTAGAAAATATGATGTCGAGATGACTTTGTTTTCTTATGAATTACAAAGTAGAAATGAGAAACAAAGTTTGAGTTGGATGGCCTCGATTCAATGCTAGCTGACCCCAAGTTTATAATGCATCGATTGTGGTGGCATAGATGGAAATATTCTGTGCATGCTAGAATTACTTGGATATATGGCATATGCATAAGATATGGGTGATAAGTTTAAGAAAGATATACATGGGGTTGTTGAAAAAGCCCATACCGAATCGACTCAAGCCAAACCTCTTATTTTTTAGGGTTATTCTGTGTTCGGGTATTATGTGGAAAATCAGGTATCATAAAATATTCTATACTCTTCTAGATCGCTCACAAATCCATCATTTGGTCTCTTGCTCCAAAATCCATCTTCTCCATCGGAGACTTTTTGGCTCCCAAATCCATTGTCTCCATTGTAGACTCCCCAAGATTGCGAAGCTCTCTCACTCCTGTATCTATCTTCTCCAAGATTGTGAATTGCTCTTACTTTTGTTCCTTCTCATTGTCTTTGCGTGCTTTATGTATCTACTACTATAACTCTCTCTCTCTCTCTCTCTCTCTCTCTCTCTCTTCCCCCCAACACCCCTCATTGATCCTCATGACTTCGACTCAAAAGCGTCAAAGCAAACTCTCATATCCATGAGGAGGACAACAATCCAGTCCGGCTAAAGAGCAACTCAAACCAAATTATTTTTCTTGCTATCTACATTCCACTACCGTCAATTTCTCGTTTTTCTTCTTTTGTTGTTCTTGTTTTTGTTTCATCATTGTTACATTTGCTTGGATTCACAATCCAAAGGAGGAGATTGGTCCATTGATCTTTGCATAAGTTCTAAGTTAGATTGATCATTGGAGGAGCTTGATTTTGCTTCATACTATGTGACAAAATTGGTATAAGTGAGGAGTTCGATTTGGAGATGTGGTTTTATGGTACTATAGTAGCCACCAGAGAAGAGGAAAAACCACCAAAAATATATAAAAACAAATAGGGTGATCCAATAACCTGAATTGTATTCTTTTTTCAAGTTCTATTTAGGATAGTCTAATCAAAAAATGAGTTGTGAAAAATAATCTATATAAGGTAAGTTAGTCAAATCAAAATATGAAAGAGCTTTGAACTAACAATTTTTTGTTGTGACAATGTCAATTTATTTAATTTTATTGTCAATTAATTTTAGAATATCATACTTTTCAAAATTGAAGATACATCTCCCAAATATCACAACCATTCAAATTTCTTTCCAATTGCGTTTTTAAACATTTATCTCCTTTGCACACAATTAATATTTTCTCTCTTTCTTCCGTGTGCGTTTCTTTTCTTTTCATGGGCATGCGTGTGGTTTTAATTGTTCCCAAATTTGACGATTTACGATATGTTTTCATCATGTCTAGAATGGGTGTCGTATCCGTTGTAAAACCCTAAAGAACAAAAAAGTCAATCGGCATTTGCCAGTTTGAAAACCTGAGGCACGGTATGACATTGCACCATAGAAATCCTCACCGGCTTCTCTATTATTTTGCCCAACCTCGAGCAACCTCAATCGATGGCCACTAGCATCAGATTTGGCTCGTCAAACTGGCGAAGCATTTTTTTTTAATTTGATTGTTTTATTTTAAACAAATAAAAATTTAAAAACTAATATCAATCACCAAATGGCTTTTTAAATGTATTATCTACCAAATGGCATTTTTCTCAAAATTATTTCTCAAAGCATAGTTTATCAAAAGCCTTTCGCATTTATCCAAAGTCCTTCTAGGTCAAAATACTTTAGATTTCCTCAATGGGCTTTGAAAATGCCAGACCAAATGCATTCAATATGGGACATGTTGTGTTTAGTTGGATACCCTTGATGGTTCTGTCTTCTACTGCTTTGTTTATGAGGGAAGGTAGAGCATTTGCCATAAAGATGAAGAGATAGAGGGACAGTGAATCTCGCTTTCTAATATCTCAGGATGGGCTAACATCTAAAAAGTATCATCCGACTGAAGGCCATCCCATGTGGAAAAACTTGTCCTTTTGGGCCAGGGCATTTCATCATACTATCAAGGATTAGGTCACTTGGAGAGACCGTATAACCATTATTGACCACGAACGTTAGCTTGATTTGTTCCTGAAACAAATCGGTTTTACAACCAAAAATGCGAAGCAGACAATATATCAAAATCGTTTGGATAATACACATATTGACATCCAAATTCCGCATCTTAGGATCGTGAACTAATTGCCTCAACTTGTTCAGGAAAAAAAATTATTTTTCATAGTCATAAAGGTATCATTGACCACTAAATGCCTCAAATCACCCTTAGATTAACAAAGGATTCATAAATCGTCTAATCAAATTAGCATGAAATTGTTTCACATCTTCGGAATAAATCTCCTCAAAAATTGACCAAAAACGAAACAAACCCACCCGCCTAAACCATCTAAATGAAAATCTATCTCATGTGAAAGAATCGGAGTCTATCTCTTGTCCTTCCAATATGCTTCTAGTAATAAACGTTTGATATCTATCAATGCAAATCTCTGTGTTGGTAATTATTATGAAAGTTGTCTAGACGGATTATGATTTAATAAAAATTAATCAGACGATGATCGAAGATGGTGTAAAGAAACAAATAATAATACGGCTCGTGTTTCTCTTCCTTTCTAATTCGTACTCAAGTGAAAAATTGGCGGGCATGCCAGCTAGAAGTATGGTGCACGTATTCTCTGTGAGAAGTGGAGGCAACTTCGCTCCTTCAATTTCCTTTATTTGAATAAAGCGGAAGAGCACTTGACATGATTCACGTCGGATGGGATTACTCAATTGCCATAATGACTGGCGACTGTTGTTTTGTCCTAGATTGACAATATTTAAAGGCCCAGTTGATTAGACAACCTCTGGAGTAATCTTGACCAGATTCATTTGGCTAAGGAAAGTGTGTACTTCTGGAGATGATGATGGTATTGGGACACCTGGTCGGTGCTCCATCATCGATTCTGTGAGCCACATGCTTTATTGATTGGGACGTGAGAATGGTTGTCTTGATGTGTTGGACTGGTCAAAAATCCACATTTTATTGCCAACTTCGCAATTTCCCATGCTCATTGTGAAAAGAATCCACCAGACACGAGGAAAAGTGGTAGCTCATTGGGAACAGAAACCACCAGATACAAGAAAAAGAGGGTACGAACCACATGCTATTTTATATTTAATCAAGTAATATTTTCTTCAAGAAGAAGAATGATATCTCAGGACAAATAGCAAATCGAGTTTCCCAACATTCCACCATCAACAAACTGAGTCTCTAAAATAAAACTTTGTGGGATAAAAAAGCCTTGAATACAGGATCAAGAGCCAAGAGACAACACCACAAATTATCTTCCCTTGTTTTTCACCCCTTCCTCTTTTCTAAAACTGAGCAAATACACATGAGTTGAGGTGTGAGTATGTGTTGATCCGACTAAAAGTGGGTTTATATATAAAATTACTTTAAAGTAAATCATTTTTAGCCAAATTTTGGTTCCCGCTTTTACCACATCTCAGTAACATTTTACAGATATATCACTTAAACTCACGATTTTAAATTAAAGAAATAATAAATCAATCATTGAAGAAAAGCAATTTTGCACTTTGGAGATGTCAAGACCAAAATTGAAGGAAAATGGACTGAACGGTGATTGCTAGTGTGGCTTGTGAAATTAGTTCTTAGAATTAAAGACTTTCAAGCACGTTATAGTGGACAAATTTGTTGGAAATTAATCCAGAGAATACACACTGTTTATTGTAATCAGAACATCAATATAAAGAAGACGATAACAACTTTATAATTTCATTCCCTTTACAAATCTTGGAGAAGAAGAAAATAAGATATAACATAAAATTGGAGGTGAGGTACGAATAACCGAATCTCCTTAAGGCGATTAGTTCTCGCTAAAAGTGCTTCGTAGAATTCACGAACTATGCTCCCAAGATACAACACTCGAACTTGTTTGGATTAGACTACGCAAATGGTGATCTTCGAACCGTTCAATTGAACTAGCACACTCAGGAAAAACCAAAAACCCTTTTTGAAGCTCTATGCTCATATCTATTTATAGAGCTTTTTAGTTCATGTACTACAGAGATACATGAATTAAATGAAACGCGTGTATCCACGAGATTCATGAATAAAGAGATACGTGAATCCAAGAGATTCATGTATCCAAAGATACGTGAATTCAAGAGATTCATGAACTCAATAAATACATTAACTAAACGATACATGAATTTAGGAAATTCATGAATTCAATAGATACGTGAACATAAAAGTATAGGAAATTCATGAATCCAAAAAGAGATACGTGAACAGAAAAAACGTATCTTAATTTATTGGCTTTCGTTGATCCATTAACCATAATTATAACCATAATTACAACAATCCCCCACATTAATGGATCAACAAAACATTTTTGACTTGAAGGAATCTGAGCATGCCTGTTGAAATACACCGCATCAAGATAGGTAGCTTTCACTTTGAACCTTCTTTAGTGAAAGCTTATCGGACTTACTTAACTAGTCGATGGACTAAGCCTTGAATCGCCAGTTGTTTGTGTAAGCCTAGACAATAAACCTCACACGGAGTATTTCCAATTCAAGATTGGTTCTCGGTTGTGTTCGTTCTTTCGGCCATGAACCTCTCGGGATTCATGCGTGCTTTAGAAAATCTAGCCTTTAAAGATTTTCATAGAGTCGGCCAGCTCCACGCATATAGGTGCATTCCTATTAAAGATATCCTACCATATCTTACTTGGATATTATATTCCAAGTTATAGGAATCATTAAACGCATAGCGTACCCTTAATAACGCTGTAGGAAAGCACTGTTGCATCATAGGAATAGGAGACAGTGCTTACACTAGAGTTTCCAAAATTTGCGTTGTCCTATTGAACCTAGTCCATGGGATCTCCAATCGCATAGGTTAGGTTTCCACCCTAGAATCTCTTTATTGGGTTAAGGCTCTTAAACCCATTCCCCTCGATGCGCAGTTTATATGCTCTTTCGACAAACCTTTTGTCAGCGGATCCGCAATATTTTCCTTTGACTTTACAAAGTCTAAAGAAATGATTCCATTTGAGAGCAACTGCCTTACGGTATTGTGTCTACGACGAATGTGTCTAGACTTACCGTTATAAATCACATTATGCACCCCCACACTTTTAGAAAATTGTAGGATGGCAACTTTTCATTCCATAACTCATATGGAGTTTTACTTGTCTTTTTGTGAGGTATTTCATTAAGAATATAATTTGCAGTTAAAACTGCCTCCCCCCACAAGTTCTGAGGTAAACTCGAACTCAAAAGCATGGCGTTAGCCATCTCCTTTAGTGTCATGTTCAATCGTTCAGCAACTCCATTTTGTTGTGGAGTATAATGTGCAGTTGTTTGGAGAATTATTCCAAAGCTAGCACAAAACTCCTTGAAATTGATTGAACTATATTCTCCTCCTCTATTCTGAGGCGCAGAATGAGATCTTCAAGGCTCATCTCCTTCCGTTTGTGCTTCAAATGATTTTTGAAGTCTGACCAGCCCAGAGGTAGTTTTTCAATCATAGCCGCCACTTGGAATGATTCACTAAGTATCATTCCCTCAGCCGAGATGTCACTCGAATTAATTGCAATTCTTGAACCGACTCATGGCGATTTAGAATCCACCATCTTGTAGTCCAAGAATTTGGCAACCACAAATTTCTTGGTGCCAAGCATCCTCGATTTGTTTTGTATTTTTTTTTCTCTAAGGACTCCCATAACTGTTTAGCAGATTCAATATTACAATAAACATTATAAAGAGAATTCACTAAACAATTAATGATATAATTTCGGCATAAGAAGTCTCCATGCTTCCAAGCCTCCAACGCACTGAGCATCGCGACATCTTGCTCATTTGGACTAATTATCGGGCACACCTCCGATAAATATTTTGTCAGATTGAGCATGGTCAGATAGAAGAACTTCTTCCGCTGCCACTGTTTAAAGCCCACTCCGGTGAATTTCTCCGGTTTCTCATTAGTTGTAACTGGAGGTGTTGCCATCACAGTAGACAAAGTTCGTTGAACTATCCCTCCAGAAACGGAACCAAAAGCCATTTGGCTTGTACTGTTCTGAAAAACAGTCCCGGGCATACCAGTCGTATGACTTGTACCCGCACCACCAAAATTGGTGTTAGCCCAAGGGCTCGTGGCATTCGCTACTACAAATTCAGATCTTGAGGGTTGAACATCTTCCATAGCAACGGTCGAATCGACCATAGGAACATCTCCTGAAACATTCGGGACATTGAAAGGCACTTGATTGTTTTCAGCCATCTCAATAATCTGACAAGAACAACAAACAGTGAGTGATATAATCGCCTTAAGGTTGTTGGAAATTAATCCAGAGAATACACACTGTTTGTTGTAATCAGAACATCAATATAAAGAAGACGATAACAACTTTATAATTTCATTCCCTTTACAAATCTTGGAGAAGAAGAAAATAAGATATAACATAAAATTGGAGGTGAGGTACGAATAACCGAATCTCCTTAAGGCGATTAGTTCCTGCCAAAGGTGCTCCGTAAATTCACGAACTATGCCTCCCAAGATACAACACCTCGAACCTGTTTGGATTAGCACTATGCAAACAGGACTCTGTCGAACCGTTCAATTGAACCAGCACACTCAGGAAAAACAGAAGAGTAGAAAGGACATCAAAGCTCTTTTTGGAATCGAATCGGGAAAACCAAAAACCCTTTTTGAAGCTCTATGCTCATATCTATTTATAGAGCTTTTTAGTTCATGTACTACAGAGATACATGAATTAAATAGACGCGTGTATCCACGAGATTCATGAATAAAGAGATACGTGAATTCAAGAGATTCATGACTCAATAAATACATTAACTAAACGATACATGAATCTAGGAAATTCATGAATTCAATAGATACGTGAACATAAAAGTATAGGAAATTCATGAATTCAAAAAGAGATACGTGAACAGAAAAAAACGTATCTTAATTTATTGGCTTCCGTTGATCCATTAACCATAATTATAACCATAATTACAAACAAAATTATGATCCTGTAGGTCGTATTGGTGAATTACGTGATTCTCAGCATGCCTTAAATCTATATGTTTAAACCAAAAGTGAGGTTTGTTTTCAATTTTAGCTTTCCAAACTTACCTTTACATTATCTATTATCTTTTAAAGGAAATGTCTCTTTTTAATTCTCCATTTCAAGTTTTTCTTCTCATCTAACTAACCAATGTTCGATTTATTGCTATGTTTGCATTCTTGCTTTAATTGAGAACTTTTTGTTATGATGTCTTTCATTACTTTGTTAATTGAAATTTTCTAGTGTTTAATATAGTCAAAGATGATTTCTTATCTTCTTTTCTCATGGTAATTGGTCCGACATGCACGAAAGGCGTAACGATCTGGGCACTATCTCAGAGAGAAACTCGGTGAAATAGACATGTCTATGAAGATGTGGACTACCTGTAATTTGACAATCTTGTGCTGATGAGATAAACCTAATAATTACTCCTTTGCATAATGATGTAATTTGACAATCTTGTGCTGATGAGATAAACCTAATAATTACTCCTTTGCATAATGATGGAACAACTGAGATGCTCTCGTGATTGAAGATTTTATTGGGAAAATTGTCCAATTAATTCTAAACTTGTTATACAGTTGACAATTCGGTACTAAACTTTTCAATTTTGCCAATTTATCATTATCCATTGTGTTAAATTTGAATGTGGTTCTTTCCGCCAATTATTGCAAAAAATTGCTAACGTGGAGGTGTACCATGTAGTATGATCAATGATGAATGAACTACCAACCCTAGCAATTTTCAGGGAAAATTAACTAAAAGATTTACATTATAATTTCACATAAAGATTTAGGAGTTAATTAACTAAATTAAAAATTTTATAATTAAATTGGCATCAATAGAAAATATTTAAGATTGATTGAGTAATTTTTTTTTTTTTTTTTATATTTGGTCCATGAACTTTAAATTCTATGTCTTCACCACTTTTGGAGTTGGAACTTGATTAACTTTTTCTTTAGGATTTGCTCGTTTCGCGGAAAATTGGCTATTTCGGAAAAATATTTTCCAAGAAGTCATTTTCCAGGAAAATAACAATATTTTATGATGTTCCGCTAAAACCTGAAAATGTTTCGGAAAATATTTTCCTGCGTTCGGTAAGGAAAATATTTTCTAAGACTTCACAACTTAAACATGCATCACTTACCGACCTATAAATCCATCAAATATGAATTTGCCTTTAAATCCAAACAAACTTGCTTCATATCTTTATTCCCTCATTGTCACTAAACGCTCATCTACTCTAAAAAAGAAGCAAAAGAGAAAAGAAGCAAAGCATGTACAACTCTAATGAGAATCTTCCAGTTGAGTGGCTTGTTCTCCCCCAGTGTTGTTGTTGTTGTTTTTTTTTTTTTTTTTTTTTTTTTTTAGTGTTGGAGGAACCGCCTCAGCCGATAGCCGAAGCGTAAACCTTCAAATGCTACGTAAGCGGGAGGACCCACCACCCCCGATAGCACACTTAAGTCACCAAGTAACTCCATCAAAGCCCTTGCTTCACAAAGGTTTCGAACTCCTCATCTCTCTCGCAAAGGTTCACTAAAACCTACTTAGCGAAGCCACCACGGCCGATGGTTCCCCCAGTATCTTTTTTTTTTTTTTTGGTAAAAACCCCTGGTGTCTTTTGTATTCTAATAAACAAAATAAAAAAGAAGTAAAATATATAAAGCCATTTGCTTGAGCAATGTACAACTGTAGGGTAGAATAAATAAAGAAAATGATAAACAAGAGTGCAAAGCACGAGCTTGAGATCGATGAGCTTGAGGTTCGCCTAGCAACAACCGATGACTAGCCAAGAATGAAGAAGATGGGAAATAAAGAAAAGAAAAAGGAAATAAAAGAAAATAAAAGAAAAGAAAAGAAAATAAATAGAAAATAAAAAGGAAATTAAAGATAATTTGAATTAAAAAAAAGAAAAAGAAAATTAAAAAATAATTCAAAGAAAAAAAAAAAGAAGAAGAAGAAGAAGGGGGAGGAGGAAGTGAGGATTTGTAGAGGTGTGAGATAAGAGAGATCAAGTGAGGAAAATGTTTTCCACTTTTCAAAAGTGGAAAACATTTTCCCCTAATCTAGAATACTTTTTTTCCTTTCATGGAAAAAATTTTCCCGAACGAATTCATTTTACAGTGGGTAAACGAACGCTGGAAAATCCGGAAAACATTTTCCCAAAAATTATTTTCCGCGAAATGAACGCAGCCTTAAATTGTAACTTCCAAGTTGTATCTAAAATATTCATTTTTTGTTTAATTTGATATAATTATTGAGAATTAAGTAATATATGGCCTATCTTGTATTTAGACTTCAAGCCACGGGGTATAAGGTTTGTATTATATATAGTTGAGGTGTAAAATTCAGTCCAAATTAAAAATGCAAGTTGGTTTTGCAGTCGTCTCTAGAGTCTAACAGATACTTCAATACCATTTATGGACTATTTTCACTTCACATTAAACAAAGATTGTTGTGTTCGATACCTATAAATCTTTCATTTAATAATGACAATCAATTCGTGTCCCGTCTACCAATTTATACTCACAAATTTGCCATATAGTCCCAGAGAAGTATTTCCTTAATGAGATGAGATGCTTTATTTTCTATATAAGAAAAAAGAAAATTGAGGCTCTGTATTACACGTGAGTGTCTAACCAAGCAGGAGGTGGGCCTTGCCTGAGATTTGTCTTCTTCTCTGGAAAAAAAGAAAACCGAAAGGAAAGAAAGACGATGTGAAGAAACCAAGGAAGAAGCGTTTGCGGGTTTCTTCCTTTGTTTTTAGGGTTTGTAATTTTTTTGGATAAATTTACACATGTTCCGTCCATTGGAAAAATCACATGCTTGCTGACTAGCAAACATCTCGCGGACTAGTTAGTTGAGACTCCTATATGAGATTTTTTATTTTTTATTTTTGAATTAAAAGGTGAGAATTCATTACTACATTAAGTTCTGAGCAAATATAACATGAGTATCAATACAAAGTAAATCCAAAAGAGCAGATGGGGAGTTAGTAACCCAGTTCCTAGGGAGACAGCCATACGTTGGGCTTTGGCTAACCAATCAGCCATTTTGTTGATAGCGCGATCACAATGGGCTAGTGTGAGTCCCGAAATATTCTCCATTTTGTGATTGGCTCGGTCCACCAGGGGCTATACTGCCCAACTTAGAGTAGCTGAGGAGAGAACACTCTCCACCAGCGTACTACAATCAGACTGAACTATTATTTCTTTTTCTAAAATATTTGGGGTAAGTTTGGAGGAGATAAAATCTTAGGTTTCAACCAAAGCTACGGCATCCGCTTGTTCAGCAGAACTCATCTCAATGTTTTTAGCAAACCCATCCCGTATCCTGCCAAAGGAGTCTCTCCATATGCAAGCAACAGCTGCCCGAGAGGGGGGTCATCGCCGGTAAGCTCCGAAGTGACCCCGATCTTCCCTCTGGTCGTAGCGAGGCTCAGTGTCGGTTCAGGGCTACATTCGGCCTGTCGTTCGGTGAGATCGGGGCCGGGAGGTGAGTCAGATTCAACCTCGCCCTCGCTGCTATTCAGGTAAGTCCTACCCTTATTCCTCTCTTCCGATAAGCTGTTTTTTATAGGGTGAGCTACGTTGTTGCGCCTCTTTTCCTGATGCTAAGCTTGGGAGTTAAAATCGAAAGATCTGATGTTGTAATCGGGATCTGTAGGTGCTACAGATTCTTCATCATTGGTGTCGCTAGTTAGGGGGAGCTTGCCGCGATCTCACGTGGTGCAGCTATTGTGCAGCTCGAGCAGGCCTGTGGTGATGCGCCTCTAGTTCGAGTTGGGCATTTCTGGGTTGTACAAGGGAAGGTGATCACAATCAGGGCTACATTCGGCCTGTCTTTCGGTGAGATAGGGGCCGGGAGGTGAGTCGGATCCATCATCGCTATCTCTACTGATCAGGTAAGTCCGACCCCTCTTCGTCTTGTTCGATCTGCTATTCAGAGCAGGGTGGCCCATGTTGATGCACCTCCGATCCTGGTGCTGTGCTCGGGAGTTAAAATCTGCAGATCTGATGTTGTGGTCGGGGTTTGTAGGTGCTGCAGGGCCGTCGTCATTGGTGCCACTGCACAAGGGACTCTTATATGAGATTGATTTAGCCAATTTATGTCATTTTTGAAATAATGTCCACTTTAATTTTTTTTTTGATGAAATGACTCTACTTCATGTCTTTATTTAAAATTTTCCCTAACAATAACTATCAAGCCATTTCTATTAAAAAAAAAAAACGAAGGTTAAGATCACAAGAAGTCCAAATTGGAATTGAGTTATCAAATTTTCAAAAAATGCAATTAAGTCTTGAAACTTTTCATAAATATGCAGTTAAGTCCTAAAACTTTAAAATAGTACAATTAAATCTTAAAACTGTCATGGCTAAAACTATTACCTAGAAAGGGTGAATAGGTAATTGTGCAAAAATGAAACAATTAAAAGAAATATTGCAATGAATTAACTAAACAAAGTTCCTTGTTTTTTGAATTTATACATTAGAACCAATCACATTATGTTCAACTAAACAAAAAGCTTGATCTATTTTCATGCTTGAGCAAAGAAAGGAAAAGGTAATCCATATATAATTCGTAATTAGAATGCCTAATGCATTGAAAATGTAAAGTACTGAGTATGGGTGAAAACATACTCAAATTGAAACCCTTTTCTCAAATTGGCACAAGGATCTCCCTACTTGCATAGCTAATGCATCTTGTGTAGGATATCGTAATTGATTTACACGCCAAAGCTATCATCTCGAGTTACCCAATAAGCCCACACTATAATTTTGGATTTCTTTATTTCCATTATATATTGATTTATCTCTAGTAAGCAAACCATGAGAGACTAATTTAGCAAACAACTATAGCAAACGGAAGCGCCATCATTTTGCAAGAAAGGCGTAGTCATGCGAATTTAGCTATCAAAATAGTACTGTAGTCATGCGAATTTTAGCTATCATAATAGTAGTATGTAACAACTCCATTAAATCTGTTGCACCTTTTAATGCGTACATTTATATTCAATGGAATAACTTTTTAACACTAAATTGTCATAGTGTATTACCATCAAGATTTCCGTTGATTTTGTAGATTTAAGGAGGTAAATATTTACGATTATCAAAGTGCAATATTCCTCTAGTAAATCCATTGATTTTGTGGAAGAGAATATGAAACATGGCGAAAAATCAACTCTTCTTTAATGAAGATTGAAGCGCAATAACCTCATAGTTTCGTCGTACCCCGACCGGCCGCTAACGACATCTGCTTTGTAGTCTTCCTCAGCGTCGCAGCATGGACGACTGATGAGAATGGGTTGAGACTCGAGAGTGTTGCCTGGGATTTGCTTTAGATATGAGCGCCTTTTGTTCTAAAAGTAGGAACAATGTAGTGGGGGCCACTTGCCCATAAAAGGCTCCTAAATCATTCTTATTTCCCGAGGGTTTGCTTTGTTTTGCTAGAAGAAAAGCCTTGGTTAGTATAATAACTCTTGAGTTACTATGAATAATAACTTGCTATGAATCACAAATTTTGAAAGTAGTGAACCCTAAAGTAATTTATAATTATTCATTATTTAATTTTTTATGATCTAGAATAGATCATTATTTTCACTATAAATTAAAGAGTGTCACTTAATCATTAATGTTCTTGTTTTTATTTTTTTTATTGCAATAGATCGCCCGTAAACATCTATAAATCATTGCTTGATGGGACATAATAGGATTTTTTTTGAATTATTTAATTGCTTCGAAAATTCTGGGAAAAAAAAAAAAGAAAATTAAAAAAAAAAAGACTTTTAGGACATTCTATTCTTCGTTCCAATGTGATGTTGTAAACATTTTGAGCAAGCATTATTTAGAAAAAATAATTTGAATGTATGGCACTTTGCTCTTGATTATGACGGAACTTTATAACTCTTTATAAATCGTTGTTCTTCAACATTTTCCATATTCACAATTCATGTTCTTTGTTACAACCTTGTGTCCCAACCTGTTGTAAATTATTGCAATTAAAAGTATTTCAAATTTACGATATTTGGCTCTTAGTTACAATAAACCGTCACACAATTTCAAAACAGTGAAATGTCGTATAATTTACAATTTTTTATGGATGAAAAGTACTCAAAAAATCCTAAATCTATGGCATTGGTATCTATTTAATTATAAACATTTCAATTGAACCGATTTAATTTTAAATCTTTTCACATTAGTATCAATTAAATTATTTCCATCAATTTTGGCTAATCGGTGCTAACATGGACGCTGGCTGGCTGGCAAACATTGACATGACAATTTTTAATTTTTTTGATTTTTTTGATTTATTATTTTTATTTTTTTTTTTTTTGCCTTTTCCTCTTCTTCCTCTTGGTCTTCTTCTCCTCCAATGGCCAACGAGCCTATAGCAGCTTGCCGCCCATTGGAAGAGAGCCGCATACCTTTGCCGACCAACGGCGAGGATTATGGCCCTTGCCCCCTGTCAGCGAGGTCTTTGTGGCCCTTGCCTGGTCTCACCTAGGGATGTGGGCGAGGTAGCTTCGCCGAGATTTGGGCTAGACCAGCCTCGCCATGGCCTTGCCACATGTGAAGGGTCTGCGGGCAAGGTAGGGCAAGGGTCACAAAGCTCTCATCCAATCACCGAAAGCTGCCGAAGGCTCCAAGCCACTGTAGGAGAAGAACCAAGAGAAGAGCTGAAAAAAGGGAATAAATGAAAAAAATTATTCGAAAAAAATAAAAATTATTTTAAAAATTACTACATCAGCATCATCGGCAGACCAGTGTTCATGGCAGCCCTAGCCAACCAAAATTGGCAAGAAGGATTGAATTGGTACCAACGTAAAAATGTTTAGGATTATATTAGACCAATTAAAAGGTCTATGATTGAACTGGTACTTATGCCATTGGTTTAGGACTTTTTTGACACTTTTCCTCTTTTTATGAGTATCTAGAGGTGTAATTAAGTAGAGCTAGGTTGAAGCACTACTAAGCTCAAGCTTGACTTGACTCCACTCGAATACTTGGTGCTTGAAACTTGATTCATGCTCAATCGAGTATCAAATTTCCTACTCGAGCCCAACTCGAGTAGAAAATCGAGATACTCGAGCTCAACTTGACTTCACTTGATCACAATCAACATAAGACTCAATCTCGGCTTTTATAAGCTCAAATATTATGAGATTTTTAGTATTTTTTTATCTATATTTCTAATTATTAAATATTTTTAAAAAGATAATGAAAGCTTGATTAGGCTCACAAGCCTATCGAGCTGAATATCGATAAGCTCAAGCTTGCCTCGGCAAAAAACTTGAGTAGCTCACACTCGAGCTCCATTTAGAACTAAGCGAACTGATCTCAAGTAGTCATCAAGTCGAGCCCAAGCAACTCGTGAGCTAACGATCTTCTTATGTACTACTGCAAGATGTTCATAAATACACTTCATAGATGAATGAAATAATAGAACTCAGGATTTTCCAATAAATAGTTCGGACCTTTTTTACACAACAATTGCGACTTATCCATGTTAACCATTTTCACAAATTTATGACACGATACCTACATATGTTAATTAATCATGCGAGCTAATGTTAGTGCACGTGACACATGTAGGTAAATATACGAAACAACTTACTGCAGAATTTTCGTACATAACAATATTTAATTTAAACGTGTTAAATGTGTTCAATCATATATCACATTCAATAAATAAATCATCTTTTAGTTAGATGGAAACTATGCACAACACGTTTATGAAACAACAAATTAACAAATTTTTACAGTGCTATGGCGTAATTAAAGACAAATTCTACGTGCTCGAGCTCATGTGTTTACATAAGCTCCCAAGGCAACAAGATCAAAAGAATCTTGACCGCGTTATCAAGTAAGGAACAAGCCACAGTGTCCTTGAAAAATAAAGACAACGCACAGAAACTCTAATAGGTTGGTGGAGGAAGAGGATATTGTGGAAATAAATAACTATTTTGGAGAATCCTTGTCGCATCTCATTGCAGACCATGTGGGATCTCCCTCAAAGTGGAGTCAAAGCCAAGTAAGCTCGGTAGAGAGGGCCTCTACCAATGGGTCACCTTCATTTCTGTCCTAGTATCAACTCTGGCAGCTCGTGTTATTCAATGATGGGCTATACCCCTTGAGTTTGGTTTGGCCATCCCAAGCATTCTTCCATATCCAAACTTCCCCTTTTTGTTTGATGTCCATATCTTTTAGTGTGGACTCTCCAATAAATTGGCAGTTGTTTAGAACTCCGGGCGTCTCACCTCCGAGGACAACATCAAAAGTTCCAAAAATGAGAGTTAAGGCCATCCCCCGCATGGAAAATTTAGTACTTTTGGAGGTCACTTCGGGAGACCTGAAAACCGTTCTTGAACTTGAACGTCAACTTGATTTGTTCCTCAAACAAATCAGCTCTATGACCAAAAACGGGAAGCAGGCAGCATACCACAGTCGTATGGAGACTAATGCATATTGACATCCGAATGCACTGCCTTAAGATCATGAACTAATCACCTCACCTGTTCAGAAAAATCGTCATTTTTCTCAGTCATGCAAGTACCGATGATAGCTAAACCCTGCAAATCACCCTTAGGACTAATGTTCAAGAATAATCAACGTTCTATTCACAAAACGACTCGTAAATTATTTTCTACTTATCATTCTTGCCTTTGATTGAATGAGTATAAAACCAGTTCACATAAATCTCCACAGACACCGACAGAAAACCAAATCCAACCCGACTAGCTAAAATCATTTGCCTAAACGGAAATCCATCCTGTGTGAAGAAACTCAAAAGTCTATATTCCGTCTCTTCCAACACACTTCTAGCAGCAAATGTTTGATATCTATCGAAGCAAGCTTGGTTCCGTTCGTGGAAACCAACTTGCAGAGCAGTTGATGCGACCTCCTCTTTACTTTGTTATGCCCTCCAATGTGATGAAGAACTGCTTCCCCTCTTTTCCAGCTATGTGTTTGATCGGGCTGCATCCACAGGTTGCTCTTAGGTATATTTATGCAAATGGTTGCTCAAAGCTTCGTAAGTTTCTTTACAAGATGGAGAATAATTCAGTTGTTTCGGATTGCGCCGTTGGACTGTTAAATCTAATTCATCTGAAAATAAGAAATTGCAGTCCATCAGAAGTGGATTTTCTCATGGATGTTACCTGTCATTTGAACTATACTGTTACATAATGGTAAGATTATGATATTCCATAATATTGAAATCATTGAATCCTGGAGATAAATAGCTGGTGAAATACACAACATGAAGAGTATGATTGAGGATACCCCTTCCTTTTCAGCTCCATCACCATCAATCGAACGTCTATCACATCTCCGATGGGTGACAGTCACCGTCAAATCTCCCTCGCTGGTCAGTGCAACCGCGGCTGTGACGGAGCAGAGAACGGATGCTCATCACCACCGATCGAAACTCCTCTCGTGCTCTTTCTCCCTCGCTTGGTGCGTGCGGGACAGCTGAGGAATCGAGCGAAGCAAGAACGCACACGCACTGACCGAGAAAAATATCTTCGAGTGTCCACGCACGTGGTCAAAGCCAGTTGCAGCTGAATATCTTCGTTGAGCAATTTCGTCGCTAAATTGATCCGTCGCCTTAGCTTCGTTTTCGTGAGATTCTCCAAGTCTTTCAGTATCTTCATTTATTAGCAGGTAATCATTCGGATCGGATCTCCCCAAGGTAGGATGTAGTCGATTCATCGAGACTCAATCATACGATTGTTCTGTGTTGGCCCCTTGCCGAGAGCTTCAAATTGTTATTTCAAATTGCTCATGTTATATTTCTCGCCGATTGATAGGAATTCCTATTTGTAGAACACCTCACCATTCATGATCACCACCTGTTCGACGTTTTGCCTCAGAGATGATAATGACGAATTTGTCTTCATCATCGATCAATCTGAGATTGCATAGAGTGATCTGGATGTTCTTGTCCGACATGCTGATCAATCTGAGATTGCATAGAGTGATCTGGATGTTCTTGTGAATTTTGATGCTTCATCCTTTGATGGCAGAGAGTTCTCTTTCCCTTGGTGCTTCAGTTTACTTTGTCTCCTTTGGTTGTGTGACTGAATTGTCGTCTGGTATAATAATAGTAAGTCACTATACATTGGTGGTGTATAAATCACAGCCAAGCTATATCAAGTTCATCTCGTTTTTATGCTCCTAAAAGACCATTCCACCAAAGTTTGAGGAAGAGAGTCTTCAACCTAATTTAAATTCAAAATAAGTGGAAACGGTACGAGAAATGCTCAGGTATTGGAAGTTTAGTTAAGTTGAGAAATTATGGATATATGAAAGCAGTTAAGTTAAGAAATCATTGATATATAAAAGAAGTTAAGTTAAGAAATGGCCATGGACCTAGTAATAATCAAAGGGAATTTAAGATTTATGAATAGAAGATATGCAGAGGAAAAAAGATATGTTGAAATTACGCTCGAACCCTGCCAAAATTACTGCTGATTTCCCTTTGAGTATTGTTGTAACATCGATGTCAATGTCTCCATTCGAGTGTCATTTGTACAAACTGTGATTAATTTCAATTCCAGCAATGTCAATGTCCTAGTAATCTCGTTTTTAGTTAATTTCGTTCAGCTCGTTGCTTTGAGTTTAGTGTTCTTTGCTTTGATTTCCTTTATTCCCTGCATTGCACCTTTAAATAATTCATGGTACTTCCACTTTAATTTCCAAGCAATTTGCTATTCCTGTCATTTAGATCGATTTCCATCAAACAATTTCATCCATTGCTTCCAGGAGCTAGCACGCATACACGCATACCATCAAAGCCATCTTTGGGAAAATTGTTTGTGGACAGTTTAAACACTTTAGAGCCAAAGCTAGAATTAGAAAGCAAGCTTGAAACATAAAAAAGAAAAATATCTAATTCGATAGCAAAACCCGCAATATACCGAAATTCACCTCGATTAATCCCTTTGGTATAATATGTATATATAAAGAAAAAAAAGATCCCAAAAAAATAATTCATTATCGTGTTCTTCATCATGTTTATCTTAAGCTACTCCGCGATCCTTAAACCACAGCCTCATCCCGTCATGATAGATCGATCGATGATGCTCCCGCTCCCTCGAATCGGAAAAAGCAGCGGAAAAGCGGCCTCTTCTGCCGTCGAGTTTTTGAGCGGTTGTGGCAGGAGACGGTGGAGGCGGGACTCTTTTTCTCTTGGTTTTTTGTTTGTTTTCTCCGTTTGGCTTCCTGCGGGCGCCGTTTTAGCTGCCACCGGCGGTAGCCCGCGGGCAGAAACGTGTTGAGCGGCCAAAACGAAACTGTCCCTGTCGCGAGAGAAGAGCCCCCCCGGCTGGGCCGTTCCCAGCTCGTCTTTCGCACCGTTAGATTGTCCACCGGTCCAACGGATCGTGCGATCAATCTCTCCCTCTCTCCCTCTCTCTCTTTGCTTTCTTAGCTTTCTTCGCTTTTTGGCTTTGTCGGTCAGCGGTCAGCGGGCGGAGGGGCTAAACGGGTTCGTATCGGCTTCTTGGGGGAAATGATTGGGTGCGACGCGGCGTAGGTGGGGGAGTTAGTTTGTGGCTGTTGCCGTTGCCGCCACTCTTGGCTCTTCGGTACTCGTTTTGTTGCTGTAATGACGCCCGCGTTGACCGTCAAATTCGAATTTCCGTAATTGTTGAACGTGAAGAATTCCATGATCGTTTTTGATTTCCCAATCGCCCCATCTCTGAGCATCTTTGATTTTCTTCCTTCGCAGTCCCCCCAACAGCAACAACAAAAAAATAAAAGAGTAAATCTGGCTATCTCACCAACATCCAAATTTTTGAAGAGCATACGTACAAAAAAATATGTAAGGATTTGACAGTTCATCCTGACAAGGTTTAAGAGGTGACTTCCATGACGTAGCACTTTGTCACGTGTGGCATTTAGTTCTCATTGTACACAAATGCTAATCCATATTTGATGCACATGCCTGATGTCATCCGTTCAAGTATCTCATGCTTGATATCTTACATAATGAATAATGATTTTTCAAGTAGATTTGTGATATACAAGTATATACTTGTTTTCCAACCCCATATGATATTCAATAAGAGTAATCATTCCAGAGATGGAGGAATGTGCCGAATCTACAAACCAGATTGAGCTAGCTCTAGAATAACTTGTTACATGTCCACTTGGTAAATTCCAAATGGAAGTCCGTATTGATGCAAGCTTTACCATCAAATTACTGACATGCCAAGAGAATTGTTGGGTGCATGAATGATGGCTTAAAATTATCAATCAAAAAGCATGATATATAGTTTCTACTTTCCTTTTGATAGTTATGAAGAGCAATGTACCAGACCTAAATTTGGTGATAGTGGTTTGAATTTTCCTTGTGGGATTTCGATGCATAGACTTAATTCTTGCTCAGCTCATAAATCCGAAAATTTTCAGCATGAATATAAGTATTTTTTATTTTTTTTGCCTAATCAACATTAAAATATGAGAGGGCTAGCTTGCTTGTGAGGATGTATTTGATCGATATCTTCCATGACTCTGATAATGCCATATTCTTGGAAAACTGATTCAATAGTTTTTTTTTTTTTTTATGAGTGGAGTGAATCGGATAATGTATAAAGATTGTCCATCTGTTAGTTTTACTAAATAAGATAATCTGCATGTCACGTTTTGCTCAGATAAAAGATTGAGAAGTTAGATAGAAAGGTATTTTGGTTTTATGATGTATCATTAGTTCTTGAACTTTTGATAGTCAATTTGAATCTCAAACAACCTAATTTTATTTTAACGAGACCAGAGCTACTGAAAATTTACTACCTTATGGTATAGTATACGAAATGAGGTGACGGTTGACGAGGCCGATTACGTGGGCACTTGACACGTCACTTGGTAAACGCCAAGTCTGTAAAAATAATAGAAAAAAAGGCAGGAAAGAAGCAACTCAGGATAGTTGAAGATCAGGTCTCGGATCACAAGTTTCAGTCTTATTCAAGTCTCCATCGTCTGTATTTCCTCCTCTCTTTTTTCCGATGACTTTAAAGAAGCTCGATTGATCTCTCGTGCGTCGCGATTCTCCTTTGCAGCCGTGGTACTCTATCCTCTCGCCTTCTTCCAAACGTTCTTTTACACGTCGTGAGTTTTGCTTTGTGCTCGAGCGAAGGCTGTGGCGCAATTACAATGGGGATATCGCAGTGCTGCGGCGGGAATGATAACGGTGAGGCAGAGAGCGAGGGTGATAGAGCTCCCTTGGACTGCTTTGTTATGAATAATGGCTTAGCCACGGATTGAGAGTTTAGAGCTTCGAAAGCCATTAGAGCTTCGAAAGCCATTGACAACTGCCTGAACAAGATCATCTCCTACCGCCAGTGCTTGTCCCTTTTCACTTTAGTCTGAAGAAACCCCACTGTGTGACGTCCACCGGATGTTTATGCTTTTGCCTTCCCGAATCCAGCTTTTGACCGACCCCTCCTCCCAAGAAAAACCAAACCCATTGTTTTTAATTCAAGGAATTAAACGTTTTGACTACTAGTTTCGTGAATTTAGTGCTCTTATTTGTTTTTAAGATATGTAGCAGCTTGTTCCAAAGCAAAGTGAGCTTCAATCTATTGTAGAAACTTTGGGAAGGGATGCTGTTGTCCCTCGGTGTAATGTAGCCGTGTCCTGTAGACTAGTCCTAATTGAGAATTGTTCTTATTGTGTTTGAGAGGCAGAGTCTGTTGGTAGCTATCCCTTTGATATCTTATGCTGTTCGTTTTTATGCTGATCTAGTATGACTTATGTTCTTCACAGGTTTAGAAGTTCCAACAATGGTTGGAAAGTTGAAGTCAACTCTTGAAAAAAGTACTTAGTGGAAGGCTCTAATGGAGCCTAACTAATCGCAAGAGAGACGACAGAGCATGGGGGGAAAGTTTTGCATTTGAAAATATGTGAAGTTCTGGTTAGGTACCATTTGAGAAGGTAACATTGCTGGAGTTGTGATTATTTTTCCTTTCTGTGTTCCGCTGGAAAGAATGATGTGGAGATGACATTGTTTTCTTATGAATCAGAAATTAGAAATGAGAAAATAACTTTGTGTTGGACGGCACTCAATCGAATGTTAGCTGATCCCACGTTTATAATGCATCAATTATGGGAGCACAGATGGAAAAATTCGTGCATGCTGGAATTGCTTCGACAAATGGTCGGTAGCTTTGTTGAGTAAATGGTACTCAAAGATGGTCTGTTTTACCCTTTCGAAACTCTCCAAAAAATGCTTAAATACAACATCTATAATTCCAAATAATCAATAACATATTTAGGTGAGAATTTTAATCATAAAAATTAAATTAGGGTCATGAATCTCTTCCTTTTTTATGCTAACAAAATCACATAAAATTAATCAAATAGAAAATCCAGATGTAGAAAGTCCCTCTACATATATAAACGAGGAAAACATAATTAAAAAACTTTCTTGATGTAATTTAAGTCCTTGGTGAAATTTCAATCATGTGTAAAGTAAGCTTGGTGGAGGGAGCCTCTTACCGATGGATCATCTTCATTTTCGTCCTCGTGTCAACTTCGTCGGCTCGCCTTTTGTGACGATGGTGGCGATGCCCCTCGGGTTCAAGTCGGCCATCCCAATCATTCTTCCTCATCCAAACTTCTCTCCTTGATGTCCAAACATTTAGTGTAGACTGTCCAATAGATTGGCGGTCAGTTAGAACTCTAGGAGTCTCACCCTCGAGATCGACATCAAAAGTGTCACGCCCCGACCCTCGGTTATGTGACCATCCTTCAATTTTGGTCGATTTTAAAAATGCGATATCCCAGAACTACATATCGCCGACCCTTTCATTTTTAATAGTACATGCGGAAGTAGTTATAAAAATCCCCAAACAATAAAGCAATGGGATATACAAGTAGGACTAGAAACTTGAACCCGAAAACCAACACCCTTATGTACATATACAACAACTCAGTCATACATGTACATATACAAGCCATGCTAAAAATGTTGTTTTCTACTCAAACAGATTCTACAGCAAAGGTCATCAAATAGGAGTGAAGTCTCAATCCTCATCAAGATCTTACTCTGGATCATCCTCGGGGTTCTCCTCAAGATACTCCTCTTCGGGTTCTTTCTTCTTAGGTTCTTCATCAGGGTCCTGAAATGTTGTCCCACAACCGGGATGAGATTACGTCTCAGCAAGTTCTACCCCCTAAGACCCGATTAGTAAACTAATACACCTGAGGGTTGCTATGCACAACATGAGTCAGAAGATTTACCTTGGCCTCAGATTCCACCTGCATATTAGCACATATCAAATATATATCCAAGCAATCACATCATTAATCGAAGCATCGATCAAATCGACCTAGCCGATTACACGCCAACAAGACCACTCACGGTTATTTCCACTCAATCAATCAATCCACAACATCAAATCAAAGCAATGATTAATCACATTAAATCACACTCAGATCGAATCATCGATCAATCGACCTAGTTGATTACAAGTCAGTCGAATCATTTTTAGGTCATTCATTCCATCTCATATAACCTCCAGTACACTTAGTCACAGAGCTCCATTAATACTCTCGGGCGTCGTTTTCGCACAGTGATTTTTTTCATCACCGAACCACGCCCGTCATAGATCATAGACAGTCTATGTGCGTTCTTTAAGGCGCCGTTTTCGCACAGTGATGTCCTTCATCACCGAACCACGCCTGTCACAAATCATAAGCAGTCTACGTGCATTCTTTAAGACGCCGTTTTCGCACAGTGATATTCTTAATCACCGAACCACGCTTGCCACAAGTCATAGACAGTCTATATGCATTCTTTAAGGCGTCGTTTTCGCACAATGATATTCCTCATCACCAAACCACGCTTGTTTATATTTCGTACTTGATCGGTCTCAGCCAATAGAATTCTCGGTTCACTCTCACGATTCTTTTCACTTTACAACTCATCATAGCATTATAAAGGTTAGAGAACCAAACTCGGCCATCTACCGATCAATCATTTAATTCCACTCAATTTCAATCAATTAAGGAATAATTCCCTAAATTGCACAATCAATTAAATTAAACACAATGTGGAGTTCAAATAAATAAACGGACTGCACCACGACGATCAGCTCGAAATTCCGATCACCGACCATCCCGGTTGAATTTCCGGAAAATAAATAATTAAATAATTAATTTCGAAAATTAAATAAATAAATACAATAAATTCAATTTAGCACAATATAAAGCTCAATTAAATAAACGGACTGCACCACGATCATCAGCATAAAATCCCGGTCACTGGCCATCTTAGTTGAATTTTCGAAAAATAAATAATTAAATAATTAATTCCGAAAATTAATATTTAATTCCTAAAAATTCCATTTAGGCATGAATTGCCTAATTAACACCCGATAAGGGTCGGGAAAAATCCCAAGAAGCATCGAATAAATACTATAGGCAATTCTCTATCTAAGTACACTAACCACCTAACTAATATGCAATACAATCACCTAATAATCGCTAATCCATTCTAATCTAACCACATAATTACATTTAATTAACACTAATCAATATTTAAGTATAATTAACAAACTAAGGAGGCATTTAAAAGATCCGCTTGGATCAAATCGACGAGCACGCGAAAAAGCTCGATCCTCTCCAAGGTGAGTCCACCAACCGGGGCCCGGAACGGCCCAAAATCGGCCACGCAAGCCCGCAGCTTGGCTGGAGATTCTGTTCCCGCGCTGTTGATCTTGCTGATTTGATGAAGAGGGGCCTTCAAGCAGCTGAATGGAGCGGCCAAGAGATCGAGGAACGGTGGCTGATGGGCTTGGCGAGCGGAGCTGCTGCGGCTCAGTTCTAACGAAACGGGGTGACGCTGGCGGAGAGGTGCCGCTGGTTTCGGTGGCTTCGCTGGGTTGATGAAGGAACGAACGCGCGGCTTCGTGGCTGGGTCAACATATTCACTGAAGAAGCAACTTCGGTTTCACTAGCTGACCGAAGATGGCTGCGCCGCGGACGTGTGGCCAAGGGTTGCAGGGGCTGTTCGGTGGAGGTGGCCTCAAGAGAGAAATGAAGAAGCTGCTTCGTCCGTTGAACCAGCGAGAAGCAGAGAAAATGAAGAAAAAGGGAAGACAGCTAGGGGATGTCGGCCGAATGAGGGGATAAACATTGACTCAAGTCAATGAAATAAAGCCAAAGAAAATTAATCCTGCAGAGGCTGTCGGCTGGAGAAAGGAAAACGCACGAGAGAGAAAAGGGTAAAAAGAGAGAGAGAAAAGGAGAGGCACGGATGTGAGGGGGTTCGTGCGTGCGTCTTCGACGAAGAGAGAGAGAGAAGTCAAAGGAGGGAACGTGCGCAGCAAGGGGGAAAGAAATAAGGAAGAAAAATTAAAGAAAATTAAAAGAATTTTCTATAATCCAAAAATTATTGTCCTATTTGCTTTTGTTTAGCTCAAATTGGTCCCCAAAAATCTCCATGCTAAAGTACTCAACCCTTACTTGCTTTCTTGTACAAAATTTTCTTCAAACAACAAGTTTTGGACAACAACAACGGCAGTTTCCTTCAATTCCGAATTTTAATTCATTTCTTTTCGAAATCCTATTTTCCGAACAAACAAATGCGGTTGAAGTCCAAGTTCAATTCAAAAAAATCCCAAACAACTTCCATTCGCCAAATCACTCACACAAAATGCCAAAAATCTTTTCAAATTGGCCAATCTGAATTTCCGTTCATTTTCCGAATTGTCCGCAACGATTTTCCGTGAAAATCTCAAACTCGCCGGAAATTCCTCAAAATGTGAGTCGACGTTCCTAGAATGACTCATGACACGACAGCACTTCCAATTTCTGAAATCGAATTCAAATTTGCGGTTATTTTCAATCAAACGTGATTTTAGTGTGACCTTGCCTACCGGGTAGCTTTAGGAATTCTTGGTATAATTGACCCGTTGTCTATTTTCTTCGAGCTACTCGTACCTCTTCGACATATTAGCGACTCTCGATGGTCGTGAAAATCTCGAGGTTTCAAATACGGACACAGGGTACCAAAACGATAGGAAAAATCAGTCTAGTGCCGGTTGACAAGAGTTTTCTAATTTAGTGGTGTCACCCACGATTAGTAACGTATCTTAGTCGAACCGACATATCTCTGATATCAAATCGATTTATATCTGTGTCATAATGACCTCTAAAGATGGATATGGTCGGTAGTTCGGTCTATCGAATTCTCAAGTCGTTATCATTTCAGCTTAAAATTCCTTAATGGGCTTCCCATATAGATAGTTATCTCACGGTTACCAACTAAAGAAAAACACTATAGTCGCATTGACGAAAGGCCCATCTTATCCGATCTAAATCAGAACCTGAAAATCAAGATATCACAAAAAGTATCATCCAACTGAAGGCCATCCCATGCGGAAAATCCTGTCCTTTTGGGCCAGGGCATTTCATCATACTATCACGGATTAGGTGGCACAGGTAGACCGTATAACCATTGTTGACCTTGAACGTTAGCTTGGTTTGTTCCTCAAACGAATTAGTTCTATGGCCAGAAATGCAAAGCAGGCAATATATCACAATCATCTGGATAATGCGCATATTGACATCCAAATGTCGCCTCTTAGGATCCTGAACTGATTGCCTCACTTGTTCCGAAAAAAATATTATTTGTCATAGTCATATAAGTATCATCAACAGCTAAGTGCCTCCAATCTCCCTTAGATTAATGCTTAAGAGTAATCGATATTCCATTCACAAAGGATTCATAAATCGTCACATCAAATTAGCACGAAGTCGTTTTAGATCTTCAGAATAGATCTCCTCAGAAATTGACCGAAAACCAATCCAACCTCCCCACCTAAACCGTCTGAACAAAACTCTATCCCATGTGAAAAACTCAAAGTCTATCTCTTGTCCTTCCTACACACTTCTAGCGCCAAATATTCGATATCTATCAAGGCAAATCTTTGTGTTGGTAATTATTATGGAAGTTGTCAAGACGGATTATAATTTGATGAAAATTTTGCAGATGCTCGAACGAAGACCGTATAAAGAAACGAATGATAATACGGCTTGTGTTTCTTTTCCTTTCTAATTCGAACCCAGTGGGCAATTGGCGTACATGCCGGTTTGAAAGTATTGTGCGCGTATTTTCTGTGAGGAGTGGAGGCAACTTTGCTACTTCAATTTGCTTTATTTAATAAAAGCGAAAGCGCACTTGAGATGATTCTGTCCAGTTGAGATTATTCAGTGACCATAATGGCTGGCAACTGTTGTTTTGTCCTAGATTGACAATATCTAAAGGACCAATTGGTGAGACAACCTCTGAACTATTCTTGACCAGATTCATTTGGCTAAGGAAAGTGTGTACCCTTGGAGATGATGAAAATATATCTTTGGGGATCATGTGCTTGGTGCTCCATTATCGATTCTACGTGTTACATGCTTGATTGGGAGGTCTGAGTATGGTTGTCTTGATGTGTTGGACTGGTCAAAAATCACATTTTATAAGCAACTTTTGCAATTTCCTATGCTCATTGTGAAGAGAATCCTCCAGACAAAAAGAAGAAGAAGTGGTAACTCATTGGGAACAGAATCCACCAAACACAAGAAAAAGGGTACGAACCACATGCTTGTTACATTCAATCCACCAGAATCCACTAATTAGAAACAGCAAATCAAACTTCCCCACATACCATCGTCACCAAACTGAATCTCTAAGATAAAACCTAATGCTATCAAAAAGCCTTCAAAACAGGATTGATAGCCAAGAGACAACACTACAAATTATCTTCTTTTGTTTTTCACTCCTTCCTTTTTTTTATAAAAGTGACGAGCAAGGATAATGAATCGAGGTGCGAGTGTGTGTCGATACAAGTAAACGTGGGTTAGTATAAAAAGAATTACCTTAAAGTACATGATTTTGCGCCAAATTTTGGTTCCCACTTGTTCCGCATCTCATTCTAAGAGGTGCTTAGTGTCAGCATGAGTAACATTTGACAAATATGTCACTTAGATTCACAATTTTATATTAAAGAGATAATAAATCAATTGTTGAAGAAAAACAATTTCTACATTTTGGAGACTACATAATCAAATCATAGGAAAATGGAGCTGAAAGGTGACTCCTAGTTTAAGAAGCACCAACACTCTTCGGGAGCTTTCGTGTCATGTTTGAAACTTCGACACTCAGTTAACAAGTCTCAGAAAATCCGACACACGGTCAACTCTCCTCGACATGCTCTAACACGAGAGCTTGGAATTTCGACACGTGATTCCGACATGCATTGGGTCAATTTTAAAAATTTCCAATACTTGGGGGTCAAAATATAAATAGATGAAAAATAATAAAAATAACAAAAATAGGAAACCAAGAACCCAAACTAATCATCTCCTTTCTCCTCCCTCCATTGTAGTAGAAGATAAACCACCACTCCAATCCGGCTAGCCTCCGCCATCTTCCTCCACCTCCCCACCATCGCTGCCAACCTTCTTTGCCCCCATCGAAGGAGCTCGACAAGTTATGCGCATTGGCCACCATTGTTGCTAAGCTCCGACCAGTTGATCCTTAGTAGTCGGGAGGTGGAAACGAGGCATCGCAAATGTTGACCCTACAGTCGCCTCGGTGCCTATTCTCTCTCCCCGTTGCTTTTACTAGATCCGGTGGTGGCGCACGGTCCCTTTCTTCCTTGCCGCTAGGTGTGAGCCGACAAGTTAGGTGTGATTCGGCATTGGACGATCAGTGCAGAAGTCGTGGCTTGCGAAGGAAGGCTGAGTGAGGAGCGTAGGGAAGGAGGAGGCTGAGCTTGTAGTTGAAAGAGCTAGTAATAACATCTAGAGGGAGGTGAATAGGTATAGATACAATTTTCTTGCAAGACAGAATAGTAATAAATTCTCTCTCAAAGATAATTGGCTAAGAACATAAATAGCTTTAAATAATTATATAGAGCATCGAATAAAAGTAAGGAGTTAAGGAAAGTAAATTGAAACACAAAATTTATAGTGGTTCGACTTAGATCAAGCCTACGTTCATTCTTCTGCACTTACAGCCCACTGGCTAGATTTCATTATGAATCAAAAGAGATTTTACAGTCTCGCGTCCTTGACTTCTTAGTGTAGAACCTCTACTACACTTTACAAAGTCTCACAGGTGTTTGCTCTCTCTTTTGAGTACGACTTTTAGCTCGAAAACTGAAGTAGCAAAGAACTCAGAAGCTTCAGACATTGAAATTTTTCTTTCATGCACCACCTCGAACAACTTAAGAGTTTTCCTTATATACTCCTCCATGCCTCTACAACCGTTGACACTTTTCAAATGAGTTCTTCCAATTTACCCGTTGGACATAATCAATTAAGGAGATCTTGAGTCATTTAAGGATTGTGATGATAGCCCATCAATCATGCTCACCCATACAATCAGGATCTTAGTTTCCATAAGTAGAACATTCTAAGTTTGTTCGCTCTTCAAAATATCTTCATATTAGAGAGGATTCCAATAAGAATAAGTGATCATAATATGCTATGTCTAGCCATAATATCTTCCATAAACCAAACGAATTGAATCCTTAAAGATAAACATTCTTCTAGATAAGTCTTCATTCTTCGGTCTATAATCTGTCAGTGAGGTCAGACTTTGAGGTTAAAGTCTAGTAGTCTTCAAACTTTGACAATTGTGTCTAGAGTTCTTCAGACTATGGGAAAGGTTTTATCAGTTCCAAAACAATAATGAGTTTTCTCCAACAATCTCCCCCTTTTTTTATGGTGACAAAACTTTCCTGCAGATTTGAAAATTTTTAACCTGCAAAACAACACTTAAGCCAAACATGATATCTTATAAAAGTAAGTTGATTAGGACTTGGATAACATCTATTATGCATCCATTAAAGACATGTTAATCTAGCAAGATAAAATAACTATCCATCCATAATCAGTATCACAGGCTAAGTTACTGCAAACTTCAAAGATTCAAATCAAGATAGCAGTCAAAGGTCCAAAGTCAGAAGTCCAAAAACATCCAAACATCAAAATCAAACCAAAAACTCAAAAGGATAGATAAATTTGCACAAATCTACACCACTTCTTCCCCTTTTTGTCAACAACAAAAAGATTAAGTGATAAACAAGCAAAAAGATTGAAAGAGTTGAGTGAAAATTAGGGCTGTTTTGGAATCTGAACGAGCTAAAATTCTCCCATGGATTTGACTGTGTTCTCAAGCTTTCCAAGGGTTTCCTTCAATTGCTGTAAATATTCACCTTTCACAGTATCTTGCACTTGAGTCTTTAGGGCGAATAGTTGTTCTTGCAGAGAAACTGAAGTGGTCAAGAAAGCTTTCTTTATATCATTTATCTCAAACTCCAGGCCATATTGCTGTCTCCTTAAATCTAATAGGATATCCAGCAGTCTTGAAAATTTTGCTGTTTGTTCTGTTGCAGCACTAGGTCCAACTGAGTCAGTTGCAAGAGTCTTGAGATTGGAGAGTTCTTTAGCAGTTCGTCCACCATGACTAGGAATGGATATCTCAAAGTTTGCTTCAAGTTAAAGAGAGGCATACACATCCTTTGGATCTGCTACAGATTGACTAACATCACTAGTAGGAGATACTAGAGCAGGTAAAGAAATACCTTGTTGTTCTGCAACTCCCCCTGTTTTGTGCCTTTAGGTGGAGAAAATAATTCTTCTTCCTGTTCTACTTCAGCTTCAACACTTGAGTGATGTGTCCATTTTCCTCTTTCTCCAGCAGTTCCGCTCTTTGTCTTTTTAGAGTCACTAGACAAAGATACAGCCAATGTTGGTTCAAAAGAGTCCTCTTGACCCTCTTCTTCTTCTTCTTCTTTTCCTCCTTCATCTGTTCTTCCTTCTTCTTCGTATGTTCTCATTGCTTCTCTTCTCTCATCTCTCTTCCCAATCTCTTCTTCTTCTGCTGTCTTTCTTCCCTATTGAAAGCTAACAAAACTCTATAAATTCTTTAAGGCAAAGGCAAAGAGAGTAATGTCATCCTCTTCGTCTTCATCTTCCAAGATGAGTGCTTTCCTCTTCTTGATAGGTTCAGTCAATGGTTCCTTGCCTTTCTGCTTTGTTGCTGCAGAGTCTTGCTTTGCCTTGATAGGAGAATTCTCCTTCATGCTCTCTAAAGCCTTGTTGAGCTCCTTTAAAGGCATTTTAGTGACCATCTTCAATCCAATCACCATTGGAGCAATGCTTTGCATACACAAAGGAGTAGGCATATGAATGTCGAAGTGTCTGAAGAGTCTTGTGATAAGAGCAAAGTAAGGGAGTTGTCCCTTGTCCTTCACCACTGTCCTATACATGTGCATGAGGATAGCATGAGGCAGAGAGAACTTGTAGCCAATTTTGATGGCGTGCATCAACTTTGCTTCTAAACGAGAAACATCAATCTTTGACGTAGACTTGGGCCGGATATAGTTAATCACGATCTTATGAAGCAAGATGTTGGAAGCATTCATCATTGTATAAGAAATTTTGCCTTCAGCAAACTTGTCTTGTACAAGTTCTAGTGTAGCATGAGCAACTGATACATTGATTGGTTGGAAACACCATTTTTCCACCCCCAATCACACCAGCCAAGGTGTCTACATCGACCACAAATTCCTTATCCCTAACTATAAAGGAAAATCTATTCGCATCCAAAAATGATAGATTTGAATAGAAATAAGTTGTAAGTGCTAGATAGGCAACTGTTGTCTCAAAGCAAAAACATTCCATTTGAAGGAGAGCAAACTTCTCCCTTAGATTTACATTCACTGAATCAAGAAAATCAAAATCAACACTTCTAGGATTCATAACCCCTCGCTTCAGCAAATTTGAGTAGGTTTTCTTATGATCCTTAGAGCGGAAAATACTTGCTCCTTCACCACGAACATTTGCAGCCACTTCGATCTTGGGCTGAAAATGTGTGAACATCCTTTCATCATCGTCTTTTCCTTCAGGCTGATTGAAAGTACCAAAACGTGGGTCACTCGGAAAGTTGGCAAATGTTCTATCAGCCAACCCTTTAGGCGCAATGTCTATCTTTTCCATATCACGCAGGAATAAAGTTTCATTCTTATAACCCCTCTCTCTCAAAAATTCATCGATCAAAGTCATTGCGGTACCACATTCTTTCAACTTAGAATAAAGTTTGAAAAGAACTTGAGGAGTCAGCGTTCTTACAAGTTCTATCTCTTCCACAATTTCTTCTTCTAGTTGATTCCGAGGAGGATCTTGTGTTCTATATTGAGAAGACTGGCGTGGTTGAGAATGTTGTTGTTAACTTTGCTGCCGTCGCTAAGGAGAGTCATCTTCCTCGGTCAGGTCAAAGTGAGTAGGACTCTCACGCATATGCTGTGCTCCCCGCTAGTGATTTTAGAAGACTTTCTTGAAGACATAGTCGCTTTCTGAGTGAAATTCTCGAACGCGTTCATGAAAAAGGTGAGATCTTTTTGGAATAAACTAGAGAGAAAGTGAGAGCAAGTGAGAATTTCATATTCTAGGGTTTGAGAGTGAAAATAAAGAAGATGAAAATCAACAATACATAAAGCAGATGGAACGACGTATTCGGATCGTCATAAAGGGAAAAGTTAAAATTGCCTTTTTGAAAATGTAAAACTACCATAAATTCAAAAACCGAAAAAGATAATTTCTAAAAATAAAATAAGTAAATGATGATTCAAAAAGTAAATGTATATTTTTAAGTTTTTATCCAAAAATTAAATTACTAGAACAGAGATAACTTACAATCGCAACTTTTGGTCATTCTAAGTCTGAACATCCTTAGACTTTAACTGATGAAGTGTATAATGTTCAGTCTAGTGCAAATAGACTCAAATAGACTTTTCTCCAGTGGTTTTGTAAATATGCCTACCAGTCGATTCTCTGAGTCAATAAACTGTATCATAACTTCTCCATTCTAAACATGATCTCTAATAAAATGATGTTTAATCTCTATATGCTTTACCCTTGAATGAAGAATTGGATTCTTTGTGAGATTAATGGCACTAGTGTTGTCGCATTTGATCTTGGTACAAAATTCTTCAATTCCAAAGTCTCTTAGCTATTACCTTATCCATAAAATTTGAGAGCAGCAACTTCCAAGAGCTATATATTCTGCTTCAGTTGTTGAAAGAGCTACGATACTCTGTTTTCTTGAAAACCATGATACCAGCTTGTTTCCAAGCAATTGACATATACCAGAGGTACTCTTTCTGTCCACTTTGCAACCCGTTAAATCTACGTCTAAATATCCAAGAAGAGTAAAGTCTCATTTTTTGGAATACCACAGATCTAGCTTTGGAGTTGTTACAACGTATTTGATGATGCGCTTTGCAGCAGTTAGATGAGATTCTTTGTGATTTGAGTGGAATATAGCATAGACACGAACACTAAATAAAATGTCAGGTCTAGATGTAGTAAGGTAAATAAGTGAACCAATTATGCTCCTGTATAGCTTTTGGTCTAAACTCTTCCCTCCTTCATCTTTATCCAGTGTCGAAAAACTTGACATAGGCATCTGTGTCTTTTTGCAATTCTCCAATCCAAATTTCTTGATAAGATTATTTGCATATTTTTCTTGGTGAATGAAAATTCCTTCCTTTGATTGTTTAATTTGTAAACCCAGAAAAAAAGTTAACTCACCCATCATACTCATCTCGAATTCATCCTGCATACATCTAGAAAATTTCTTGCATAGATATTCATTAGATAATCCAAATATGATATCATCAACATAAATTTGAACAAGTAAAAAATCTTTACCTTCTCTTTTAATAAACAAAGTAGTGTCTACCTTTCCTTTAATAAAACCATTTTGAGTTAGAAATTTACTTAACCTTTCATACCAAGCTCGAGGTGCCTGCTTTAGTACATATAGGGCATTTTTTAGTTTATAAACTAAATCTGGCTTTCTTGGATCTTCAAAACCAGATGGTTGTTTCACATAGACTTCTTCTTGAATAAATCCGTTTAGAAATGCACTTTTTACTTCCATTTGGAATAACCTGAAATTTTTATAGCAAGCAAAAGCAAGCAATATTCTAATTGCTTATAACCTCACTATTGGTGCATAGGTCTCATTATAGTCTATTCCTTCTTCTTGCGTATATCATTTAGCCACGAATCTTGCTTTGTTTCTAACTACTTTTCCTTTTTCGTCCACCTTGTTCCTGAAAACCTGTTTTGTTCCAATAACAGATTTACCTTTAGGTTTAGGAATTAATTCCCAAACATCGTTGATGCTAAACTATCTGAGCTCTTCTTGCATGACTTCAATCCAACTTTCATCAGTCAAGGCTTCTTCTATAGTTTTAGGTTCAATTTCAGAAACAAGTGCTAAAGCACTAGACTCTTCTCTCCTTTTGGATCTGGTACGAATTCCTTTATCAATGTTGCCAATGATAAGTTCTTTGGGATGAGTTGACTTGCACTTCCAGTTGCTAGTTGGTTTGTAAATTTGTTGATCCTTTACGTCAATTGATTCTTCTGGAAAATCTTGTAGTTGATCTTTAGGAGTCTGAACCACTTCGGGGAAAGTAGACTTTGGAGGGTCTGGAATAGGTTTAGAATCTTCAGGTTGAGTCTAATCTAGTTGAATCTGCATAGAGTCTTGGAATTTGATGTTCATAGATTCTTTCACAGACTGAGTCTTCTTGTTATATACTCTGTAAGCTTTGCTTGAGATTAAGTACCCAAGGAAAATTCGTTCATTTGATTTTTCATCAAACTTACCAGTTTAATCATTTGTGTTCTTCAAAATAAAACACTTACAACCAAACACATAAAAATAAGAAACATTTGGCTTTTTTTCCTTTAAAAACTTCATAAGGAATTTTCTCTAAAATTGGCCTTAAAAACACTCTATTAATAATATAGCAAGCTGTAGAAACTGTTTCGGCCCAAAATCGAGAAGAAATTTTACTTTCAATTAAAAGAGTTCTTACCATCTCCTGCAAAGATCTATTCTTTCTTTCCGTAACTCCATTTTGCTCTAGAGTATAAAGGGAAGAGAAAACATGCTGGAAACCAGATTCATCACAGAATTTTGCAAAATCTTAATTTTCAAACTCACCTCCATGGTCTGTCCGAATTCTTGAAATAGCATATCATTTTTCATTCTGAACTTTCTTTGCAAATTTTGAAAAATAAGAAAAAGTTTCAAACTTACTTGCCAAGAAGAAAACCCATGTGAAAGGAGAATAATCATCCACAATTACTAGACGGTATTTCTTTCCACCAAGACTTTGAGTTCTGTTTGATCCAAAGAGATTTATATGCAGAAGCTGCAAAACACGATTAGTAGAAACTTGATTTATAGGTTTAAAAAAACTTCTAACCTGCTTTCCCAAAACACACGGTGTGCATAGATCAGTCTTTTGAAAATTTAGATTGGGGAGTTCACGAACAAGTTTCTTAGAGGAGATATTGGCAATCTACTTCATATTAACATGGCCAAGCTTTCTATGCCAAAGATTTGCTTCATCTTGAATGGAGATTAGACATTGAGAGTTTTCTGGTTTTATATCTATTCCCATGTCTTCGTCCAGTGAAGGATTGAGATAGATCTTTACTAATTCTCAAACAAATTCCTTCTTGGAAATTGATGTTGAATCCCGTGTCACACAGTTGACTAATGCTGAGTAGATTGTAATTTAATCATTCTACCAAGGAAACATTGTTGATTGTGAGACTTCCAATGTTCACAGTTCCACATCCAACAATTTTTCCTTTGCTATTTCTACTAAAAGAAACTTTTCCACCATTTATTTGCACAAGCTTAATGAAAGAGCTTGAATCTCCAGTCATGTGTCTCGAACAGCCACTATCCAAATACTACTTGATCTTCTTCTTGATAGTGACCTGCAATTACAAAAAGAACTCAAGCTTTCTTTGGTATCCATATTTTCTTGGGTCTAGGGGAGTTAGTACAAAATACAGTCTTTGACCATTCCTTCTTAACAAGTCTCCAAACCATGGGACATTCTTTCTCAAAATTAACTGAGCTGTTACACTTTAAACATTTGAGAGCACTTTGGCCAACAGCTTTTATAAAAACTCTTTGAAAATGATTTCTGTAAAACATTTTTGTAGATTTTTGTTCGATTCTTTCATTTACTTTTAGAAAATCAATTAAAGGAATAGTTTCCGGTGTCATACCCAAACCAGATTTATTGAAATAGGGTCTTTGTGCGAAAGAATATTTTTTAACTTCTCAGATCCTATTGAAAACATTTTTGTGATATTTGAAATGTTTTTTTTTTTAATTTTAAAAATACTTTCTTTTGAAAGAGAATCTGTATTTTTTTTCAAATTAGCAAAAATTTTTGTCTAGATTTTCAAAATTTTCTTTCCATAAGGTTTCTTGTTGCTTAAGTTTAGAATTCTCTCTCTTTGGTTCGGAAATCCTTTTAAGAGAGGTTTTGAGAATGAGACAGAGTTCATATATTTTCTTCGAGACTTTAGCAGGAATTTTTAAATTACTAACCTTGATTTCGCTGTCTGAATTTGAGTCTGAATCATGTTCCAACTTTGAATTTGATTCGAGTATGCCATTAGACATATGTTGGCATACTCTTCATCACTTTCCTCATACTCTGTATTACTCCATATTTCTGCTTTGAGAGTCTTCTTAAAGTTCTCAGTTCTTGCTTTCTTTTTCTTCAACAAAGAGCAGTTGGGTCTGATGTAAACTTTTTTCTTGCATTCAAAACATACCACATCTTTGTTGATTTCCTCAATCTCAGTTGATATGTTCTAGAATTTTTGAGTGCCTTGCTTCTTCCAATTAAATCTTTTTCTCTTTCTGTTCAGTTTCCTGAATCTCTTTATCATGATTGCTAGCTCTTCATCGTCCAAGTCATCTTTAGAATCTGTATCATTATAATCATCGTTAGATTTTAAAGCAATTGATTTCTTACCTTTGGAATCTTCTTCCTCATTGATCTGCTCCGCTTCATATGATTGAAGTGTGCTGACTAGTTCGTCTATAGAGAGCGGTATGATCCTATGGGTTTCTCTTATTGAAGTTTTCACATAATTCCAATCTTTGAAAAGTCTACGCAGCAGTTTATTGACCTTCATCGGTTCTAAGATTGGTTGTCCCTAATATGCTAGACCATTTATAATTTCTGTGAGACAACTAAAACATGTCAGTGATAGATTCTCCTGGTTTCATCTTGAAGGCTTCATACTGTTCAAGTAGAATATTGATTTTTGTTTCTTTAACTCAATCAGTTCCTTCATAAGTGACGTGCAACCTATCCCAGACTTCTTTGGCTGTTTCACAAGATGAAATTATGTTATACTCAGTATGAGATAACGCACAATATAAAGAATAAATGGCTTTCGCATCAAGAGCTTGTCTTTTGGTTATTTCTTCTTGTGCTATTTTGCCAGCCAACTTCTTTTCCTCTTTCTAAAATGGATGTAGTTTTGGGAATAATCCCTTTTTCTACTACGTCCCATTCCAGGGAATCTTTCGATCTTACGAATGCATTCTTTTTTTTTTCCACACATTATATTCTTAGCCATTAAAATAAGGGGGTCTGGTGTTGCTTTGGCCTTCAACCAAACCTGGAGCTAAAATACTAGTCATAGATCTTTAACTCAGAAGTAAAAACGCATCAATAAAAAGAACACACAAGCTCTGATACCAATTGAAAGGGGTAGTAATAACACCTAGAGGGAGGTGAATAGGTGTAAATATAATTTTCTTGCAAGACAGAATAGTAACAAATTCTCTCTTAAAGATAATTGACTAAAAACGTAAAAAGCTTTAAATAATTATATAGAGCATCAAATAAAAGTAAGGAGTTAAGGAAAGAGAATTAAAACACAAAGTTTATAGTGGTTCGACTTAAATCAAGCCTACGTCCACTCTCCTGCACTGATAGCCCACTGGCTGGATTTCACTATGAATCAAAAGAGATTTTATAGTCTCGCGTCCTTGACTTCTCAGTGTAGAACATTTACTACACTCTTAAAAAGTCTCACAGGTGTTTGCTCTCTATTTTGAGTACGACTTTTAGCTCGAAAACTAAAGTAGCAAAGAACTCGGAAGCTTCAGACATTGAAATTTTTCTTTCACGCACCACCTCAGACAAATTAAGAGTTTTCCTTATATACTCCTCCATGCCTCTACAACCGTTGGCACTTTCCAAATGAGTTCTTCCAATTTACCCGTTGGACATAATCAATTAAGGAGATCTCGAGTCATTTAAGGATTGTGATGATAGCCCATCAATCCTGCTCGCCCATACAATCAGGATCTTGGTTTCCATAAATAGAACCTTCTAAGTTTGTTCACCCTTCAAAAGATCTTCATATCGGAGAGGATTCCAATAAGAATAAGTGATCATAAAATGCTATGTCCAGACATAATATCTTTCGTAAACCAAATGAACCAAATCCTTAAAGATAAACATTCTTCTGGATAAGTCTTCATTCTTTGGTCTAGAATTTGTCAGTGAGGTCAGACTTTGAGGTTAAAGTCTAGCAGTCTTCAGACTTTGACAGTTGCGTCTAGAGTTCTTCAAATTGTGGGAAAGGTTTTGTCAGCGTTTTCTCCAACAGTAGTTTGATTGATTTAGTGTCGAAGATCAAGTGCACATCCATAGACTTATGTGGCCCGTAAACGAAGGACCCTCTTTTCTCCCTCCGCCACTTATATTTAATCTTAAACACACTATGGATGATATTAAAATTCTTGTAGTCCAAAAATGAATGAATTTTATTAACTTTTAATTTTTTTTCATCTAATTTAGCTACATAATTTAGATGTTCGGATTGGAGTGTAATTGCGATTTTATCTTGGCAAATCTTTGAAGAGGGTTTTCGTTATTTCATCTTTTCTTCCCATGACCTATTATGTGTATAAAAAAGTGCACTGATTAGAAAAGTTTGATGTTGATATGCACAACAAAAATAAAAGTATGTGAATATTTGAATGGTTTAAGAAGTCATTCTAAAATTGTATTACATTATTACTTTATCAGCTATTCTTTTTTTGACATGGCAATATATTATTCCTCTTACTTATTATGGTTTTCTATTTTTATTTGATTTTATTAAATAAGGTATTATAGTGATCAATAGTTCAATGAAGATCCTACCCAAGTTTCTCCATACAAGAATAGGGAGATCGAGAAAGACTAAAATAATTTAAAAAAATACTTTCCTAACATGAATGAGCATAACAAAGTGAATTTGGATTATGTAAATTCATTATAGACTCTATTATTATTATTTACTTATTTGTAAATTTAAATGATAATTTATCATTTATATATAAAAATTATATTTAATATATAATATATTCCAAATATAATATATTCCAACATGTCGGAATACTTTATTTTTTGAAAAAAATTATGTATCGGCGTGTTGTGTCGTGTCGTGTCACGTGTCACGTATCGGTATTGGTGCTACATAGGCTACATGTGAGCATTTGATTTTTTTGAGCTTTGTCTTCTTCTCTTGAAAGAAACGAAGATCAAAAGCAAAGGAGGAAAATGGGAAGAAACAAAGGAAGAAATGTTAGTGTTTTTTTTTTTTTCCTTTGTGTGGCTTGTAATTTTTTATCCAAGTTCTTTTTGGGACAAAAGTATTCATATTTTAGTCTTTGAAAAAATCACATGCTCGCTAGCTGGCAAACGTTTGACCGATTGGTGAGTTTAGGTACTTATATGAGATTGATTTAGTCATTTTTAATTATTAGTTGAAATAATATCTATTTTAAGCCATTTTTTTAAAATAAATGACTCTACTCTATGCTCTTTTTAGAATATTCTTGAATAATAACTATGTAGCCTTTCTATTAATTAAAAAAAAAAATGCAATGGAAATGAACCACTGGAGTCAAGCCTTGGATTCGCATGTAGAAGGTAGAAGGTGGTGGGGGCCACCTCTCATCAAAATCAACTTTGATAATTTTTCTTTACAAAGCAAAGTTGTATAGAGGCAAGCTAGCGCGAAAGTAAGCAAATATTTCCTTGTGCTTTCCACTAAGAGAAAACAACAAATAATAACAGGTGAGATATGATCAAATCACATGGAGCATCCAACCTTAGTGGACGCTATATACTTTTGAAGTGCCATTTTTCATTGAAATCCAAATGCAAAAATCCTCTTATGAACTTTGAATAAATATTCTTCACACCTAAACGAAGACTTTCTAATGAACTTTCTTGCATGAAGTATCCAATTGTGTTGGAAATGATTTGCACTTTGATTTGACCGGAAGCAACACCACTAAGCAAGTGGGTTCCCAAAAGAAGCATCCAATGAAAAAGCCCCACCCAAGCAAAAAATCCTTTACTCTAAATTAATAGAAAATAAGCTATTGACACAACAATTAATCATTTAAACGTGTTATAAAAAAGTTCTCATTTCTTTGAATTTATACATTAGAACCAATTATTTTCAACTAGATATAAAGCTTGATCTATTTCCATTACAAAAGGTTATAAAATTGTTTGATGACCATTGCTTTGTGAAATGTGGGAAAAAAAAAAAAAGGCAATGGGTACATGTGCCTCTCCGCATTTGGTGCGTGAATGTATCAGATTCCTCCTCTAATACTTGTTGAGCATACTATTAGTTAGTTATGTATTGTGATGAAATTGTATCATTAACTCTTTTAATTTATCAGCATCTAATGCCATGATAGTTAGCTTTAAAAAGTCTAAGTGAATGTGCACAATCCCAAATATAGAATATGCTCCTAGTATCAAGCATTTATGTACAAATATAAGTTAAGCAATTTATTACACTCGTTATATGCATATTAAAAAAAAAAAAAGAGTAGTCTTTACCAAAAAAAAAAGAAAAAAGAGTAGCGACAGAGGAATGCTGAACTACTTTATAGTGGTTTGGTCCAAATCAGTGCCAACTCCATTTTCAGAGACTGTTCGGGAGTTATGCCTAATCAACTATATTTGAAGCCTTGTACATAGATTGGTTCACAATGGAGCCCACATTCATTTATAAACATGGCACACTCTTTTACAAAAAAAAAAAAATGTTCTCACATTGATTTCTCAAGAATTTGATTGCAAAGTGTATGCAAGAGGGATTTTGCAATATTACCCAAGGCAATGAGTTATTCTATTTATAGGGAAAAAGAACAAAGTCAAATAGCCATTTAAAGCACTTCAAATGGTTAGTTGAATTGAACGGACAAATCCAAATCCAAAACTGCAGGAGCTGGATGTTTGGAGATAAACTAGCCTGGCGTTCGTTCATTACTTAGTTGAAAATGCCCAAATTTTATTTTATTGCAAAAGAGATAGATTTTGTTAATTATTTTGCAGCCAAAGAAGTGAAAATGGCATTGGGGCTAGGGGCGAGTATGGTCCAAGTTGGGCTGGTCCATCCCCTAACCCTAAGACCAACTCACACAATATTGATCCATAATTTTTTGGACCGATAACCGACCCTATTGAGCCTAGAACCGAGAACCGAATTGACCCAATGGGCTTGGTCCAGTTCCAAGATTAACCCAGGATTAACCGATAATTTTTTCAATTTCATTTTTGTTTTACTCCCTAAAAAGGCAAACTTGCCATCTCAAATTACATATCCATCAACAATGTGGCATTATGCAACCAAATTATAAATACCGGTATATATTCAACAAATTTAAGATAAGGTTTTTTTTTTTTTTTTTGGGTAAAGGTAAGGTATGTATTAACTTTAACCCAAAACGGAACTACACAAAAGGAAGGAGAACCGACACTAACAGAAGGAACTTGCACTCATGGTAACATTAAGAAATGTCAATAAGAGTGCAAGGGTGTCATGGTAACCAAAAAGAAACCAGGAGGTAAACAAAACCTCAGCTCAATAAAGAGAAGAAAAACAAAGGCGAAACCAAAGCTCAAATTGAAAAGATAGATGGGTTAAGGCTCCAACTCTGTTGCATCCTCCCATTGACTATGGTGTCTGGCACCTATTGGAAGGTCATAGCCTTGTCCTTGACAACCTTGGCTCGGCGTTTCTTCATAGCCGGCAGGAAAAGATTGTGATTACGGAAAAGGATATTGTTCATTTCCTTTCAAATAATATTGCATAAGACTCCAAAAGCGTATTGAGCACGAATGTGGTGGAAGGAGTCTCCATATAGGTACTTGATGGCCCAATGAAGGTTATCCAACCACGTATTATTACGCAAAGCAAGGTTACATCTAGTAGCTCATAATATAGCGAAAGCACCAGTAATACGACACCCAAAAGAAAAGGTGATCAACATAATCAAGACAACAAGCACAAAAAGGACAGTTAGCCTCCGGGATTCTGTCATAAGTAAGTAACATTACTTGAGTGGGCGGTCTATTCCTAGTGATTATCCATAGATAGAATTGGAAACGGGGTAAAAGTGTGCTGTTCCAAATAAAAAAGGCTCAAGGCATGGGACGCCCTATAGGCTGAATGAAGTTCCAAGCCAAGGCGGTAGAAAAAACTCCAGACGGGTGACCCAGCCAGCAAATTCGGTCAGTGTCTTGGTTTAGGATAGGAAGAGGCTCATGCTAGGAAGCGATTGTGTCAAGGACTCTAGTTGCCGTGCCAGAGTAAGAGAAGAAGTCAGCGACTGTAGCTTGGCGAGGCAAACTTTAGCGATATATGTCTGTGTCAGAGAAGATCAAATTCAGAGGGTCTCTCGAGTGCCAATTATCAAACTAGAAAGAAATAGAGCGACCATTTCCCACATGCCATTTGAATACAAGGCGAAACTCCTGTCAAAGGTCAAGCAACTTCTTCCACGACCAAGAGCAAAAGGTCGGTTTAACAGATATCCAAAAGTTCTTTTTCTTCATAAACGTAGAGTGAATCCATTTGCACTACAAGGACTCCTTATCCAAAAATAAATTCCATAGGTGTCTTAACATAGTTGCCTTGTTGCATTCGCGCAATCTTCGAATACCTAGGCCTCCTTCATCCTTTGGAAGGCACACATTGTTCCAGGCCACTTTCGCACCTTCGGTTCCAAGGTCCAGGCCTTTTCAGAGGAATTGCCTAAGAACTTGCTCAATAGTATCGAGAACTGACCTAGGTAGGACAAAGACATTTGCCCAATAAACTTGGATCAAGTGAAGCACCGACCTAATCAGCTGCAGGCGACCCGCAAAAGAGAGGAATTGTTGCGTCCACAATTGCACCCTTGATGTGCATTCACCAATGATGTAATTTAAGATAAGGTTTTTTTTTTTTTTGGTAAAGAATTTTAAGATAAGGCTCATAGCTGCTTAAAGCAAGAAACCATAAAAACAATTAAAACCACTCATAAAGATATGGGACAAGATGGGAAGTTGAGTGGCGAGCGGGGAAGTTGAGCGGCGCGAGTGTCGAATGGGGAGTAGGGAATTTGTTTCTTTCGATTTTGGCATATTGAAGACTAAGAGGACAGAGAAGACAAAAGAGAACGAGTATAGGAGGAGGGCACTATAAGGAGCTATTTAATACTATTGACGCTGTTTGACCTAGAGTTTTCTCTTTAGAATATATAAAAAATTATAAGTAATCTATTATATATAATATATTTTAGATATATTATATATAATTTATACTGATCGAGGATTAGATTGAGTTGAACCAATCCTAAACTCTTAGGACTAAAGACCAATCCCACGACAGTATTAATCTAAGTATCCCGGGACCAAAGACCAACTTAGTCTTCTTGGAAACCGGATCAAGATTGATGGGGTTGGATTGGTCCAGGATTAATCCTGGACAGATGCTCACCCCTAATTAGGACTTGTTTTCATAAAGCTTGCCAAAGGAATTAATAATAATAATAATAAAATATTCCATCGAAATCACAGCACATTACATCGTTCAAAGTGGGTTGTAGTCAAAATGAATGTAAACATGCACATGACTCCTGCATTCCAGTTTTAGACAAAAGATGGCTACTAAAAAATATGAAAATCAATTAATGGGGAAAAATAAAATTTTATCCGGTACGCGTTAAAAAATCTATGTCATAACTATTCTAGGGACACAATGAGTTGAATAAGTACCAAATGTAAACAATTTCCTACCTCAAAATGTGAAATTTATGTTGCTATTGATAGAAGATGAAATATTGGAATGGAATATATAGGATTTGGGTTGAAATGATTTTTTTTTATTGAGATATATAAATTCAAAGCTAATTTTTTTTTATATGCTCTAAATAATACCGAACTTCAGCTAATAAAATAAAGTAGGGATGATTGGTTTTCGATCCAATTTAATGGAACTGGTCACTTTTTTATGCACAACAAGAGACAGTAACAAATATTAAGAAATTGATGGAAGTGGTGATGAGTAAAAAGTCATTGTGCCACAGTAATGCCATTAGATGAGATAATGTTTAATTCATATTTGACCAATTTTTTGAACAAATAAAAAAAAAAGTACATATAGTCAGTCGAGTTTGGTTCCGTTTCCACTTTTAAAAATCAGGAATTAGATACCGGACGGATACTCTCAAAAATTGGACCCAACTGGCTGGTTCAATCCAGTCCTGATGATTCTCGGTTCGGACGGTTTATTTCAAACACCCCTAAAATAAAGTCACTTTACGGTTTTCTTGTAAGCCACAAGACAAACAATTTTAAAAAAAAATTGAACGAAAGAAAGCTTCTCGTCCATTTGTGAAAATGAAAAGGAAAAACAAAAATGAAAAAGGCGCTTTCCTGACACAGTGCGACGTTCGATGTTTCTCAGTCCGCATCGCTTTCTTGACCAACTCCACGATATAGCATCGCTCATTGATCGACACGAATCCAAACTAAGCTCAGATTCGATCTTAATGTCGTCGTCTTCTTCTTCTTCCGAAGCGAAATGGCGGTACGATGTCTTCCTCAGCTTCAGAGGCGAGGACGTCCGCCGCGGCTTCCTCGCTGACCTCCACAGGTGTCTGCTTCATCGAGGCATCAACGCCTACATCGACAGCGAGGACTTGAGGCCCGGGGACCAGATCTCGCCGGCGCTGACGAAGGCCATCGAGGAGTCACGGATCGCCGTGCTCGTCTTCTCCGAGAACTACGCTTCGTCTCGGTGGTGCTTGGACGAGCTGGTGAAGGTAATGGAGTGTAAGAGGCTCAAGGGGCAGCTGGTGCTGCCCGTGTTCTACAGAGTGGAGCCGAGGGAGGTTCGAGGGCAGAGAGAGAGTTATGGCAAGGCATTGGCCAGGCACCAGGAGAAACTGGGAAAGGATTCTCAGAGGGTGGAGAAATGGAGGCAAGCCCTAATTGAAGCCGCCAATTTGTCCGGTTGGCATTATGACCATGGGTAAATCATATTATTCCTATTCGACCCAGGAAAAGAATTTGGAATTTTCTAATTTTTTTTATACATGATGACATCGTTTAGTGCATTAAGAGTCATTTTTGGGAATGTCACAGAGTAATTGTTTACTTCGTGTTAGTTTTAGTTGGTTCAATGGATTGTATATTTCCATTTATTTGCGTTCTTTTTGCTCCTTTGTTTGGCAGAGATGATACCAAGTTCATCGAGAGCGTCGTCAAAGAGATCTCGACTATAATTGGACGAGTACCCTTAAGTGTTGCAAAGTATCCTGTCGGTGTAGGTAGCCGGGTAGAAAATGTAAAACTGTTGAGCACGAGTTCGGATGATGTTCGAATGATAGGAATATGGGGAACTGGAGGTGTAGGGAAGACCACTATTGCTAAAGCTGTTTATAACAGTATTGCTGATCAGTTTGATGGGTGTAGCTTCCTTGCAAATGTTAGAGAAACTTCCAGTAGACCTGACGGCCTAGTTCATTTGCAGAAAAAACTGTTATCCCAGATATTATGGAAGGGAGATTTAGCGGTCTTAAGTGTGGATGGAGGCGCTAATTTAATACGAGATAGACTTTGTTGCAGGAAGATTTTACTTGTGCTTGATGATGTGGATCATGGGGACCAGTTAAATGCATTAGCTAGAGAATGTGCATGGTTTGGAAAAGGGAGTAGGATCATCATTACAACGAGAGATAAACATGTACTTACTTCTCATGGGATTGATCAGGTATATAAAGTTAAACCATTAGATCGAGGTGAAGCATTTACACTTCTCAGTTCATATGCTTTTCCAGGAAACCAGACGAAAGACATAAGCAGGGATCTCATAGATAATATTTTGGGCTACGCTAATGGCCTTCCCTTGGCGATTGTGGTCTTGGGTGCCTTTTTACGTGGTAGAAGTAGAGGGGAATGGGAGAGTACATTGGAAACACTTGCTGAAAGTCCTAATAAAGATATAAACAATGTCCTCAAGATAAGTTTTGATGCGCTGGACAACAATCAGAAGGACATTTTTCTTGACATTGCTTGCTTCTTTAAGGGGAGAGAAAGGGATTATGTAACCACAGTTCTTGATGGTTGTGGTTTAAAGACTTTAATTGGGATGCAGACTTTAATAGAGCGATCCTTAGTGACAATTGAGAAAGAGAGAAATGTACAAATGCATGACTTGATTGAGCTGATGGGTCAAGATATCGTTAAACAAGAGTATCCAGATGAACCTGGGAAACGGAGTAGATTATGGTGCTATGATGATGTTTTCGAAGTATTGTCAGAGGACATGGTAAGTGCTTCTCATGAAACCGTCGATAATCTTATCTTCTTTAATCTGCATGCTATTACCTAATTGTGGTCGGTTATTAATGATTATTTTCTTTCCCTTGACAGGGAACTAAAGCTGTTAAAGGCATAGTGCTGCAGTTGCCGACAGAAAAAGAGCTAGTCATCAGTCCCAGTGCTTTCACACGCATGAGGAGACTGAAACTGCTTATAGTTCGGAATGCCAAAATCAGCGGAGGTCCCATATGTCTTCCTAATGATTTAAGGTGGCTTGAATGGCCTGGATGTCCTTTATCCACTCCTGTATGTGTTCCAAAGAAACTTGTTTGCTTTGACGTGCCCCAAAGCTGGATTGTGGGATTTGGAGGCAACTTAAAGGTACGTCACAAATGCTTTAGTTGACGGTTTCAATTTCGGTGCATACAAATTGATCAAAATCTTGTTCAGCTGTTCTTTTTAATTTGAAGCGTTTTAGGAATATGAAGTTTATGAATTTTAGCCACTGTAATTTGCTGATTTGTGTTCCTGACCTCTCAGAGGTGCCAAATTTAGATATATTGACCTTGCCAGTTGGTAAGTTGCCACAAATGTCAGTAAATTAGCGGAATGGTTAGTACCTTTGAAACAATCAAATAAATATTGACAACTGACTCAAATATCCGTTGGTAGTTTCATGTAAGAGTTCTTAAATTAGCTCTGCATATAATTGTTGGTAAATTATTGGATTAGTTAGTAATTTAGGATATAGTAGGTAGTTCAACTCGTTGATAACTTCAACAAATAAATATTGATATATTGTAAAAACAACTTTAATTTTTACAAACAATCTAATAAACATTGGTAAGTGGACTCAATTAGCAGTTGATAATTTTCCAGAAGAGATAGTAACTTAAAGAAGTTGGTAAGCTGGTAAATAAACATTCATAAATCTTTAAAACGGTTGATAATTTCAAAAAAAATAAAAAAAAATTAGTAGTGATTCAAATAAAAATCAGTTATTTTCTAAAAAAAAAAAATTGTAAATTTAACACATCGATAACTCAAACAAAAAAATGCAGTACGAAAAAACGGTTGGTAATTCCAAAAATGAAATAAACATTGGTAAAAGGACTCGGACAAGAGTTGGTATTTTTTAAAAGATAGTAAATTTAACATTTTGGTAAGCTCTGCGGACAAATGTTGCTAAATCATTATAACCTTTAATAATTTCGAAACAATAAAATTAATGTTGGTAACTCACTCAAATAAGATTTTGGGCTCGTTTGATAAAAAGTGGAATTGATTAGCGAGAACAAATTTAAACATTAATCATTTTTTTATCAAACGAGCCCAAAATCTTATTTGAGTGAGTTACCAACATTAATTTTATTGTTTTGAAATTATTAAAGGTTAATCATTAAGGAGAAATCCAATGCAGAATATTAAACATGAACACAAATATTTACATGGTGTCCCGTGTCCGGCCAATTGTGCGTACATCTTGTGCATACATCCCCAAAGAGAAATTGAGTTTTCAAAAGACTAGTTTTCAAAAGACTAAGTTCCTAAGAAAGTCTCATTGAATTTCGAAAAATGCAAAATGAATTTGATATGGGCATGCTTTTGCATGTTATTGCTACTACTAGAACTATAATATGTTACCTTTTGGTTTGCTCGGGACTCATTCGCCAGTCTTACTTACTCCACCCCTAGCCTCCATATCACCAAACATACTTTTTCAAATTTTGACGTTAAGTACATGGTGTTAACAGTTTAGTTTTTATGTTCCATCCGAAACGTGTATTTTCTTGGGGCTACTCCAGAAATTATCCGGTCCGTGCGGGACACTTGATAAAAGACTCAACTAAATTAATCGATTACTAGAGCGTCTCAAACCTCCTAACTATATATACGAGAAATCTCCCAAATTTGTCAGTAACTTTTCACATGTAGGACAGCCCATCATATTTTAGTCAAATAAGCCTAACTCAGACAATTACTTGCATGGTGTATCAACAGAGATATGCCTTGAGTAATTTTGACGCATTGGTAACTTTTCGCATTTTGGTAACTCCGCAAAGTAAGTTATATACGTTATGTATGTATGTCTGTGTAATTAAATTCATATTCATATCATCTATACTACTATATAAAGTAAAAGGTATCTTCAATGGGATCTCATTTTTTTCTTCCCCAAAATGTCGTCAATTGCTTATTTTGCAAATGTTGTATCCATAGAGAAATGTGTAAGTTAGTGAGTTTATTTGATTTCTCGCAAGGTTCAATATCAAAACTTGAGTCTTTTCTTTATCTGAGTGAAATCTGGAAAAGATCTCTTTTCTTTCCACAGATATTAATATTTATCTCGTTTTTTTTGTCCGGAATGTCTATCCAAGTTGGTTTCATTGTTCTTGCAGGACTTTAAAAATTTGAAGTTCATTAACATCAGAGATTGCCAGTCGTTGGTTTGTATGCCGAACTTCGAATGTACTCCAAATCTTGAAGAATTGAATCTCCGTGGGTGCATAAACTTGGAGCATGCCCACGAATCAATTGGATATCATGGCAAGTTACAGTTCTTGGATTTATGTGGGTGCTATAAGCTTAATGAACTCCCTGGTGAGCTCCGGTCCACGAATCTTAAACATCTCAATCTTAATCATTGCTCAAAATTGCAAAGATTTCCCGATATTCCAAATAAAATCACAGGCATAGAAACACTTAATTTAGAAAGCACGTCAATTGAGGAACTTCCAGCATCCATAGAAAATCTTGTCTCTTTGGAGCGTATGGATTTAATGTATTGCAAGAAACTGGCAATCCTTCCGCCTAGCATTTATAGGTTGCCAAATCTTCAAATTCTGAATCTTCGAGGCTGCTCAAAACTAGTCAAGTTTCCCAAGGAGGAGGAAGATTCGAGTGATGCCCATATGAAGACAGTATTTCCTAAGTTAGATTATTTGGACCTTGGTGAATGCAACCTATCAGACGTAGAGTTCCTGGAGAATCATTCCTGTTTTCCCTTGTTAAGATATTTGATTTTGCGTGGAAACAATCTTGCAAAACTTCCTACATGCGGGCATCTATATAAGTTGATCTGGTTGGATGTTTCGAATTGTCAACAACTACAAGAGATCCTCAAGATTCCAAGGCAATTGCGTGAGCTATCAGCAGTCGGTTGCCAATCTTTAAGTAAAATTAGCTCCGACATATGTCACGTTGATGATGTTGACTTATCTTCATGTCATGAACTGGTCCGTAATGGGTTCATGAATGATTTGTTCAATCTCGAGGTTAGACTCTCTCTCTCTCTCTCTCTCTCTCTCTCTCTCTCTCTCTCCACAAAAAAAACAAAAACAAAAAAAAACAAAACAAAACAAAAACAAAATCTTCGACAATAAATATTCTATTTCCACCGCTTAAGTACAGAAAATCTTTGTAATGCTATTGCTAACTATAACTTTAACTTTATGATTACTAACTTAACTGATTGAAACTTATATTTTTAGGTGCCGATTTTTTTATTAAAAAAAAAAAAAACTAACAGGCTACATCTATGGCAGCATTTTCCCCCCACAATTGGTGGTCGAGTTCTTCTACCTGGAGGAGAGATGCCAAAGTGGTTGGTCCCCCATGGAGAGGGTAATATATCATTCATGGCTTCAAAGGACTTATATGAGAATTTACTAGGATTAGCTTTTGCTGTTGTATTCCAAGTAAAAGAAGGAGAGAAGGATGTTAAATTCCAGCTTCTGGCAAACGTCAACGGTGAAAAGACGAGGGGAGAATCAAAGACTCTCCGGTCATTGGATTTGGATCATATGTGGCTTGATTGTCGCCCAGCAAAGCTGCTATGGGGAGGAGACGCTGTTGGTCCAAATGGTTGGAGTCATTTCCAGTTTAGCATTAGAGTATCTAGAGAACAATTTGGTGATGTCATTGTGAAAAAGTTTGGATTTCGACTAATATGCAAACTCCTGGAAAACGATTTGGAGGTTTTGCTTCAAGAAGATCAGTCGTTGGATCCAGCTTTAATTTACGAGGTTTGGCATGAAGATAGTCAAACAAGCTCAGAGGAAGAAAGTTCAAGTGAAACAGAAGATTAATTGGATAGTAAAAGTGGCACAGAGGAAGATAATTCAAGTAAATTACTCCACAAAAGGTTGAACAAGGTTGACTTCTCACTTCAGGTGTGTGTGTGTGTGTGTGTGTGTGTGTGTGTGTGTGTGTGTGATTGATACCAAGTCTAAACTGGGTGCATAGTGTGTTTGTATAAGCAAAAATCTTAAAATGTTGTGTGTGTGTGATTTGATATCGAGTGTAAACTGGGTGCATAGTGTGTTTGCATAACACAAATTTTAGAATGTGGGGGTTAATACAATGAAAAACTCCAAATTAGTACACTTATAATAAATTTGCCTTAAACTAATTTTTTAACCATAAAAAATCCATGTGACAAATTAACTCTAAACTAATTTTTTTATCTCAAAAAGCGCCAAATTGGTGTATCCATCAACTGTCACGTGTTATTTAATTTATCAAATAGACAATTACATTTGACGGAAACTAATGGAGGGTAAATTTATCACGAGATGACCGGTTTGGGATTTTTGATGATCAAAAAATTAATTTGGGAATAAATTTGTCATAGGTGTACTTAGTTTGAGTTTTTTTCGTGATATTAGCCTATTACTAGACAAAAAAACAAATTAACATAAGGTGATTTTGCACCTATATGTAATACGGTGGCTATAGCACGAAGATAATCAAATAAGCACCCAAAAAGATGGTTTAAAGGAAAAGAAGATTGACAAGATAGCAAATGAGTACAGAGGAAGACAGTTCGAGCGAATCAATCCAGGAAGGATTGAAAATGGCTTGCTTTTCAATTGAGGTTTGTGTGTGCGGCACAGGCACACACGTTGATACGGAGGTTATGCTAGGCACACTGTATATGAATAATGCTAAAGCTGAAAATTCTAGACAAACAAACAAATCTAATGTAATACAATTCTGCACCTATATGTAATAGGGGTGGCTACAACGCTTGCAAGGGAATGATTCTATCGCGTGTATTGTATATAATGGAAGCAAGTATCAATATGTCTAATTATTATAGTTCTCAAGCTTTGGTTCAATTACAAGAAATAGGCTCGAATCAAACTCTTCCACTTGGACTTATTGCAAACTTGGGGATTTTTAACAATTTACTGATATAACAGAAGTGTTGTTTTTCCCGAATTTCTCTACCGAAATGTTCCTCTTGGAGGAGAGATGCCAGGGAGTTCGTCCTCATTGAGGACAGCAGTTTATCTTTCAAGGCTGCATAGGACTTGTACGAGAAGTTCCTAGGATTGGTTGTTTTCAATGTAGAATATGGGAAGAAAAAAAAAAGGAAATATCTTTCGACATTGTGCTGCGTGCTATTAACTCCAACTTCGTGCAGTTTTCTTGAGTTGACCCGCCACGATAACATCCGGAGCGTCCCATTCCAATGAAGCCTTAGTCATTCTATCTTCCAATGTCGTCTTCTTCTTCTTCTGAAGCAAAATGGCCGTACGACATCTTCCTCAAGCTTCAGAGGCGAGGGGTCTGCCATGGCTTCCTTGCTTCCCTCCACAGGGCTATGCTTCATGGCGGCATCAGCGCCTACATTGACAGTGAGGACTTGAGGCCTAGGAACGATATCTCGCCGGTGCTCACGAAGGCCATCGTGGAGGGGCAAATCACCGTGCTCATCTTCTCCAAGAACTACACTTCGTCTTGGCGGTGCTTGGACGCTGATGAAGGTAATGTAGTGTAAGAGGCTCAAGGGATAGCTGGCGTTGCCCGTGTTCTATAGAGTCGAGTCAAGGGAGATTTGAGGGCAAACAGAGAGCTATGGCAAGGCATTGGCCAGGCACAAGGAGAAATTGGGAAAGGATTATGAGAAGGTGAAGAAATGCAGACAAGCCAATATGTCCGGTTGGCATTATATCCATGGGTGTCAGAGTACTCCTGTTCAACCCTTTAAAAGAATATGGGATTCTATAATCTGTTGAAACATGATGGGATCGATTATTTTGTTAAGAGTCATGTTTTGGAATGTTACAGGGTGATTGTTTTTCTTTTCATGTTATTTTATTTAGTTCAGTGGATCGTATATTGTCATTTATCTCAGTCCCTTTGCTACTTTGTTGTGGCCGATATGAGACCAAGTATCTCGACTATAGTAGGATAAGTACCCTCGAGTGTTGCCAAGTATCCTGTCAGCGTGGGTTGCTGGGTAGAGAAAAGTAAAATCGTTGTTAAATACGGGCTCGGATGATGTTCAGAGGATAGGAATATGGGGAACTGGAGGTATAAGGAAGACCACTATTGGTAAAGCTGTCTATAACAGCACTACTAATCAGTTCGGTAGGTGTAGCTTTCTTGGAAATGCTAGAGAAACTTCCAATAAACCTGATGGCCTAGTTCATTTGCAGAAAGCACTCTTATACGAGATATTGTGGAAAGAAAATTTAGCAGTCTTTAGTGTGGATGGAGGCGTTAATCTTATATGAGATAGACTTTGTTGCAAGAAGATTCTGCTTGTGCTTGATGATGTGCTCATGGGGATAAGTTGAATGCATAAGGTAGAAAATGTGAATGGTTTGGAGTGCAGGATCATTACTGCAATAGATAAACATGCACTGACTTCTCACGGGATAGATCAGGTATATAAAGTTAAACCACCAGATCAAGGTGAAGCTCTTGAATTTCTGAGTTCATATGCTTTTCCAAGAAACCAGATAAAAGACAAAAGAAAGGATATCATACGCTGTTCTGATAAATTTGACCTTCCTGCAAACACGAATTCTGGGAAGGAATGGATTTTCTTTGGCGTCAAGTTGCATGAAGCGTTCTAAATACAGGCATTATGACAACGAGGCTAAGAGGAGAAAACAGGCCCAGAGGAAATTATGATGTCTTCCTTAATTTTAGAGGCAAAGACATCCACAACAACTTTGTAGGTAATCTATGCAAGGCCTTGGATCCGGCTAGCATAAGGCCGTTCATATATAGCAAGGAACTGAGGAAGGGAGAAGGAATATCACCCATGATCACGAGGGCAATCAAAGAATCGTGCATTGCATTTTCTTGGAGAACTACACTTCATCGTTTTGGTGTTTGGAGGAGCTAGTGAAGATAATAGAGTGCAAGAAGATGAATGAACAGGTTGTGATGCCTTTATTTTACAAAGTGGAACTGAGGAAAGTAAGAGGAAGGCACTGGCAAATCATGGAGTTAAGTATGTGAAGGATTCAGAGAGAGTGAATAAATGGAGGGAAGCTCTTGATGAAGCTGCTTCTTTTTTAATCAAATCCCCGTCAAGAAAGAGTCTGGGTGGCATCTGGACAATGGGTGATTCTAATTGCATACACATGGGACTATACCATACACATTTATGCCAACTAACAAAATGCCCCTTCTCTCTAATTGCATTCCATGTAATGACACTGTAGCATAACTATACCTTCCATCAGAGTAGCCCTGGTAGGATCAAGAAAATGTTCCAAATTATACGTCAGGATACATGCATTATTCCATTCCAGTAATTTCTTTTTATCCAAGCCCCCTTGCTTCATAGGGAGATACACCTTGCTCCGATAAAATTTATCCCCTTGAGCATGGATAATAGAGCCTATCCAAAAGAAGGCAGCACATTTCCCCTCAATTTGTTCTATTACTCTCTGGGGCAAGATAAATCTATTGCACCAACAATTTACAACTCCATGTGTTACAATGCTAATTAGTCATTATCGACCAGCATAAAAAAGGTTCCTTAGCAGTCCTATGAGTTAGCTTGTGCAACACTTATATCATATACAAATTCCCAAGTCACAGTCATCATCCTTCAGTTTTTCTGAGATCGAAGGCAATCCCAAACACGAGACTAACGAAGAGCAAGCTTTAAAGTGATTGAGTTCTAAGAAGTCACCTAGTAGTTTAGCCCTAATTTTAGCTCCTTTCAGTCGAGTTTCTCACTGGAGATAGAGTAGGATCCCCCAAAACCAGATTTTTTAGTAAGAAATGACTCCTTATCTTTGTCAAGAAGGTCCTATGAATATCAGCAAAATATAACGAAATGAGTGAGTAAATGGCCAAACAGAAGATGAGTGAATCTTGATTTTCTCGTGCATAGGTTGATAATCTCAGTTGCTTATTCACTGCTGCACAATTTTAGTGAAAACTACCATTGTTGTCACAAACAAATATGATGAGATGGGATCACCTCATCTTAATCCATTCTGCCCTCTTTACAAGCCAACAAGTTCCCTATTAAAATAATAAATTTTTAGAAAAGTTGGCAGTGATCTCATAAAAGTTCACATAGTATTAGAGCTGAAATTCTCGAATTCAAATTTATCTACGCTTAGTACTAAGCAAAAGAAAGACCATCGTGCCCTCGTCAAATCTAAGCAAGGTCGACTGTAGATTTTCTGGCAAGGCAAATTGTCGATATACTTAAGTGATTGATTTTTCAAATCGTGGCACTTAAGTCATCGATTTTTCAAATTTATGATACTTAAGTGAACGATAAAATCACAAAAATGCCATCGGTACCATATAGAATGTTTGACATCCACATCAAATTTTCTGACAAGACAAATTGTTGATGATACTTAAGTAATCGATTTTTCAAATTTGTTGCAATTAAGTGAACAAAAAAATAGTTATGACACTTAATTGAATGCCGTACAAAATGTCATAACAGTTATACTGTTTTTTTTAACACAATAATACATTCTCAAAGCTCCTTCCTGATTGGTTTTTCTTTACTTCCCAATAAGAAAGTCCTTTCAGAAAAAGGCATTGGACGAACTCGTCATAAAGTTAGTTGTGACGAAGAATGTTCGATTAGGACCCTAGTCGGTATGTTGCTAAGTTTGGTGTGTAATTTTTGAATTGATATTTTATTCTTTCCCAAATCTGAAGACACACGAGCTTTGGATTTCTTATGTCAAATATTTCAGTCTGTCAAAATATACTTATTGGGATACACGAATTGCATAGCTAATTTTTTTAATATTCTCTGAATAACTTTGGCGAATAAGATATAGTCACTTTCTGGTTTTTCTTTCTTGTAATTCCCTCGAGAACCCCAAACTTTAACTCCAATTCTGATTCTTTCGTGAATTTTTTTTTTTTTTTGTCTTATAGAAAACCCCAACTCTTAATTCATTCTCAATCCCACCATAATCCTTTTTTATCCCATAAAAATTTTCTACTTTAAATCCAATCTCAATTCTATCATAATTTTTTTTTTGTCTCATAAAAAAAACCACAAATTTTTACTTGAATCCCATATCTACCCCCGGTGACCTTCCCTCCAAAATCACCCTTAATAATGTGGTACTTTTATATCATTGCTTTACTCTTTTTTCCCCAAATTTCATATTCAATAAGAAATCTACCATTAAAATACGTCTTCTTGAATATGAAATTTGGGTAAAAATGAGAGGAAATTGGATTGGCTTTTTTTCAATTGATCTTACCCTTAAGAGAGCCTTCCTTCCATCTTGCTTGTGGATCTTTGATTTTGCACCTAGTCTTCCATCTCTTGTGCTTGAGAATCTTTTATTTCTCACGCTTGGAGAGCTTGCGCTCGAAACACTTGTTTCAACATGTGAGAACAACTTGCTCAGGAGTTTCTTATCTCTCAATTGTCAAGAGAAATTTTAGAAGGAGAATTAAAGTGGAAAATTTGAGATTCAAGTAAAAGTTTGTGATTGGTTTACTAGACAAAAAAGGTTTAAGGTAAAATTGAGATTAGACCTAGAGTTGTGAATTTTTTGTGAGACAAAAAAGAATTAGAATAAAATTGGGATTCAACATAAAGTCAGAGGTTTTTTTATGGGATAAAAATAATTTAGGATATAATTGGGACTAAAACTAAAATTTGAAATTTTTTAGTGTATCAGATTGTTTTTGTGTGAGCCTCGAAACAAACAATTTAAACTTAAATATGAATGGGAAAAAGTTAGGTCCATTTGCGAAAAATGAAGGAAAAAACAAGAAAAGAAAGGGCGCTTTTCCGGACACGTTCGATGCTTCTCGGCCAGCATCGATTTCTCGACCAAGTCTACAATGGAGCATCGCTCATCGCTCCACACAAATCCACACTGATCGTCACATGTCTTCTTCTTCCTCCGATGCGAAATCGCTGTTCGACGTCTTCCTCAGCTTCAGAGGCGAGGACGTCCGCCGTGGCTTTCTCGATGACCTCCACTGGGCTCTGCTTCACAGCGGCATCAACGCCTACATTGACTGCGAGAAATTGAGGCCCGGGGCGCGAGATCCCGCTGGCGCTCACGAAGGCCATCGAGGAGTGGCGGATCGCCGTGCTCGTCTTCTCTGAGGACTACGCTTCGTATTGGTGGTGCCTGGACGAGTTGGTGAAGGAAGTAATGGAGTGGAAGAGCCTCAAGGGGACACCCGGCGTTGCCCGTGTTCTACAGAGTGGAGTTCGAGGAGAGAGAGAGAGAGAGAGAGAGAGTTGTGGCAAGGCATTGGCCAGGCACGTGGAGAAATTGGGAAAGGAGGATTCTGAGAAGAGGTGAAGAAAGGGAGGAAAGCCCTGATTGAAGCCACCAACTTGTCCGTGGTTGGCATTGTTATGTCGATGGCTAATTCACAATATTCCTGTTCGACCCTATAAAAGAATATTGAATTCACTAATCTGTTAAGACATACGAAAGGCTTCTCTAGAAAATAGTCTAGAATATCAACATACCACCACACAAATTTCAAAAGGCTTCAATATATTCATATGATTATTATGGGGTAAAAAGAGACCTCCAAGGGCATCCTATGAAATGTGAATGATCACATTCTATAAAACCAGACGGGACAATCAAGAGTGAGAATTTCTTAAATAAAAAAATGACAATTATGATTGGCTCAATTTATGAGTATTTGGGCATTGATTATCGTGTCCACTTTTCATCATCCAAGTCATCACAACTAGTTATCATAACTACTCTTGATGTATATATGCTTTCAACATAGGTCCTTCCTCCACCATTGTCATCAACAAGCCTTTTTCCATCACCAAGTACTTCATCACAGACATTATAGAAGCAAACGAAACCTTCCACGCAGGTCAGAGTTAAATACCATCACATTTTCATCTTCTACTCTTCCTGAAATTCTCCCAAACTTGCTATTGGTGTGAACACCTTGAATTTGATTGTCAGTGCTGGAATGTGTTATGAGGGGGGCTCTGGAGCTAAAAGAGTTGGTCCTCTGAGATTTTCTTTTTCCACCTTATCCGTCAAGGCATCATCGTCTTGCTTGACAAATTGCTTCAATATGATATAGCGATTGACGCACCCATAAAAGAAAGAGTTTATACTTTCCCTTCTTTGCGTGAAAGACATTTTCGCCCAAAAACTGACTTTCACACAAACAGAAACTCAACCATATCAGCTCATCATGTGAGTACTAGATAGTAAATAAATGGACCGAGCGTTTGAATTTCCCGAATAAGGATTAATTCATACGGGCTTCTTGGTGAACTAATTAATCCCTTCACGCTACTACATATGTAATAACTTTCATGCACCGACAGTGAATGAAATCATGTACTTCTAGTAATTTGAATGATGTTAACTCAAGTTTGACCACTAGCGTGGCAGTAATATTAAATCAAAAAAGTTTCTTAAAACCTTATAATTGCTGTAAAAATTTTGGTAGTTCGCTAGTCATTGTCCAAAAACAAAACATTTTACAATTTTCTTCCATATCTTGTTATGGCATTGAAATTCCGATTCTCAGAGAATTCTTTTGGGTTAAAAAAGGTTTTTCAGTTCTTAATATGCATATTTTTGCATCCATGGCCAACAGATATCCCCTATATTGCACTTAAACCACGAAAAAATTCAAAGAGGAAGAAGAAGGTGTGCAGTATCAAACGTTCGGACTGATATTTCTTCAACTTCCGAAGCAAAATGGCCGTTCGACGTCTTTCAGCTTCTGACGCGAGGACGTCCGCCCCTGCTTCCTTTCTCGCCTCGACGGGGCTCCGCTTCAAGTAAGCATCAACGTCTCCTTCGACAGCGATGACTCAAGGCCCAGGGAAGGAGATCTCGCCTGCGCTCATGAGGGCCATCAAGGAGTCGCGGATCGCCGTGCTTGTCTTCTCCAAGAACCACGCCTCGTCTGGGTGGTGCTTGGACTAGCCGGTGAAGGTAATGGAGTAGAAGAGGTTCAAGAGGACAGCTGGCGTTGCCTGGGTTCCACGGAGGGGAGCCAAGGGAGATTCGAGGAGGGAGAGAGAGAGAGAGAGAGAGAGAGAGAGTTATGGCAACGCATTGGTCTGGCACGAGGAGAAATTGGGAAGGGTGGATTCTGAGAAGGTGAAGAAATGGAAGCAAGCCCTAATCGAAGCCGCCCATTTTGTGGTTGGCATTATGTCGATGCATAATCACAGTATTCCTATTCGAACATGTAAAAGAATTTGGAATTCTCTGATCTGTTAATGCACGATGGCAAATATTAGTGTGTCAGAGTAATGTTTGGGACTGTTACAGAGTGATTATTTACTTCGTGTTAGTTTTAGTTAGTTCAATGGATTGTATATTGCTATTTATTTGTGTTCCTTTCGCTACCTTGTTTTGGCAGAGATGAGAGCAAGTTCATCGAGAGCATTGTTAAAGTGGTCTCGGCTATAGTAGGACAAGTACCCTTGAGTGTTGCCAAGTATCCTGTTGGTGTAGGTCACCAGGCAGAAAAAGTAAAATCGTTGTTAAGAACGGACTCAGACGATGTTCAGATGATAGGAATATAACGGTATGGCTAGGCTGTTTATCAGTTTGGTGGTGAAGCGTAGCTTTCTTGCATATGTTAGAGAAACTTCTAGTAAACGATGGCCTAGTTGATTTGCAGAAAAGACTCTTATCCGAGATATTGGGGATAGCAGATTTAGAGGTCTTCAGTGTGGATGGAGGTGTTAATCTGATACGGGACAGACTTTGCTTCAAGAAGATTCTGCTTGTACTTGATGATGTGGATCATCAGGACCAGTTAAATGCATTAGCTAGAGAACGTGAATTCTTTGGAAAAGGGAGCAAGATCATTCATTACGACAAGAGATAAACATACACTAACTTCTCACGGGATAGATCTCGTGTATGAAGTTGAAGCATTAGGTCAAGGTGAAGCTTTTGAACTTCTCAATTCACATGCTTTTCCAGGAAACCAGACAAAAGACATAAGTAGGAATCTCATAGATAATATTTTGGACTATGCTGATGGCCTTCCCTTAGCGATTGTGGTGTTGGGTTCACTTTTGTGTGGTAGAAGCAGAGGGGAATGGGAGAATATATTGGGTAAACTTGCTGAATGTCCTAATAAAGATATAAACAGCATTCTGAAGATAAGTTTTGATTCGCTGGAGGAGAACGAGAAGGACATTTTTCTTGACATTGCTTGCTTCTTTAAGGGAAGGGACAATGATTATATAACCAGAGTTCTTGAAAGTTGTGGTTTAAAGACAACAATTGGGATTCAAACTCTCAAAGAGAGAGCTTTAATAACCATTGAGAATCAGAGAACAGTACAAATGCATGACTTGATTCAGCAGATGGGTCAGGATATCGTTACACAAGAGTGTCCAAATGACCCCGGGAAACGGAGTAGATTATGGCGCTATGATGATGTTTTTGAAGTATTATCGCAGGATACGGTGAGAGCTTCTAATGAGACTGTTGATAATCTTATCTTCTACAATTTGCGCACTATTAACTAATTGGGGTTGGGCAATAATGACTATTTTCTTTTCCTTGATAGGGAACCGTTGCTGTTAAAGGTATAGTGCTGGACTTGCCAACACAAGAAGAGCTAGACATTAGTCCTAGTGCATTCACCCCTATGAGGAGACTGAGAATGTTCATAGTTCTGAATGCACAAATCAGTGGAGGTCCCATATGTCTTCCTAACGATATAAGGTTTTTTGAATGGCCTGAATATCCTTTATCTACTCTAAAGTTTAGTGCCGGTCCAAAGAAACTTGTTTGGTTGGATGTGTATAATAGCCGGATTAAAGAATTTGGAGGGAACTTAAAGGTACATTACACATGCTTTTGTCAATGGTTTTCATTTTAGGTGCCTTTAACAATGTGAAATTGATCAAAATCTTATTCAACTGTTCTTTTCAATTTGCAGCATTTTAAAAATTTGAAGTACTTGAATTTTAGTCGCTGTGAGTCGCTGATTAATGTTCGAGACATCTCAGAGGCTCCAAACTTGGAAACATTGAACTTAAATAGGTGCTCGAACCTCAAAGAACTTCCAAGCAAACTGAAGTTGAAACGTCTTCAGACACTTGATGCAACTGGCTGCTCTAAGCTTGATAATTTTCCGGAAATTGAGGAGATGGAGAGCTTAACGGACCTTTATTTATCCGAGACTTCTCTTAAAGAACTTCCTTCGTCAATTGAAAAACTAGTCTCTGTTAAGGTTTTGATTATGAATTCGTGCAAAAGTCTTATCAGTCTTCCTAGTAGCATTTACAAGATGCGAAGTCTAGAGCACCTTTCTCTTGAAAATTGTTCAAGGTTTGGCTTGTTTCCAAAGAACAGTGAGAGCTCCAATTTCCCTAATGGTAGACGTGGATGTCCAAATCTGGTCTCCTTGAAGCTTAGTGGCTGCAATATGTCAGAAGTTGAATTCCTTCAGAGTCTTACCTGCTTCTCTTCTTTAAATATTTTGCATCTGTCAGGAAATAAATTTGTTAGCCTTCCAACATGCATAGCAAGTTTGAGGAGTTGATAGTCCTCAAATTAGATGATTGTAAACAGCTACAGGAGATCCTAGAGCTTCCACCAAACATTTGCACCCTTGAAGCAAATGGCTGCAATGCATTATCTAGATTTCCAAAGTTGCCTATTCAGTGCATTCAGTCCTCCATGTCAGTGTGCGTTTGCTTAGATTCATGTCATGGACTGGTTCGTGAAGGTGTCGACCTAGCCAACATTATATCACTTGAGGTCTCTCTCTCTCTCTCTCTCTCTCTCTCTCTCTCTCTCTCTCTCTGCGCGTGCATGAGATGGCATGATTCTGATTTATAAATTTGCTCTTGCAGGATGTTCATGAGATGGGTGACTACATGGATACTACACTTCCTGGAAGAGAGATTCCATGTTGGTTTATCCAAAGTCCAGAGCATTTCGTCTCTTTCTGGGTACCTCGACATTTGCATGCAAATATCCTTGGATTGGCTTTGTGTGTTGCTTTTGAATTGGAGGAGGGAATTGAGGCTAACGTTTCATGTGAGGTTCAAGTAATGGTGAATCATATTCGAAGTAACTATGATAGAAGAACTTTCTCTTTGATTCAGTCAGATCACTTGTGGTTTCACTATTTTCCACGTCATTCATTTGATGAATTGGATGAGATGCTAGAGACTGAGTGGAGTCTCTTCCAGATTTCATTTGAAGTATCAGAAGCAACACTGAGAAGGTGTGGGTTTCGCCTTGTATGCAAGCAAGCAGAGGATGACATGAGAGTTTTGTGCCCAAATGAATTGCCCTTAGAAAGTGCCTCAAGCCTTTAAATATCATTTCAATTATCAGAGATATTCTTGAATCATGGCACAAAGGTCCACCTCTGGATTGTAGCCAATTTTGAATATTTGACATAATGCTTACTGTAATTTGTTGCATTTGCAAAATGATTCCTTACACTTCAATTTCAACAATTTCTGTATCGTGGTGTTTCCTGGCGAGAATGACCCTTTTGTCCCTCTTCTAATGGGTGTCTAATGGAATTCTCCTATCAAGCAACTTCATCTAGATTTGTCAAGAAAGATGGATGGGACATTTATTGATTTGGCTAGTGCTAATGCTAAATATTAGAAATTAAATTGCAAGGGATTACTTTGCACATGTCCAAAAGTATACATATACCTTGTATATTATTTAGCAGTCACAAATTTGAAACTTTTTGCAGCTGAATTTAGCTTTAGACAGTTGGGAATTATTCAAATGCTTAGGTATAAAGGGATATTAAAAGAAGTTATGTAGGTCTTGTTTTTTGGCCTCATTGGAAGTATTGTTTGAGTCACTATGATCTTGTGCTTTAGAACCTGCTTCATTTTTATTGCTTTGTGCGCTTCACTCTTGGGGATCCCATAATTTCTTCGAGATTACTTATTGCGTCACAAGACGAAGTACTTGAATGTCAAAACACAAGCAGACTGAGCATTCTAGCTCTTTGCTCTCTCTTTCATATTTATTTTATGCAAGATTATAGGAGCAATACAATTGATG
>CM029523.1:31433264-31510959 GCA_017140615.1 Eucalyptus cladocalyx
TATTTATCATGTCGAGAATAATAATCTGAAGGAGAAAATTAGGCACAAAATCTTAAAAATTATAATTTTGACAATAATTATAACAAGGAATAAATACACTAAAAGTTCTAAGACTTTAAAAAGAATGCAATTAATAGAGTGACTTGATTTGACCAATTTGATAAGATTATGATTTGATTATACTTGAGAGTTTTGGAACTCAATCACATTTTCATGACAATTTTTAGGATTTAATTACACTTTTTGAAAAATTTATAACTTGATTATATTTTCGTAATACGTTTTAGAACTTTAAATACATTTATTCTTAAAATTAAGTATCTTTCAATGAGCATTCTTGAATCTTGTAGTTGTTTTCTCCAAGGATTGTTTTGATTCGTGTACGAAGAATATTGATGAAATCTCGTGGTAAAGTAGCTCGATGTGTTGTGTCAATTAAGAAGTATAAGGAAGAACTTGTCGAACATAAATAATGGAAAAGAAATGACGCTGTTTAACGTTTCAAAACTATCAACGTAAATAAAAAATTATTTCGCTCCAGCGAACAATTTTGACAGAAAGACGTTTGGTAAAACTTGTTTTAATAAAAAATGAATAAACATATTTCGTAAATTTGTGTTCTTTTTAGGTTTTTTATTTTTTAATATTTTTAATATATTTTTTTTTCTTTTGGCCGATCGTCGCATCCCATGACGGCGACAAGGACGGTGCTCTCGCTTAGATCCGTGGGCCGAGCATCGTCGGCCTTGGCGAGATTTGGCCTTCACAGATCTGGCGAAATGGCCGACGACTGCCAAAAAAGAAGAAAAGAAAAGAAAGAAAAGAAAAAGAGAAGAGAGAGAGAAGTGTTTTTCAAGGAATAAAAAATAACTTTTTTTGCTTTCATTTTCATTCTTTTTTTGTTCTTAACAAAAAAGAGATTTTAAATAAAAATCCAAACAAACGCTTTACGTTTTTTCGCCTCCAAGAACATAAAAACAAAACTTTTGCTCATAAACAAAGCAAAAGAACATTATGCAGCCACAAAACGTCTCATCAAACTATAAAAAGTAAAGAAAAGAAAACGTCATATACAAGATATTTTCGGTCTGGTATTCAGCGTTAAAAAAAGATAAAACCTAATTGGCAATTTAATCAACTAAGTGGAATTTACGAGTTCAGTCAACCGGGGGACGTTCATTAATTTTGAATAGTCTTTTATCCTATTTAAAAGTGTCTAGAATTTGATTTGTAAATTTGGTTATAGATTGATACGATTTTTGGTGCAAGTAAAAGGAGAAGGGGGGAGCGAGGAGAAGTTCTACCATTTGCCCTCGTCGAGCATTGTTCTGTACAAAACGGGGCGCGGCGGTTTGCACGTTGCAGAGGCAGAATCAGAAGCAAGAAGCGGCCATGGCCAATGTGATGGTGAGGCCTTACGTGCTCTCAGTCTCGCGCCTATTGTCTCCGATCCCCCAAGCCCTCTCGAGCCTCTCCAGTGGGTCGTCGTCTCCTCCGCGAGTTTCACGGACGCACCAGCGCCTAAGCAACGGGAGGTCGGGTTTAGGTCTCGCTGGCGGCGCTCCCATGCTCAGGTTCAGCATCCGAGCCGCGCACGTGAACGACGCCGGTTCCATCGACTCCCTCTGATGCAGTCCATGCAGAGCAAGGTACCTCTCCCCTCTGCAGAAATGCTCGATGACCCACTACTCAGAAACCTCTTACCCTGGGATGGCTTGCGGTTTTCCTTATTCAATTAGATAGTCCTACGCTTCTCGATTCTTTTTTTATTGCTTAGACACATATCTCGCTCTTGCCATATGCCCCTTTTACTCGACGGGAAACCATAAAAAGAAAAAAGAACTGCTTTTGCCTTTCCGAAGTTTTCAGTTCAATAAAACAAGATAAATTGAACAAAACGGGATGAAGTTGTAAGCTCCCAAGTGTTAATGCCTCTAGCTCATCAACACTGTTCAACACCCTCTATTTAAATAGCTATTAATTCTGGGGCATCCCCTGTCCTCTTTCAATTCACGATTTCACATTTTGGCTTTTATAGATCAGGGAGCATCTCAATGCGGAATCGGTTGTCGTGAAAGATGCTTGTAAGGGGATGGTCGGCATGTGAGGTAAGCTTACATTCCATAGTGCTGCGTGATTGTTCTACTGAAGCATATGCTGAATTTGTTTCTAACATTTATGGGTTTCAACTTCACTTGGTTTTACTTGGCTGGACTCTCATGTTTACCGCAAATGCTCACTATATTGCATTGCCTACCATGCTATTTTCACAAATTTCTTGTTATTTGAATGGGAGTGATGTAAACATGATTTCATGAGATCATCTCGCAAGTCAATGCTCCTTTTTGAGAGCATGAGATGTAAAGTATTTGTTATGTGTTTGGGGCTTTGGTGCATTGGCAAAATCTCACGTGTATATTTGGAATGATATATTGGTTTGAGCAGGTATAATGTGTAGCCAATGTCCATATTCTCTGTACATGTAAACATCTTCATCCTAAAGTTGTTATACGTTCTTTGTTCATAGCCTCATCTGTATCTCAATCACACGACCTTGGTGTAATCCAAAAAGTCACAACTAATGTTGAGTGCCTTATATGATGAATTAAAGGTTTGAGTGCTGAGGGCTTACAGAATCTTTGTTAGAAACATGCTGGCAGCATCAAACCAAGATTATTAGAAACAAACGACATGACTATCTGGGCATTCAGGACAAGGTTGGTGATGCAATGCCGTTGTTGCACATAAAGTTAAGAATGCCCCTATTAGCATGTTAAGTAGTTGTGACTGTGTTCTATGGTTTGGGACTGTTATGAGGCATATCTTCCTAAAGCTACTTCCTCTTTTGTCCTCTCCTCTGTTTAACACTCATTTTGCATGTGAAGTGATGACATAGTCATTTCAGAAGTTAGATGCTGTTAATATGAAAGTCACGTGCTTTTCTTGATTGTTGCTTGCGATCCCGTGTCCGACTACTTGTGGGGTTACATTTGTTCCACTGTGTCTCCCATTGTCTCCCTGTCCCTGTGCATAATCATTCGTCTGCCTTCTTGTAGCATTGATGTTGTAGCTTCATCCTTTGAGGGTCAGTCAACCGTAAATCGGCAGAGGATGGTTTATAAAGCCATATGGGAGGAGCTTCAGAGTACAGTGCATGCTGTGGACCAGATGACTACACGTACCCCTGCTGAGGCTGCATCAGACTAAAATAAGGCAGCAACAGTAATGCCGGTGAAGACTTGAGTTGGAGTTGGAGTTGGACTATCCTGATCAAGTTATATCGGTACTTGGTTTCTCCATTCTAGCCCTTTCTTTAGTCTATGGCCGGGCAAGTGTAATCTATTATCGATGATAATTGAGTTTCATTCTTGTTTGGTCAATTATACTGTGTTCTTGGATACAAAGTTTCGAGAAGATGAAGGTGCATGTGAGATGGCACACTAACTGATAAAGGCATTCTCAGGAGTAATCTCAAGACTATTTGGTCTAATCGCAGAAAAAATCCATGGTTGTGGGGGTTACAAGGTGTTTGTTTTTCTTCTTTTTCGGCTGATCAACTATGTTATGTCATTGCAAAGTTGGAATGAGTACATTGGATTGATAACAAGATGGGCCATTGTGGTTTAAAGTCCTATGCTGAAAATATCAAACAAACTGGGTGGTTGTAACTTGTACATTCTCAAGAGAAATGGAAAAGAAACTTGTGAGTGCGGTAACAGGTGGGAAATGGGTGGGAAGTAATAAATAAGTGTGCGGTAACAGGTGGGAAATGGGTGGGATGTAATAAATAAGTACTAAATTTCTTATTTATTTCTTCTTTTGGAGGGACAGAAAATGATGCTTTGCTTGAACTTGGACTCTTCAATTATGCAACTCTGAGAGTTATGTTTTCCATTTTGAAATTGTAAGTTTGACTCCTCGTTTTATTGTGGTTGTTCTTTCTTCTGATTTTTGCTTCTAAGTTTAAGAAGCTTTTTACTCAAATCTGCTTTCAGTCCAATCATTATGGCTTCCACTTCCTTTTGCACAATTTGTGCATGCGATTTTACAGGAAAAGAAAGCAATTAAATGGCTGTTACTGGAATCATAAGTGGCATATAATATGCAATAGCTGAGATGAGGGGGGCATTGCTGAGCTGCTCCTTTGCAGGTCTATTTTAACATTTGGAAATCACTCGAGTCAAAATGGGTCACTGGCGGTTTAATCACACGGTGTTATGTTCATTTGTTATATTTCAACGCAAAAATAAGGTCTAATAGGCAAATCCAGATGAATAGACAAACCAAATAATCGAACGAGTATGATGGAAGCAAACATACAGTTATGCAATCGCAACAACACTGGTCAAGCATCGCAGATAATGCGTATATACTAAGAAAGTCCGGCTCAATAACTTTTTGCCTTGCTAAGAGACACTGCAAAGTTTTTCTTCATCAATATTATGGATCAAATTCTCCTTGGCAAAAGGAGAGCAACCAATGAGGATTTTCGACATTTGAGAACAAGCCTTAGCATGATACACCATATTTCAAGTATTTAAAATGATTTTTATATCCTGAAAGAGGAAGGGACGTTGGAATATTCTGTACAAGTGAGGAACTTACATTGTAGAATGACCTAAAAAATGTGTATTGTGCTGCATATACAATTGGCAGAGATGGAGATAGGACATGAATGGTATCATGACCATGCTGGTTGGTCATTCAGATTTTAATTAATTGATGGCAGCATAGGATCCATCCCGAGTCCAGATCCTGAAACTACCAGGCTCAGCATGCCACTCTACCAAAATAGCGGATATGACGCACAGTCTGGCCAGAAATGTGTTGTGGCATATTGTCGAACTATCACACACAACAGCAACATGCTCCGGGCCCTCGTTATGGCAACATTCATGCGCCTGCTATCCCCAAGGAATCCCACTGCTCCAAGAGTGTTTGAGCGTACCTAAGGGAGACGAGGGCAAGCGTCAACACAAGAGTAACAGGAGACCTACTCTCCATACCGTCGATCATTAACTACAGAGTAGAGAACACTCGAAGAACAAACAGAAGTTCAAATTCCCCATCATTTATCCCAAGACGCGCTCTGCAAAAGAAGTGGAAAAAGTCGAAAGGAAAACCGAGCGGAAGTTTCTTATGCTTTAGAAAATAGGTGTAAACAATGCCTAATCTCTCAAATGATTAAATATCATGTCCATCTTCATTCTTGTACATTTTCCTTAGTGGTTTAATCATTCAAAAAGCCCCAACCTATTAAGGCGCCATCAATTCAGTTCTAAACCTTTAATTTTCACACTGGAAATATAAACATTTTTCACTTTCGTCAATTAAGTCCATCCCGACAAATTTGACCGGAAAATGCTGACGGGACGCGGCGATGCCACGAGACTGCCGGCGCTGACGTGAACACTTCTATTTATCGCTGGCGCCGACGCTGAACAATTTTAATATACTGGCAAATTGTTCACGCGCGCAGTCCTACGTGGCATCGCCGGCGTCCACGCTTTATTTTCCTGGTCAAAATTGGGTTTGGATGGACTTAATCTAAATAAAATGTTTATGACTCAATTGGCAAAATTAAAAGGTTAACTGACCGACAAAACTGTAATAGGTTTAAGACTTTTTGACAATTCTCCCTTTTCTTTAGTAGAAGCTTCTACAGCTAACTAAATCGAAGTCAACCATTGGCAAAAATCTAGAAAGCCTCAGAAAACAAGCTCCAACTTGTGATGGGAATGCCGATGATTTAAGGAGGCAGCTTGACCGGAATTTCTTAGCATCTTCCACGACAGTGGTACAGTTACTAGCTAAAAATAAATGCCATCAACGGTAGCTGAAATGCACAGCTTCGGGTACAGATCATACCATAGATATAATGACAGCATCAGCCTCCCGACCTGAAAGCTATCAATGGCTGCAAACTCGACACCTGCTGCCTCTGAAGCCCATCAAGCCTGTCCCTCAAAAGTTGCACTTGAGCAATACATAAGGAGATTGTACAGCAATTGCTCTTGGGCTCACACCTGCGCAAAAGGCCGCTGAAATTATAGACTAATGCAATTCGCCAAGCGGTGCACATTGTATGGTGGGATGAATTTATGGCTTTGTCAAAATTTTGCCTGTCAAAATCCTAAGTTGTATCACTGTACACATAATCATTGCCCATAACAGATGGTTGTGGGTAAACAGCAACTAACTGGAAATATTTGGTCATAAAAAATATGCATATGTTCGGATAGTATCTGCCCAAAAGCAAATTTCAGAGAGAAATGCACCTATTTGCAGCACGTCAACCTTTAGAGAGGGAAAAAATAGAGGTCTTCTAGAATAACAGGAGCCTTGCAATATGCCTAGGAATATAAATTCAGTACATTGAACAAGCAGTGACTTGACGTACAGACATCTATAGGAAGACAATACTTGCAGAAGATAAACTCAGCAATGAGAAAGAAAAAGAGAAGACACGATTTAGTCCAGCTTCAACGGAATAAAAAGAAAATTTATGTGCAAACTGTCTAACACTGATAATCTCGAGGAAGAAAAGGCTTACCAGCATAAATCAAGGAAAACACATGATGTACAACAATATCTGCTTCCCTCATTGTACAATGAGCCTGTTCCAGTTGGGTCCAAATGCTCTTCACAACCAGCTGAAAGACTTCCATATGGCATTCTAGTATCGAGTGAACAGCAATGGGCACTGTGTTATCTTATGTCGGCTGCAGTAAGGCAGAGGGTTTAATTGATGCTTTTGGTTAAGATTACCTTTGCAAGAATGTTACCAAATAGTCTTTCACAGTAAGTTAGCTAGTCCACCGCCTTTAAAAATGACATATATCCTTTCTTCAACATTCAGTTTGATAGGTTGGTGATCATACACACTACTCAGGAAATGCAGAACAGGAGTACCACTGTTCTCATATATAAGAAGTGGAATATACTGATAGTAAATGCATTTCATCATTCTTTAACAAGAAAAACACTGAATTGTGTTGAATGTGCAAATCTACCCTGTGAGATAAGGCATGCTGGATTGTGAATGTTTAGAGGAGGCTAAATCAGAATCTAAGCCACTAGTAGAATAAGGTTCTCAAAGCATTTTGAAAACCCAAATCTTCTTTTTAATGCAATTGGATATGATTCTGGTATCAAATTTTTATTTAAGATCTAGCACCGCAAAATGATAGATCAAATTATTATCCTGAGCATGAATATGATACATTAAGTGCTATTGTGATAGCATAGCCCCTTCAGCATTTAAAATCAATCAGATCACAACAATCAGTGAAACATGGATATAAACAAACCAAGAGCCAAAAGATTCCTGGCGAAAAAGTTAGGTTGCTCTGGGAAGGTGGAACGAGTTCAAACACCCACTCTTGGAAACATGAGTACTAGGATTGATCGCTTCCGGTCCGGTCTCTGTTAAAGGTGAAACCGGAACCGGACTGGATGACTCGTTCCCAAATTCCGGATCGGGAACTGGACCGACTGGACCAGTCCGGTCCGGGTCCGATGGAACTGGTAATTTTTTTTTTTTTTTGGGCCAAAAAATAAAATGAAAATGGGAGAAATTAGGAGAAATTAGAGTTTGTTTTTAAAAAATTTAAAAATGTATATTATATATATAAAATTAACCGGTCCAAGGCCCTGGCCGCCCGCTCCCACCTGAACCGGTGAACCGGACTAACCGGCCACAAAGGTTCCAAAAGTGGAACTGGGGAACTGACCGCTCTTCTTTGGGAACCGCCCCAAAACTGGTCGGTTCGGGTCCGGTTCGACGTGGGCTTCTAGTGCACACCCCTAATGAGTACAAACCTGGGTTAGAATGAAAATAATCTAGAAATCAAAAAGAAAAGTCTTACCTTCACAAACGGGGAATCAACAAGAAGATGAAGAAACAGTAGAAGAGGATTTAATAATCCTTCATGTTAATTCCAGAGGCCCAACTTGCAATTGCATCATTCATACGGTATTGTGTTATCAACAAGGTCGCCAGAATTCCTTCATGCAAATTTGCAGCTCTCTCCATTAGTGATACGCCAAGGCCGCCTTCTAGGGCTTTCCTTGATAAAACCACAGGGGCAAGCTGGCACTGATCACCAGCAAGTATGCAGCGCTTTCCCTGCACATAGGTATCCAGCATGATGGTTCAATTGCCTGACCAGCTTCATCTATAACAACAAGGTCAAAGGGAATCCAGTCTGCGGATTTCAAAGGATCAGCTGCTCCAGTGTTTGTAGCAAGCACTACTTGAGTAATCTGTGAGTACTTCTTTCACAGTCTCTTTCTCTCCTTTTGAAGGCCTTACCTAGCTGCTTCAGAAGCTGACGTATGCCAGCAGCCAAAGAATCATCCTAAGGCAGTGTCTCAGATCTTTCCTTAGATCTGCTTTCTTCCTTTCAAATTCTGTTTGGAAACTTTCAAGCCTCGCATTTACTATTTCTCCTAATGATTTTGGAGGCTACAGATTCAGATATACGTGCCGGATTGCCCATTCGCAGACAACGCCAAGCCCAATATCCGAAAGTTTTTCAACCATGTTATCAACAGCTGCATTTGTTGGTGCTGTCATCAGCACTCTTTCACCTTGTTGAACTGCCTGACAATAAGCTCTTTAAGCAAACATGTTTTCCCTGTCCCAGGAGGCCCTTGGATTATCAATAGAGGTCGCCTTATTTAAACCCAAGGCGATTGCTTTTCTCTGGGAATCATCAAACGTCCCATAACTTGACAATCCTTCCAGCTCTGCTTCAGCCCAATTCACCAACTGATTAAACTTCCTAGGCAGGCAACATCTCTCCGTGTCTCCAAATAGAGTAGCCACTACAGCAATTGCAGGATTTTTCTTATGCAGGCCATTCTTCTGGAGTAGCATAAGTGCTTCACAGTTACGCTGCAAGATATCATTACAGAATCATTCAGTCCTATTACAACGAGGTTAATAAGTTTCAAAAGCAGAGAAATAGGAGCATGGGGAAGAATAAAGTGATGATTATGAATCCTCAGAAGAAGGAAGAGATTTTTCTTTAGTGGAAACAAGCAGCTGAAACATTCCTTAGGTGATTAAGATAGATTCACAAGTCTTCTCTTCAGTAGGGATTTGGGGTGTTGGAAATTGCTAGACCTTGTACAGTCAAAACATTAAAAAAAAGAACTCCAGGGATCAGTCTACAAAGGCTTTCAGGATTCATCTATATCCCTGCGACAGAGCCATTTACTCTACCCAGTGATGAATTTAGAGTACAATGGCACCTACATTGGAAAAGGGAGACAAAACCCCAGTTTCAAGCTATATGAGAACAATTAACTTTTGACATCTATATGGTGGAGATGGAAATGCAGATAGTTGTAGAAGGCTAAATCTTCTAGAGTACCTCATAAGTCAGCACATCTGCTAATCCTTGTATGCGATCAATTCGTAAAGTCTTCCCGAAAAGCTTGAGAAAGTAGGATCACCATGGCGAGACTCTAAAGCAACGCTGATGCTGCTACCATCCTCGCCAAGGTTGTGTATGAAGCCTTGCATGCAAGAAGTTGTGCTTGCACTCCCGACTGTCGCACACCCTTACGCATATCATGTCACCAGGAGATAATGTCGTTGGTGGCAACCGGTGATTCCCTTCTACTCTAAAATGACGCAATACCAGATGCATCCCACCCAACCTGTTTAGTTCAGCACATACCATGAGCAGAAGCCCAGCAGCATAAAGTACCAGGAAGACATGAAGCAAATGAAGTGGCAATGCAATAGTACAGACAGCTGAGGGATTAAATTGAATTAATCATAGAAAAGGAACGCACCGGTAGATGTGCTAACTGCATACAAATTGCAGATGGTGTCACAGAGTTCTTGCTGAGCCTGGCCATGGCTGACAAGGAACTCAATTGGTTTCGATGCATCAGAGTTAGTATCAGGCATGGGCACTGCATCCAACTCCTCCTGTGTGAACTCGAGTTCGGCATCCTGTTCAATACAGAGGAGCTCAGACATGTTCGTGGTGAAGTCGTCTATCCTCCCTCTGTATAGACTTGACCTTCTCCAGGTCCAACCCCAGAACACCTTGCACGGGCTTGGGCTGGGATGCCTTGCGCACCGCCTTGTGCTGAGCTGAAAGAGTTAGGATCGCAAGGTCTTAATGGTGGAGTACCAACAATCCCAACAGAAAGGGGGCAATGCTAAAAGAAGAATGAGAGAGGGAAGATATGAGCAAGAGAGCAACCGGAAGAAGCGAGCTCCTTGAGCAACTTCCAGGACTCGGTGCCACGCCAATGAGGGACCACGGGACTGACGCTCCAGGCCCTGGAGAACATCGCGGAGCTCACGCTGGAAGTGATCGAAGAGAGTGGGGTAGTGAGTACAAGCCTTTAGGCAGATGGCTTCAAGTCCAAGGGGCATGGGAATGGCATTGAGGTAAGGCTGGGCCTGAATACAAAGGCGAGGCCAGGTCCCATCCGCTGTCTCACCTCCGAGAACTCGCCCTGCACCTCGGCAGCAGCGAAATCGGAGGCCATGGCACGCATGGCCTGGCATATCCACCTCACCACGCTCTTGCCCAGGTCTCTCCACCCCAGAGGGTCCCCATTCTGGGCAGCGCCCCCACACTCAACGTCTCCCCGCCGCCGCCGCCGCCTTCCTTCTTCTTTGGATTGTCTGCCTCCCCAGCAGTGGAGGGGGTCGAGGGCGGGCTTCTTCTGGGAGCGACTCCTCCGGCTCCTGGTCCTCCTCTGGGTGATGCCAGTACCGCTGGCGTCGTTCATCCGGTAGTGGATGATGCCAGAGGTGCCCTTGTGCATCTGCAGGCATATGGACGGAGGGTGAAGCTGAACATTATTAGGGTAGTCGGACGGTGAGGGACTGCTTCAGGGCCAACGTTGCCGATACAGACACACCGCCGCAGGAGAAGCAAGGCGGCGCTGTTTCCATATTCCCCGCTATATCAGTTGAATCATCCCTCCCTTCCCACCTCCCACACGCACCTGCTGCAACTCCTGCCGTACTCGAGAATCGCACCTAAATACTCAGCAAGAACCGACGATATTTAGTTATTTTAGAGGCGCGACGGGTAATTCATTTTATATTTAGTGCTGAATAAAGCTGCGTCGCGGAGCACATTGTCTTTCGATCGTCTTGAAAGAAGCACGACGCTGGGCATGACATCTCGCTCGTTTGACCGCTTGTGGAGGAACAAGAGAGGATCCCAACCACGTTCCCCTGATTGCCGCCTCATTGTGTGGTGCTGCGGTTGCGCCCGGATCCTTGCTGACGTGGATGCTCGCTGCTCCTGTCCTTTTTCACATTCCTTTTCGCCCCATTTCCACTCTTGAATTTCTAGCCAATTCCCGATTTGCGCCTATCCCGGTGACATCCCCTGCCCTGCCTTATTCATCACTTTCGAAATTATTATTGTTATTCATTACATTTCATGTCCGGGGGTATTTCGACCGCAACTTCCATAGTAGGTTCTCACAAAGAGTCAAGAACGTAATGGCAATGCTTAAGTGGATCTATATTGAATTTCTTCTTGCAGAACACATTGAAGTGCGAGAGATCTGGAAAGTCATTAGAAATAGTTAATATACATGCTTTGATTTTTCATTAGGTGTTCCAATCGAGAAGATGGTTATCTCTTATCATCAAGTTGTCGAACACGATTAACGCCCGGAAGTAGAAGTTCCTGTCGGTGCCATTGGTGACCGCTGCAGAGGGCGGGGTTGGCCATGTCCTTGCCGTTGAAGGGTTGTAGGAGGAGGAGGAAGCATGATTGTGAAGAATATTTATGGGTGATCATTAATAATATTATGAGGCAAATAAATTTTTGAAGAAAGTGATAGCAGACTTTAAAGTTCGACTTGATTGCTTTATTGATTCAAAACCATATTTCCTAATAAGCTATACCTTCCTTGTACCAGAGACACGCTTGTGTTCAGACAAGCGATAAAACGTTCAGTAGACCAAAGGCTGGACTCTTCCTGCAGCAAAGCAGAGGGACCTCACATAGCACTCCGAACACTGATTATTGATCACCGCTCATCCCGTCAAGTAAAAGACGAAATTTAGTTGCCACTTTTTGTATGGACCGCGGCATGCATTGTACTTGCAACTTATCCAGCTTCAAAATCATCTCAACTTGGCATGGAAAGCCATACAAGCAGAAAAATCATAAGCCCGCATGCATGTAGGATAACATTTCTACATACTTGACAAATGGCTTTAATAATATGATAACATTTAGATACCTACTCCTAAAATCGGGGAAAAAAACTTGCAGTAATACTGTGCTCACCAATTGCTCGGACCTGCTATCCAATGCAGAAGTTGCTTCATCTAACATCAGTATGGAGGGATCGTGATATAACTAATTTTGCGTAACTCATCTGCATTTTGAATTAGAAAGCTCATTTAATTGGATAGCTGGGACTTTTACTGATTGTAATTTGAATTTGCCACAATGGAATAAGCCATATTCCTGTCGCCAGTCAGTTAATTCAACACTAGAGACGGCTTGTTGATGCGAACATCACCTTTGCTTGACCACCACACGGAATCGATCTCCCGACCCGATATGTATATAACCCTCATGAAGCTTTTTGATGAACTCATCAACATTTGCAAGTTGTCCTGCAAGCTTGAATCTATCCATGTCCCTCTATCCAACATTTTTTTGGTGAAAAGTTCCTGAGAAAAAGAGGCTCAAAGGAGATGCGACAAAGTTTACCACATAGTACGCATACGTCACCATTCAGACATGGCAAGAACTTGTTTATATGTACGGGTGGTTCAACCCATATGTGATAATTAAAACCAATTTCATCAACGTATTGGTACTCATCTTGTTAACTGCTGTTATAAGTGCTTTGAAAATCGAAACTTTCTTGTAAAGTATGTTTTCAAACAATTATGTTAATTCCTCATTTAGCCGATACGTTGACAGGACTTGTTGATCCTGAACGTGATGATCATGTCAAGGTAGAAATGATGCAGTGGTTGCTTTGGGAAAAGTAAACTTTTCCGAACTGCAAAGACAAGGTGATCACGGAAGCACATAACCAGAAAAGCTGACTTATGTAAGGGCATATCACACTCACCAAGAATTCATCTCTTCGACAGTTGGTCCTAAATGCAACAGTTCACATATATAAGAAATAATGTGTAGTTCCTACGTCCAAATCCACCGCCTCCCTAAATATAATCCTCTTGCAGCAGAGATACAAAGAAAAGAATATAAAAAGCAAATGAAAAGTCCCGCGTTAGGAAAGGAAAAAAGAAAACAGGGAATACTAAAGCAAAAAGTGAGTGAGTTTGCTGATATTGCAATTTTCAAGCTTGAAGCACTCATTTCTCTCTCAACTTCCTGGTTATCGCGAAGATTGCTCCTGCCACCGCAACCACTGCTGCAGAAATTAAGATGGCCGATTTGAGCGATTGCATGGCGTCCTTCTCTTTTCCTTTTGCTGTTGAGCTGCTTCTGGCTTGTTCCTTAGTGACAAAATAAGATCAGTCAAAAAGATGGGCCAGATTAAATAGCAAGAGTCTATTTTTCCCAACTGATAGTGATGATGGCGTATCTGTCTTGTTGAATTCGGAGGTTAACAAACGAATATTTTACGATCAAAAGATAGATTCACAATGATCTTGTTGCGGCACAGCACGAGGTTAGAATTCAACGAATTTGTCTTTTCTCCATGCCAGAAATTCCTATAACTGTTGAGCGGTAAAATGGGAATTAATTACCGTAACCTCCAAGGAAGCAGCCACGGCAGACGATACAGGATCAACTTCAACTTTTGTGTTCAGACTGGGGTTCAGTTCATTCTCGACGTCTGCAGCTGGGAATGTCTGATTGGAGGCTTCTGATATTCCATTCGCAGCTTCGGGGCTAGCCATTTCTAATATACTTTGCCTTCTTCAGGTGTTGTGAGTTTCTTCTTCTTTCTTCTTTTTTTTCCCCTTGTCTGCAAATAGTAGCGCGAGCAATAAGAAAGTATTTGGTAGTTGGGTCAAATTGATACGTGTTCTTTGTCCCCTGACTTGGTGGCTATGGCATGGATATCTAAAACAACTTGCCTATTCTCGGTTCGTAACTGCCCGTGAAAACTGGTAGGAACCAGGAAGAGCCACTCACGCTTCTTTTCGGTTTGTGTGCTTGACCCTGATTTTATTGCATTCCCAGCAGCACGAACTAACAAATAATAAGGTCTTGTCTCTCTCTCACACGTTTCCAATGTCTTCGGTCAGCAAAAATCATGTTGTTGTCCAGGAATTAGAGATTGTCAAAATCATAAAGCTAAAAAAAAAATAAAAAAAATGATAGCTCCCTTCAGAGAGTCAGGTCGCGCAAGGTAATCTTCTGGCAGAGGTTCCAGAAATTTTGCACGTGTTTTAATCACAAAAAGCATTGAGCGTCAGACCTCTTTGGGGCTAATGTGGGCCTAGAACTGTCATCAACGAGGAGGCAAGACGGAGTGTTAGTTTCCGTATAAACAATTAATCGGGAAATCATTAGAGTGCATCAATTGAAAAAAGAACAAAAAAAAAAAAAAAAAAAAAAATTACAAAAGGAAAAATCTAATCTCAGCATATTTAATTCCTGTGGTCCGATTACAAGACCCATCACAATTCACTTTAGCATTTTACCAGAATTATGTCATCATTATCACTGCGATGATGACCAATCCGACGTAGAATGGATCAGAAAGCACGCTGCTTTCACAGTATAACCTTGGACACAACATACACAAGGTCTAACTGTGAGTAGATCACAAACTAGAATGCCAATGGAAAGCAATAGTCTACAAAACATTAAAAAAAAGAGTTTATGTTATCAAACAGATCGCTTTCATGCGTTATTATAGGTTTTGCAGTATAAAGTTTGAATTGCAACAAAAAAAACTGTGTACAGTGTCTTCAAGTGTTGGCAAGCCTGAGGTCAAACTGCTGTACAGTCATCTTATGGCACTGGAAACACAAAACAATTCCTTCACCAGGTTCACGTCCATACGGAGAGTAATATCTCAAAAAGATTGGCTTCATGACATCAAGCGTGAAGTTCTTATGGATCTTTGCAAGAAGTGCCTCGGTTAGTTTTGTATCAGGAGCTGTGTTGTGCTAGTGAAGGATTCAAGGCATTCAATTTAAAATTGAAAAGGTGGGATTCTATTTGCTGGTAGTATTTTGCTCTCAGGGATGAAGTGTTTATCCAATAGTTGAAGTGATTTTCTGATGCTGCTAATAATGTAGTTGCAGACACTGACATTTCTCAATATTACTTGAAAGTATTATTGTTGTTTAATTTGAAGTTGTAACATGAGCTATGCTGCATTCCTTCCCCACTTGCATACTCTGGAAGTATTGCAGCCATGAGCGTGTTCGGTCACATTCTAGGCCTTGGAGATGGACATCTACATAATATTCTGGTGGATTTCCGTAGTGGAGATGTACTTCATATTGATTACAATATATGCTTTGATAAAGGGCTGAGAGTTAAGATCCAGGAAATTGTTCCTTTCAACATGGATGTTTGAAGCAGCTTTAGGGTTGACTGGAGCAGAAGGAATTTTCAAAGCGAGCTGTGAAGCAGTTCTTGGTGTCCTCAAGAAAAGTAAAGACATAATCCTAATGCTACTACAGGATTTTATCTGGGATCCACTTGTAGAACGGTCTAGGGGAGACATTCACGATGATGCAGCAATTGGCGGTGAAGAGACAAAGGCATGGAGTTGGCTGTGAGCTTAAGCTTATTCACATCTTGAGTGCGAGAAATTCTTGTTCCCCTTAGGTACTTATCAATTTTGACTTAGTTTTTGTATCTGTTTCATAATTGAAGTTTAGGCAATTGAAGTTTAAGAAACTAGCCTTCACACTTGCTTGATGCACTCGCTTCTGAAAGTACATTAGACTGCTTCAATATATCTTCCAAAAAGGGTGTTAAGTACCGAGAGATGTATGGTAAATTTGTAGAAGAAATCTGAAGTGCATTATGAACAAAAATCAACACACAATAAACTATCACCGTTGGTCGTGTTTAATATATGAAGACTATTATTAGCAACGTGTCTAGTCCTAAACGGGTTAAAGAGTGTCATTTATGTTTTAGCATTGATAAGAAATTGTTTATCATTATAATAAAAAATAGATGACTGCGACTTATCGCGACATTTCTACCCACCTTTTTATTTCTCCTTCAATATTACTGTTGATAAAAAATAGTTTTAATGTTAGACTGCTTCTATGTCATGCCCTGAACCCCGAGCGCGCATTCCTCGGTGGTCGATTAAAAATGCGACGTCTCAGGACACGTTGCTGACCCATTTTTTTTTATCTTTTAGTTAAGCACATGTGGAAGCGAATTAAATAAACCCTCGGCCAACAAACAAATATAGGGATAGTAAAACACGGCAAACATTGTCGAAAACAACATATTCATTTATCAACTGTTAACTCTAGAAAGTTTAATACTTACAAGCCTTTCCATGGCCACTTCCCATCGACCCTCTCAAAAACCTTCCAGGACTAGGGTTAGCCTAAACTTCACTAACGGTAGGGCCGGTCAAAATGTGTTGCATCTTGCGCCCACCACGTCCGCACTCAATAGATTTCCATGCTACGGTCTTGAAAATGTTTAACCACGACGGGTGAGATAAATCTCAGTGAGTCAACAACCTAAATTTCGGTTAGGATGCAAATTCGCCTCAAAGGCAGTCCTAAACATTCATAATGCAAAACTCACATTGCCTCGGCACGCCCTCGCATTTAGCTTATCACTTATGCCATCATAAATATCACAAGCATAATTAATAACCGGAACACATAATTTTCACCCTTTAAACATTCACATGGGTCCCGATTATAAGGTAAAACCGTTATGATAATCCCCATACTATGCCACACAATTTTACCCCATAATCAAGCACAATAGCACAACCATTCAAGTGTGTTTTGGTTATTACTACCCATTGGCCACGGCCAACTCAATAGTCAAGGTGGTCATCCGGTGTAACCGGCATCGTCCCGCCCTATTAGGCATGTCATCATCCTGCGTACTCATATGCCTCGGACAGCATTCCATAAAGGAGCATTAGTTCGGCCTCAACTGACTCGGCATCCCGTTGATGTGGGGGCATCCGAACTTAATCGGGCATCATCCCGCATAATCATACGCATCAGGATGAGTTCATTACCCCACATAATCATACGCATCAGGGTATTTAGGTGATCATATGATTACACCATTAATCAAACCAGTTCTTATCTTCCGTCAATTAGCCCAAAACACCAAAATCCTTTTTCACATAATAAACCTTGCAACTCTCTTTTAAGAGTTTCTAGATATGTTTCCAAAAGAATTGCTAGGTTTGTAGCCAGAAAGAGAGATTGAGTTTGTAATTGAGCTAGCCCTCGGGATGAGCCAATCTCTAAGGCTCATTATCGAATGGCATTGTTGGAGTTGAAAGAACTAAAGGTGTAGATGTAGGAGTTGTTGGATAAATGATTCATACGTCCCAGTGCATCATCGTGGAGAGCACCATTTTTGTTCGTGAAGAAAAAAGATGGTTCGTTGCGCTCGTGCATCGACTATTGCCAACTCAATCAAGTGACGATCAAGAACAAGTATCCACTCCCGAGGATCGACGACTTGTTTGATCAGTTGCAAGGAGCATCGATATTTTCTAAGATCAACTTGAGGATAGGATATCATCAGCTGATGATTAGAAATGAGGACATACCGAATTCAGCATTTCGCACTCAGTACGGCCATTATGAGTTCACTGTAATGCCGCTCGATTTGACGAATGCCCCAGCTGCTTTCATGGATCTGATGAATTGAGTATTCAAGGAGTATTTGGATTAGTTTGTGATCGTGTTCATTGACGATATTTTGGTGTACTCGAGAAAATGAGGAGCATGAGAGGCATTTGAGGATGGTGCTTCAAACACTGAGGAATCATAAACTGTACGCTAAGTTCAGCAAGTGTGAGTTTTGGTTGACTTGTGTTGCGTCCCTAGGTCACATGATTTCAGGCGAAGGAATCTCCATGGACCCGACCAAGATTGAAGCAGTTATCAATTGGCCAAGACCAACGATAGTGATAGAGATTAGAAACTTTTGGGTTTAGCGGATACTACGAAGGTTCATGGAAGGATTTTCAGCTTTAGCCTCACCGTTGACTCGATCAAGAAGAAAGAAGAGAAGTTTGTGTGAACAGATAAGTGCGAGCGTAATTTCGAAGAGCTTAAGCAGAAGTTGACTACCACACCAGTGCTGACCATGTCATCTGGTCTTGGAGGATACGAGATTTACAATGATGCGTTGTTTAGAGGATTGGGTTGCGTGTTAATGTAGCATGGCAGAGTCGTTGCATACGCATCCCGTCAATTGAGACCTCATGAGCTGAATTACCCGATGTATGACTTAGAACTCATAGTGATTATTTTTCTCTGAAAATTTGGAGACATTATTTATGTGGAGAAAGATTCTAGATCTTTAGACCATCAAAGTCTTAAGTATCTATTCTCTCGAAAAAAAGTTGACTATGAGACATCATCGGATGGAACTTCTCAAAGACTATGATTGCGACATCTTGTACCACCCTATAAAGGCGAATAAGGTCGCAGATGCATTGAGTCGGAAGTCTTTTGTTGTGCATATGATGGTCAAGGAATGGATTTTACACAAAAGAGCTCGATATTCGGTTTTCAAATTTGAGGTAGGCCATCTTTCGAATCTTATGGCTACCCTCAGAATTGAATTGGAAGTACAGATAAGGATTAAGATGCTTTAATTGATAGACCCAGAGATTCAAAAAATCCTGCAAAAGGATATCGAAAAGAGAAAGGTTGACTTTCAGATTCCTGAATACGGAACACTAAGGTTTTGAGGATGATTGTTTGTACTCGATGATGTAGAGCTTAAGGAGGAGATCTTGTCAAAAGCTCATCATAGTAGTTATAGCATTCACCCAAACAAAGATGAAAATGTATTAGAATTTGTGTTAGCACTATTAGTGGATCGGTATGAAGGCGGATATTGCCAAGCATGTCGCCAAGTGTCTCGACGTCTCAACAAGTGAAGGCAAAGCACCATAAGCCGGAAGACTTTTGCAACCTCTTGAGATTCCTCGAGGGGAAATGGTAACACATCATAATGGACTTTGTGATGGGCTTACCAAGGAGTTAGAGGGGTAATGATTCAATTTGGGTTGTGGTCGACGTACCAACGAAGCGGCTCACTTTATTATCGTACGAAAGGACTTTGCATTGGATAGACATGTAGAATTGTAGGTGCTTTATATTGTTCGTCTACATGGAGTGTCGGTGACGAACACATTTGATAGAGACCCGAGATTTACAGCTGCCTTTTGGAAAAGTTTGCAAATCACCTCGAGGACAAAGTTGCAATTCAGTACGGCTTACCATCCGCAGGCATATAGTCAGTCTGAAAGGATGATTCAGACTCTCAAGGACATGTTGAGAGCGTGTGTACTAGACTTCAAGGGAAGCTGTGAGGAACAGCTTCATCTCGTTGAGTTTGCCTACGACAACAGCTACCAGCAGAGTATTTAGATGGCACATTTCGAAGTGTTGTATGGTAGAGTGTGCAGAACGCTAGTGTGTTGGGATGAGGTTGGAGAACGGAAAATCATAGGCTCAGAGTTGGTTTAGCAATCATTGGATGCGATTGCGGTTATCGTGGATAGATTAAAGACCGCTCGAGCCACAAGAAAAGCTACGCAGATAAGCATCGAAGACCATTGGAATTCCAAGTTGGTGAGCATGTCTTTTTGAAGGTATCACCAATGAGAGGTACTTCATGCTTTGGTAAAAAGGGAAAGCTGAGTCCGAGGTACGTAGGTCCCTTTTGAGATTCTAGAAAGAATAAGGATTCTAGCATATCGTCTTACATTGCCACCGAGGTTGGTGTAAGTGCATGACGCCTTGCACGTGTCAATGTTGAGAAAGTATGAGCTTGACTTGACCCATGTGCTGAACTTTGAAGAGTTAGACATGGATGTCGGGTGTTGTATGTGAAAAGACTGGTTCAAATTGTAGATAGGAAGGAGTAGGTTCGCGCACCAAGACAATTCTGTTGGTTAAAGTGGTCTAGCAACACCATGGAACGTAAGGAGCAACTCGGGAAAGTGAATATTCGATGAGACAATTGTACTCCCATATTTTTGTTTAAAGATTTGTAATGATTTAAATTTTGAGGATGAAATTTTTATAAGAGGGGAAGAGTTGGGACATCTCAAATTTTTTATTCTGTTTTCAATTGAATGAGTTGGGCTTTTCATCGATGCGCTTATGGTTTTATTATCTGAGATGATCACTCACGAGATAACTAGTCTATCTGGTGAAGCCATTAAATGATTTTAATGCAATAGACTTGAGAATTCAACTAAGAATCAATTGCTTGAGTGTGCTAATCTGAAAGGGTCATTACGGCACCTGTCAAAATCGATCGTAGACTAGAGATAGGTCAATTCGACGGGGGTATGTGATTAGTGTGTGGGTGATTCCACATGATTGAAAAATTTCTATAGAAACTAGATCAATTTTTCTGTCATTTCTATACCATGTGTTCGTATTTGAAATCTTGAGTTTTTCACAACAACCGAGAGTTGCCAATATGTCGAAGATGTACAATGTGGCTCGAAAATAATCGATCATGGGTTAATTGCACTAAAAATTCCTAAAAGCTATATAGTAGGCTATGTCACGCTAAAATCGCACCTAGTTGAAATTAACCGTGAATTTAAACCCGATTTTAGAAATTGAAAGTTTTGTCATGTCACAATTCATTTTAGAAACTTTGACCCATCCTCCAAGATTTTTCTCGCGAACCCGAGATTTCGGCAAAAAAATCAAAATAAGGTTATTTTGGACCAGAAAATTCGAAGGATCATTTTTTGTCGTAATTTTTGAAGAAAAATGTTGTATTTGATGAGGGCCCCTTGGTTGATTTTATGGAGGCCAATTTGTGCTCAATTGGAGTTGAAATTTCATAAAATTGGATGGAAATGGTCCAAAATTCGTAGGACCAAGGGGTGGCCACTTTGGACCACTTGGATGGCTTGCTAAGGAAGCCTTGGTGCTGCAAATTGGCCATGGATGATAGCCAAGCCTGGTGGAGGCATGAACTTGAGTAGAATGGGGTATTTGGCTTGACTTTGCGGCCAAATGGGCCTCCTCCATCTTCAGTAGCCCTCTTCTTCCTTATTGAGCCACTTTATCCATTATTGAGACTTTGGAAAGCTTGAGAGAACCGGAGATAGCCAGCTCCTTCCCCTAGCTTGTCGATCGCGCTCGAAGCAATCGGACTGTTGTCACGCCCATACCCTTGCCGCGAGCCTAGTCATGCATCCTTGCTGTTCACCCGTCTACGATCGTCTCGCCGTCCCTTGCGAGCCCAACTGCGTCTTGAACTCGTTCAATCGTCGTGCGCTGTCGTCCAGCAGTCACCGTCGCCCGTCGTTGCCCGCAACAGCCTTGTTCGCCCGTCCCGTGCCGTTTCAGCCCTAACCAGCCGCTCATTCCAGCCTTCTTGGCCTAGCAAGCAATGGCTGAAGCTCAGCCTTAGCTAAGAGCTTATGGCTTGTTTTTGGGCCCGTTCGGACCTTTGTTGGTGCCGTTGCGCTCGAGAGTCGCTCACCTTCGTGTCGCCGACATCGTGGACTCATCGGTTGGCTAAACCGGTGAGTTTACTTGCTAAACTCTGCTTAGGTTGTTAATGACGCTTAGTGAATAGTTTATTTAGGCTAGTTAGGGATTATGTGGTTAGTTAGTATGGATTCGTGATTTAATTGTTCAATTATGCATGTTAGATGATTAGAATAGACTAATTAATGGCTAATTAGATTGTGCTATTTATCTAGATAGGTTCAAAAATTTTCTATGCTCGTTTAGGTGGTTAGATTAGCGTTTCCGGCCTAAGTTGGTATTTATGGTATTTAATTTGTATTATTTAATTAATTTTGGTATTTATTTAATTATTTATTATTTTCCAGAAATTATACAGGGATAAAATGGTGATCGAAATTTCGTGCTGATTATAGTGGTGTGCTTAGTTTATACAATTAAGTGTTAATTTGTGTAAATTGAGTGGTGATTGGAATTTTGGTTATATATTCTAAAATTGTGAAATTTTGTTGTTTAATTAGAAAATCCCGGTGTTGGGTTTTAACATCAAAAATGATTTTAAAGACTATATGAAATAGTGGGATTTAAAAGGAAGGGTATCAATTTTTCTGGTTGAAATTGATTGTGTACCCACACACGATTATTTTATCGTGTATTTTTAATATGAAGAAAATATGCCAAGTTCACTATTTTAATCGAGGTATTTGAGTGCAATGCATGATGTCCTTGACCGAAATTGAATGATCGTGTGTTGGTTAAGAGAACCCATCCCATAAATGAGTTGGGTGGACGTGCCCCTATATGGGATGCCCTATCAATGGATGTCGGATCGCGGCAGAGCCGACCGAAGCTCTTTCGTGAATACCATCCTCGATGTGGTAGACTAGGTGGAGGTGACGGCTGGCTAGACGGACGGTGGAGGCGACCCGAGGACCTGCAACGGTGACCAAGGTGGACGAGGACTAGCGAGCGAGATGCGGGATGGCGGGGACGTGCGGGCTTGGCTCGCAGCGGCGAGATGGCACACGACAGCGTGGGGAGCTCGGGCGGGCGTGCGGCTTGGCTGGTCGAATTCCTTTGGTTTCTCTAGTTTCTTGATCTCTCAAAACTACAACAATGGAGAAAGGACCAGCAAGGAAGAGGAAGAAGGGAGCTGCAGCTGGAGGAGAACACAAATGCCTCAAAAGTCTTGGAAAATATTTGAAAACACTCAATGCTTGCCCCCAAAGTCCATGGCTGTTATCCTTAGCCATTTTCCTCCCTCAAGCTTCCCAAACAAGCCACTTAAGGTGTCCCTAATGTTGCACACCACCATAGCTACAAATTTTGAACATTCCTTTTCAATTTCACTTCAATTCTCCTCCAAATCAATCCAATTCAAGTGCCACAATGCCAAGGTACGTGCCCACACTCCATTCCTTAATTATTCCCATCAATTGAACCAACTTGAATGCTAATAATTCACACGAAAACAGCCCTATTTTCCTGGTCAAAAAATGCCTAAACTTGAATTTTCGCTGAAAATTTGAGTTCATAGAAAATTTTTGGAGGATGAGTCAACGTTCGTAAAATAAACTGTGACATGACAGAACTTTTCAAGTTCACTTTCGCGGTTAATTTTAACCCGAAGCGATTTTAGTGTGACATAACCTACTAGGTAGCTTTTAGGAATTTTTAGCGCATTTGACCTGTGGTCGATTATTTTCAAGCCACATTGTGCATCTTCAACTCATTGGTGACTTTCGGTTGTTGTGAAAATCTCGAGGTTTCAAATATGTGCACAGGGTATAAGAACAACAGAAAATCAGTTTAGTGCCGTTCAATGAGAATTTGCAATTAGGTAGAATCACCCATACTCTAATCACATGCCTATGTCGAACCAACCTATCTCCGGTCTTTGATCGATTTTGACGGTGCCATATTGACCCTTGCAGATTAGCATGGTCGAGTAGATGATTTTTGATCGAATTCTCAAGTCTATTGCATTTAGATTCCTTAATGGCTTCATCTGATAAATTAGTTATTTCGTGAGTGATTAGCTCAAAGAAAAAGACTATAAACGCGTCAATGAAAAACCCAACTCTTTCAATCGAAAATAGAATAAAAAATCAGGCTATCACATGCATAACCTTCAATTGAGCGTGCAGCGATACATCGCCGATGATCTGACCAACAAGCAACTCAAGGACTTCGATCAGATGGAGCTGCAACTTGAGTTTTCCATCAACAAGGTGTACGCAAGGAAGGTAATGGTTCTTCATAATGACGAATATTGTCATGTGATTTTTCTAATGTAACCACTGTTTTTGTAAGTTAGAAGCAATAACATGTTCCGACCATACTGTATCGCCTTTTGCATAAATTATAATGTTCAGAAGATATTTTCTAGACATCGAAGGAGAACACATCAGCGATTAACATCTGAAGGAAGAGCGTGATGGTCAAAGTTCGAAAGGACTCGAGAAAAAAAAATCAAAGGCAAAATGGTAGCATAATAACTAAAAACTACATGCAATTAGCTGCTTTTGCATTTAGATTATTCCAAGCGCACTGTTTTTCCATTGTGTCGTGGCACGCACAACACTATCGTGAATGAATATACAGTCTCATCTTTTTTCTTTTAATCAGCACAAGCTAATCACTTGACGAGTTATAAGTGCTCGTTTATGAAATGCTATTAACCTAATCAGTCCGTGCGATCCACTTACGATGTTGTTCAAATTGTTGATCCACGTACGCTAATTGAACCGTGTCCTTGATTTTTGGGTATTCTTTAGTTTGAGCTGATGCAACGGCAAATAGACAATCTGCGGAGAAAGGTATGATTGCCCTTTCTCTTCCTAAGTAAATTTAAGTTTACACGCATTTCTTTTTTGTTTTATATCAAGAAGGGATCAAAGTTTCATACATTTGTGACCATGGTTACAATGTCCAGGAGAAAATACTGCAGGACGAAAACGACTAAATATATCATATCATTTGGAGAGTTAAAATGCCACTACCAACATACTTGCACAGCTGCTATGCAATGGAACTTAGGTGAAAGATATTTGGTTCAGTTGATGATAGAGTGACATATATAGAGCAACCGGTGCGAGTTGTGGATAGGAAAGAATGGGCATTGCGCAATAAGGTAATTCCCTTAGTCAAAGTCATCTGCCAACATCATGGCACCGAATGAGCTATCTAGGAAAGCGATGACATAATGAGAAGTCAGTATCCCCATTTGTTTGAAGAAGTGGATGATCTTGCAAATTTCGAGGACGAAATTTCTTTAAGGAGGGAAGAGTTGTGACATCTACAATCCGACCATGATTTTTAGAACGGAATTACATTGGCATCCAATCTTTGAACGAGATTACAATAAGGATCGGTAGACCCCAAAAACACCGAAAATACCACATTGAGATGAAAACTCGATTTTTCATTGACGGGATGCAAAAGTTCAAAAAGTGGAAATGGGCCATGGCGAGGGCCTAAGCCCATGTTGGGCAACCCAATGGGCCTAAGCCCATGATTAGGCAGCCCATGGGCCGAAGCCCATAATGGATGGCCCAAATGGGCCTAAGCCCAAGTGGGTGGCCCAAGGCCCATATGCCCAGGAGGTGTGCGTGAACAATACCCAATCTTGGTGAAATGACCAAATTGCCCTCTCATTGAACTAAGGACAAAAGGGTAAGATGGGAAAGGAGCTAGGAAGGGGCACCCATGTGCTAAAGATGAGGGAGGTGATGTCATCACCTAGCCTAGTCTAAGCCTACCTAGCCTATCTTCTAGCCTAGCCATGAGTGTTTCATTAAATGGCATTAATGAGACTTGGGCAAGAAGTAAAGTGAGAAGTGATCCAAGCCCTTGATCTTGGATGGGACATGGCAAAATGTAATCTTGGCCATCTAAATAGCCCAAGCATGGGCTGCTCTTCCTCTCTCCCCAAATTCGTCCGTACCTCTCCCTCACTCTCATTTTTACACTTTGGCTCTCAAGTTCATCTTTCTTTCCCTCCTTGCCATAGCTAAGCCACTCTTTGTCCATTTGCATCTCATTTTCAAGCCATCTTCTTCACTTTTCCTCATATTTCCCTCACTGGCAACCAACCACCACCCACCGTCGTCGTGCAGCAGCCTGAGAAGTCGTCCAGCCCGCTCACAGGAGCTTTGGAGGCGTGACCAGCAACCCCAGCCGCTATCTAGTCTTGCCGTTCCTCCCCTGACACTTTTTAAAGCTAGGACTTGGGTGTGAGTGGTTTTCTAGCCCTTGAATAGGGTTGTTGTTGCATTTTGGAGTTAGTTTAGACCTAGATTAAGGCTAAATGATGTTTTGTTAATGTGATAAGTGAGTTTTGTATGATAGGTTATCATAGGGTCCCAATAGGTTATTTTGATATCATGTTTTCGTCGATAGCTCATCATGTTTTTGTCGATAGCTCATTATGTTTTCATCGATAGCTTATCATGTTCTAGCCAATAGCTTATCATATTTTAAGTTGATAGGTTATCGCGGTTTATTGATAAGTTATGTGATGGGCTATTAAAGTGTGATATTCGAAGTGTGATGTGTTATGTTAACAAGGGATGAATTATAGTATAGTTTATGATGACATGTGACAAAAAATTTAACAAATTATGTTCAATTGCAATGACTTATCCTACTTTGATGAGTGACTTATATGCCATGGACTTGTAAAGTTGGGTGGTACTTTTATATGATATAATATGAGGCACGTGGGTGACTTGATGGCATATGGCATAGGTTGTTGCATATTGCATGGGCATCGCATTGGTTAATGAGAAAGATATAAAATGAATCGTGTGATGGTATGCCCGTGTGATCACCTAAAGACCCTGATGCGTTTACCAAGGGTAGTTAACCCATTTGGATGTGTTTACGCAGGATGATGCCGACTAAGTTCGAATGCCCACAAGTTAACGAGATGCCATTCGTTGATGGATTTCGGAACGAAGCTCCTTACAGGAGTACCGTCTTAATGCGTTTATGCGGGACGATGTTGTGCTCGATGGGACGAGACGATGCCCGGTTACGGCAGATGATTGCGAACTTTCGTGTTGGCCTTGGGTCTTGATTGGCCTTAATAATCGAGACATGGTTGTGTGGAAAGCGCATGAGATGTATTTGTGATCATGTCTGGGTTATTGCATGGCATGGACGCATAATTATACTATATGGCACATTTGTATGATTGGATCAGGAGCATGAAAAGTGTTATGGGAATTGCTTATGTATTGTTGATGATGGCCTTGAATAAGTGGATATGCTTCCATGTAAATAGTTAGGGAAAAACAAGAGAAACTTTGCTATTGATTTGCTATTGATAGAGGAATTGCATGTTTGGGGCGTCTCTAAGATGAACGGCTTCCCTACGCGAGGTCTAGGAAGTTCACTCATTGAGTTTAATCTCACTATTGTTTGTTGAATGTTTATAGGCCCTAAGAATGACTGAGCCTTTCCGTGGGTTAGCATCCGATACGAGCTTGATCGCGATATGATCGTTGAGCTGGAGCCCTAAATTCTGGAGCCCATAGATAGTTAGGTGGTACTGAGGTTAGTAATACTTTTTGGACCGCCCTCATAGTAATAGAGGTGCTAGGTTTACCCTAAACCCCTTTTTGGTGAATGTCGTGGCCGCGCTTGTAGACTAATCGGATGTGGTGAGTAACGAGACTTTGTTTGGTGTGTTTAAGCTGTTTCAATTATAGCTTGTATAATATGACAATATTCTGATGCATATGTGTCACGCCCCGAACCCCAGGCACACGCACATCCCTCGGCGGTTGACTAAATTGCGACGTTCTCAGGACACGTCGCCGACCCTTTCTTTTTACGCACGTACGGAAGTGAAATTTAAACATAAACCCGAACAACATCAAACATGGGATAGAAAAGCAGGATAACCAAATTTCATCAATCATGCTTTAAAAAATCTTAGATTTATACATACCAGTCTGTCTCTAGAAAGAAACTACTAAGCCACCTATGATCCGGACCCTTCAACCTTGGGCTCCGGGTTCTCCACACTAGGGACCTGAAAATATTTAAATCATGATGGGGTGAGAATAAATCTCAGCGAGTCAACACCCTAAACCCCGATTAGGATGAGAATTCATCTAGAGGTAGCCTAAACATGCACCACTTAGAACTTACCTTACCTCAACGCGTCCCTACACAATAGTGCATCACATATGCACTTATAAACGCAACTTGCGTAAGCAATACTTGGAACACTTCGTATCACTCATCAATTATTCACAGAGGTCCCGATTATAAGGCCAAATCGTTATGGCACGTCCCATTCCGTGCCACATAATTTTGTCCCATAATCAAGTGCGTGTATCTCATATCGGTGATTCAGTCCACACTCGATATTCACTCTCAATATTCAAACTCAATATTCAATCTCAAATCTCAAACTCAAGGTTCTAACTCAATATCAAGCTCAAGGCTCTAGAGGTGGCCCCCACGAAGTTACGTTATCGTGTAGCACTTAGCCCTTGATCACATATAGCAATAGTACAAGGCTTTAGAGGTGGCTCATACGAAATATTATTGTATAGCACTTAGCCTTTCACTATGCATGACAATAATGTAAAGCTCTAGAGATGGCTCCCATGTGATTCAAGTCACCACGTATATCATGCCCTGGCCCTCAAGCGCGTGGCAACCCTCGATCACTTTGGTCATGGAATTGCGACATCTCGCATGCGTCGCCGACTCATTCATTTTATCTTTTGATTATACGCAAGCGGAAGCAGAACAAACATCTCCCAACCATTAACAAACAATAGGGATAGTAAAATGTATACATCATAACATCAAACCAAATAACTCCTGTACACATTTATTGTTAACCTAAGCTTCACTAACACTAGGCCAAACTCTCGTCTCCAATGTAACCCTGAACCGAACATGACGGTTCTTAATACTGCGGGCCTGAAAAATGTTAAACCACAACGGGGTGAGATATAAATATCTCAGTGAGTAAACTCCCTAAAACTCGCGTAGGAGGGTTCTTCACCTTGGAGATGCCCTAAACGTGCGACTTATCTTTTGATGGCAGATCAATAGCAAGGCCTTTGCTTTGCATTATCTATTAACATGAAGAAAAAATCTTCCTCTACCTGAAAATCCATCCTATCAAGAATCTATGCCAATTAATGACTTTAACCACATACACGGGTTCCTCGAGTCCTCCATAATAGCATAAAAATTTACACATGCTACATATTGTGCAATAAATAGTCAATAATACTGCCATGTGTCATATATTCTTAAATATCACCATGGTCTTCAAGTCTCAAACAATGACTTCCAAAACATTCACGTGCCCCTCTCATCCCAAATAACAATTATAATATGCATGTGCCTTTCAAGTTACTAAGTGACCCAATTCAAACATATACTCAAATTGATGCAAAGACTTAATAATACATATCAAAACAAACCCAGCTTTTGCAAGAATCACACATGTACAAACAATGGTATCATTCTTATCATATGCATTCATGCACTCATGCATTTTTCACACAACCACGTCTAGATTATTCTGGCCACTCAAGACCCAAGGCCAATCCGAAGGTTCGCAGTCATCCAGCATAATCGGGCATCGTCTTGGCCCATCGAGCATGGCAACGTCCCGTGGGAACACATCAAGACAACAATCCTGTAAGGAGCATCGTTCCGAAATCCATCCGCAAACGGCATCCCGTTGACTTGGGATTATTTGAACTTAATCGGGTATCATCCTACATAAACGCATCAAGAGGGGTTCACTACCCCTCGTAAACGCATCGGGTCTTTTATGTGATCACACAAGTATATAACACTCCAAACTTAATTAGGCATCATCTCGCATAATCATACGCATCAGGATGGCCATCACCACGCATAATCATACGCATCGGGGTATTTAAGTGATCATACAAGCACACAACACTCCAAATTTAATTAGGTGTCGTCCCACATAATCATACGCATTAGCACGGCCATCACCTCACATAATCATATGCATCAAGGTATTTAAGTGATCAATCGAGCATACATCTCTCCAAATTTAATTAGGCGTCATCCCGCATAATCATACGTATCAAGATGGCCATCACCCCGCATAATCATACGCATCAGGGTATTTAGGTGATCACACAGGCATACCATCACACAACTCACGTCCATTGTTATGTTTCTCATTAGCCAAGTATGAATGCCTCAATGACGTGCCAGACGGAGTGTATTTCATGATCTATTGAAACTATGTCAATAAAGTATGCCAAGCACAAAATGAGAGTCCGTGGTTTGACACGATATGTTGAGCATCGGCCTAAGTCCAATCCAAATCAGAAACGATACGCCTCGAAATCACACTGAGACCAAGAAAGAACCAATCCATCGTGACATGATCACCGGCCAAGTACCAAACTTAACTCGGGAACAATATGTCTCAATATCACACCGAGGCCAAGAAGAACCGACTCGTCGTGACATGATCACCGATTTAGCACCAAACTTGGTTCGAGAATGATATGCCTCAGTATTGCCGATCCAAGAGAGAGACTTGACCCGGTGTGCTTCCATACACGTCCAAGAACCATCGTATATCCTGTCTCGGAGGCTTGGAATGTTCTCACGCATTGACCATGGACAATGACCATATATAAAACATTGGCGTCAATACCAAAGAACATCACATAGAATGAGCACATCCAATAACATCACAAGTCGCTTCCAATGACAATATCAAATTGAACAACCTTAGCATATTACCTTTCAAAATAGTCTTTCAATACTTATAATTATAGAATGCTACGAATGCTTGCCCTTTTCAACTTTGGAATTGCATAAACATGTATCATCTTTAAAACTAGCATTCAACAAGCATATACACTTCAGAAATTTACAACATAAAGAACACTTATCATTTCCAAAATAAGGGATTGCATAAGTATCTACTATCTTTAAAATCAGGCTTTAGTAAACACATATCATATTAAAAGCCACAACATAATACGCACTTATCAAAATTAAGATAGGTTATTGCATCCAACGATAACTTATAACTATAGCTTATCACTTTAAATGATAGCCTATCACAATCACTTATCGCTTCTAACGATAGTCTATCACGATAACTTATCACATTTAACGATAGCTTATCATCATAGCTTATCACATCTAACCATAGCCTATCATCATACCTTATCACATCTAACCATCACTTATCATGATAACTTATCACATCTAACGATAGCTTATCATCATAGCTTGTCACATCTAACCATCACTTATCATGATAACTTATCACATCTAATGATAGCCTATCATCATAGCTTATCACATTTAACCATTACTTATCATGATAATTTATCACATCTAACGATAGCCTATCATCATAGCTTATCACATCTAACCATCACTTATCATGATAACTTATCACATCTAACGATAGCCTATCATCATAGCTTATCACATCTAACCATCATTTATCATGATAACTTATTGCATTCACTTATCTTCAATCGTGATAGCTTATCACCACTACTTATCACTTTAATCCACTTATCACATATTCTAATCACCATTAACCATAGACCAATCCTAACTCTATTCCAAAGTGTAATTACCACCTTAATCAATGGTTAGAAAGCAACTCACCATTAAACCATAAACCAATCCTAACTTTATTCCAAAGCGCAATTACCACCCTAATCAAGGGTTAGAAAGCAACTCACATATAAACTAGGCCACGGCAAGCGACAGCAAGGCTCACGGCGTGGCAGCGGCTCTCAGTGAGACTCCACAAGGCATAACAGTGGCTGATCGGTGGCTAGTACCCCACGGTAAGGCTAGAACAACCAAGGAACAGTAGCACACGGCTTGAGGGAGGTTCGTCCATGGCTTGGGACTCATGGCCAACACGCGGGAAGGACGGTACGGCGAGATCTCACAGCAAGGGAAGCTCGGCGAGTTGAATAGTGGATGGTGGATCACGGCCACACAACCAAGGGGGAAAAGAGAGAGAAATGGGTATGAGATGAGGGAGAGTGATGGAGGAAATTCGTCCAAATGAGGGGTGGAGAGAGAAAGTGAGACAAATGATGGACAAAGAGGCAAACTTGGGGAAGAAGTTGGCCATCCAATGCACCTTGACTTCTTGTCCTAACTTGGGCAACAAGAACTCATCTTGGCCCTCCATTCCAACTTGGGGAGCAAGGATAAATCCTAGCCCTCCATCTTGCCACAAAAGTCAAAGTCTTCTAAAAGCTAGGTTACTATTCACGCGCACTATTCACCTAGGTTACTATTCACACATGGGCCAAGTCCAAGATGGCCCAATTGTCTTAATGAGCTTGTCCTTGGGCTTGATAAACTTGGGTTTGGGCTTAGTTAATCCAATTTGGGCCTAAATAATCTTAATGGGCCTAAAAGGGCAAAACTGTAATTTCCACCTATTTGGGCCCTTGAGGACGAATTTCAAAGGGAATGTGGCCCATTGGGCCTTTCCAAATTCGTGGGCTCCCTTTGGGCTTCCAATTTCTGGCCCAATTCCACTTATCCAAAATTCAAGGTTTATCGATAAAGAAGGAATTTGATTAGGTAATGTCCCTCATTGATCCTTATGATCGAATTGTCAATTCATGGTTAAGTTATCTGGTCGTGCACATCGAAATCCTAATTTGCCTTTCCCAATAGGTTTAAGACTCTTGAATGGCTCCCAAACCAACTCAAAGTCTAATTCTACCAATTGCACATTGATAGAAGTAAACCTCTTATCATATCTTAAATATGGTCCAATTTTGAGGATGTCACAATGTAGCACTTAGCCCTTGATTACAATAAGCAATAGTATAAGGCTCTAGAGGTGAATCTCATGAAATTATGTTATCGTGTAACACTTAGTCCTTTACCTGCTCATAACCCATTCGGTTTCCTCAACACAACACATATCACCCTTCCTCTGGTCATCCTTTGCCATGACCATAAATCATTACCATCGAACAACCATTCACATATCGTCACGCACAAGTTCCAAGCATGTTACAAGTCAATCACATCATCAAATATGCACTTTCTAGCAAGTATAGCATCAAGAACAATTACAAACTACTACCACCAGCCGCGGTGGCTCCACTGGCTAAGACTCTACTGATCCTCAACGAAGAGGTGAAGGGTTCAAAACCCAGGGGAGGTGCTAGGTGTATTAAGTGTGACTCATGGGTGGTGGGTCCTCCTGCTTAAGTGTCACCTGGGGGTTTATGGCGCGGCTGTCGGCTGCAAGCTGGTTCCTCCAACAAAAAAAAAAAAAAAAAAAAAACAAATACAAACTACTATCATCCTAATTGGCGTAAACAGTCCACTCGCACGTCTCGAGTTTAAATCCGAAAACCTAACCGCACGAGTTCGGAAAATTTTAAAATTTGAATATGTTGTAAAAGACACAAAAAAAAAAAAAAACATTTTTAGTGAAGACACCTTAACCCATATTCTTCTAGGTTAAGAGCAATAAATTGCTCAAACCGTAACAAAAACCGTGTCTATTTATAGAAAGTTTGTTTTCCGAAGTCAATTTGATTTGGGGTATAAAACTTGTCCGTTTAATCTAAAATTTGAGTATGTTAAACTAAAAGATGTGAAAAACAACTTTCATGAAGATTTTTTTTTGAAATTCGAACTCTAAGAGTTAATAAAATCCCTTGAATACTAATAGGTTACAGTTTCCAGCACAAACAGAGGTTCTGTTATGTTTTTAACGAAGTTGAAATCTTATTCTTTTGAATCCATAAAATCTTGAATAAAAATATCTCATAGCCGACGATGTCTAAAAAATTTCTCAAGAAGTAATCAATTTCAAAATCATAACATATTTCGATCCACAAAAATGACAAATGGCGAGGGTCTAATGAATTGATCCGGGAGAAATCCCCTAAAATAGGCTAAGCCAGTTTCATTAGTGCTAATCTCACTAATTAGATTAACAATAAACCATCTTAAGGCTAGTCTAAACAAGCTAGATTAACACTAATCCGTCTTAAGACTAATCTCACTTAGTACTAATTTAACTAAGTTAATTAACACTAATCTAACCCCCCAAGCACAATTAACAACCTAAACAAGGATTAGGAAGTTAACTCATCGGATTAGCAAGCAAACGGGTTCACGGCGATAGTGGCGCGACAATGGTGAGATCCCGTAACTACGGTGACTCCAAGGGAGGGCCGGAAGAGGCTGAAAAGCCTTGCAAGCCTCACGGCTTGGCTGGAATTTCGGTTTTGGTTCTGCTTCTGTTTGAGTTGCTGGTTAGGTGGCTGCTGGTGCGGCTTGGTGGTCTTGGCTTGGTGGGACAGTGGTGCGGGATCAACGGGATGAACATGCAGTGGCTGGTTCGTCCTAGGTTGCAGCAAGGGAATGGAGGTTGAAGGAGATGAAGAAGGTGAAGTGAAGAGGAAGAAGGGAGAAGAAGTTACTGTTGTGTATCTGCTGGAATGGGAATATGCGCACACCAAGGGGGAGGAGAGAGGCAAGAATAAGGGAGAGAGAGGGGACAAGAGCCAAAGAAGTCTTGCACATATATCCTATGCACTCAAGTGAGATGGCCACAAAGTCTTCTGTTGCCCTCCAAGTCTTGGCAGCAACCAATGGGCATTTTTCGCTCCCAAAGCTTCCCAAACAAGTCACTTTGAAGGCCAAAACAGACCCCTGCAGCAGCCCTACGAATTTCCCTTGATTTTCATTCAATTCCTCACCAATTCAAGCCAATTTGGTGACCAAGAAATCCCCTTGAAGCTGCCATACGAATTCTTGCATTCCCTTTTTCCATTTAATCCATTTGAAGGCCAAAAGCCCCTTAATTCTGCCCACTAAGTCCATGGGTCCTCCAATAGTTGATTTCTTCTCATTTCTTCACAAAAAAAGTCTTTTTGGAGGCCAAATACATTCCTTGAGCAACCCCTACGAATTTCCATTTTAATCTCCACAAACCAACTTAAATTGGTAGTCAAAATTTCACTCAAAGGTGCCCATCCGAATTCCCTTGATTTAATTTGCCAAATTCCAATTTTTCCGCAAAATTCCCGACTCGCCAAAAATTCTTCAAAGGATGAGATGATGTCCTAAAAATAAATCATGACACGCTCAAATGTTCGATTCCCGAAATTGAGTTCAATTTTGTGGTTAAAATCAATTAGACGCGATTTTAGTCCAATCAAACCTACTGGTTAGTTTTTAGGGATTTTACCGCGGTTATATCACTTAATGGCTTCACCTAATAGGTTAGTTAACTCGTGAGTGATTAGCTTCGAGAAAAAGGACCATAGGCATGTCAGTGGGCTTAAGACGGGTTTAAAAATTCAGGATGTCACAATATGTATATATATGAGTGTGGTTAAAACTATCCCTGTATGTTGATTGGGTGAGTTGTATATGCTTCCGCTTGGTATTCAATTGAATAAAACGATTGGGTCAACAACGACTCGTGGGATGTCACAATCAAATGACCTAAAGGAAATGAATGACGACGAGCACGGGTTGTCGTGCGTCCTGAGCGGGTTGGGCCGTGACATTTAATGTAGTTGATGTCCATAGTAATAATCAACCAATCAAAAATATATCCTACTATTAGCGATGGGGGAAAATAAAGTCCAATAAAGTTCCTTACCTAGGGCAGATCTTCTCATCAGATAAAAAGGGTGTGCTTTTTGTTGGGCACAGGACACCAAAAGTCAACCGTTAAAAAGCTGTTTAATTGATGATACGCATCAACTAGCCTTGTGCTTACAAAGACCATTGAATTTATTAACTTTCACTCGTAATTACCAACATTAATTCGATTGACATGTCAACATATGTCATATTGACATACCAAAAACTTTGAAGGCGTTGATAACAAGAAGAGTAAATGTTGATGGATTATTAAAGTAGTTGATAATTTTGAAAATAGAAGGAAATGTTCATACCTCTCAAAACGAAGCAAAAGATAAAAAAGCTGGTATGTGACTATAATTAGTTGGTATCTTAATTTGATGAATGTCCATACTTCAGTCAAATTGAGGTTGGTATTTCAAATAAAAGTCAGTAATTTCGAAGATGTTGGTAACCGCACTAATTGACACGTGATTGGATAAGCAAGTCTATAGTCACTTTTCACTATGTACTATCTGGAATAGAGTTATGTATTTATGGCTACGAACACTTGCAATCTACTAAGCCTGTACTTGTTATGTGATAAATGAACTCTCTGCTAATGCTTCTCTTTGGATATATGGTGCTAACTATCTGTCATGCGTGCAAGAAAAAGAAGTAAAAGTGCGGATCTTTATAAATACGCTACTATGATTACTATTAAATCTTCGAATTCATTGTGGTAGAAAGCAAGTTAAGTTTTCGATATCGGATGTAAGAAAGTAAAGATAGTACTGTATTGTTAGCTGGGTTCACTCCTATGTGGAGGAAGCCCAATGAGTTGCAAGCCTAAAAAGGGCTTGAGCCCATATAATAAGTTATATGAGGAAATAGGGTTTCTCACTATCTATATAAAAGGAGGTAGCAGCAGAAAGGAAATAGTAACAAGAGAAAAAGAGAAATAAGAAAATCGGGGTTTGGGGCAATATCTCGATTTACATCAAGCTAGCGTCGAAGGTCGATTCGTAGTCCGATTGAGTTGAAATTTTGTCAGCATGTTCGTGGCGCAATTTTATCGAATCTGAACGGTTTGATTTTCGTTTGAAGCTCCCTACATCAGGTTTTTCGTGGATTGATGAAAACCTGAGTTTTTGGTCGATTTATCCTTGATCTCTTGTGAAGTTCATGTGTATTGCCAAGAATTATGTTCTTGAGGTGTTTGCTGCTATGTACCTCTAGTATTTGCTAGAGAAGAACAATTTTATTGATAGTGAAGATTTTTCAGGTGGACTCCGGTCTCGTGGTTTTTTTATCTCCTCACATCGAGGAGGTTTTCCACGTAAAAAATCGTCTTGTGTTCGCGTGCTTGGTATTTATTTTACTCTACTATATCGATTCCTATTAGGTTTACACAAGAGGGGAGATTATTTTATTCCGCTGCGTTGATTCGATATTGTTCGAATTATTACCGTTCTCCCATCGAGTGGTATCGAGCATCGGTTATTGCTTGATTTTTCTGCCTTGTGTTGAACAATGGAAACGAATATGAGTAGAATGGTTACACTTTGAATGGTTCGAATTATCATATTTGGAAAGGGAAGATGGAAGATCTTTTATATGTGAAAGATTTTTATTTGCCTCGTATTTGCCGAGGAGAAACCGAGAGAATAAAACGATGTTGAATGGTCTATATTTCATCGTCAAGTGTGTGGTTATATCAGCAGTGGGTAGATGATAATGTTTTGAACCATATTATTGAGGAAACACATGCACGCAGTTTATGGGATAAGCTCGAACAGTTATATGCTCGAAAGACTGGGAATAATAAGTTATTTTTGATAAAACAGATGATGGCTTTGAGATATCATGATGGTACTCATTTGATCGATCATTTAAATTCTTTTCAAGGAATTATAAATCAGTTGGCTGCGATGGGAATCAAGTTTGATGATGAGATACAAGCACTATGGTTGCTTGGTACTTTGCCGGACTCATGGGAGACGTTTCGAACATCTTTGTCTAATTCTGCCCCGGATGGTACAATTACCATGGATTTAGCCAAGAGTAGTATTTTGAATGAAGAGATGAGAAGGAAGACACAGGGATCATCCTCTTCACATTCGATGCCTTGATTGTTGAGAAAAGGGGAGAAGTGAGTCTCGAGGTCCGAGAAATAGAGATAAAAGTCGAGACAAAAGCAGAGGTAAGTATAATAAATTTGCTAATGTTGAGTGCTATTATTGCCATCGAAGGGACATATTCGGAGGTTTTGTCGCGCTTAAAAAGGGACAAACAAAAGGAGAAAGGTAAAGAAAAGAAAAGTGATGATGACAAGTGATGACAATCGTGTTGCTGCACTTAAAGAAGACTTTCTCACTATTTTTTATGGTGATGTGGTGAATTTTGTTTCTCATGAGACCGGTTGGGTAATTGATAGTGGTGCATCCGTTCATGCTACGTCTCGTAGGGGTTTCTTTACATCATACGGTCGGTGACTTTGGATCTCGTGAAGATGGGAAACAATGGACTAGCTCAAGCTATAGGCATCGGTGATGTGTGCCTAGAAACCAGCAATGGCACAAGGTTAGTATTGAATAATGTTAAGCATATACCGATATCCGCTTGAATTTGATTTCTACGAGGCAAGTTGGATGATGAGGGGTATTGCAGCACCTTCGCAATGGTCATTGGAAACTTACCAAAGGTTCTCTTGTTGTGGCTAGAGGTGAAAAATATTCTTCGTTATACATTATGCAAGCAAAGTTGCCTACGAGACAAAATTAATGCAAAAGATAGCGAAGATGCAGGCGAGTTATGGCATAAGAGGCTCACACATCGGTGAGAAGGGTTTGTCAATATTGGCCAAAAGAAGCTCCTTTCGGGATTGAAAAGTTCAGCGCTAAAGAAGTGTGCTCACTTTGTTTAACAGAAAACGAACGAGTTGCATTTAAAAGCTCCCTCCTTCAAGAAAGTCGGGTATACTAGATTAGTGCATTATGATGTTTGCGGTCCTATGAAAACAAAATCACTTGGTGGCTCTCTTTATTTTGTTACCTTCATAGATGATTTTTCAAGGAAAATTTGGATTTATACCTTGAAAACTAAAAATCAAGTGTTAGATGCTTTTAAGCAATTTCAGCTTCAGTTGAGAGACAGACGGAAAGAAATTGAAATGCATTGAACCGATAACGGGGAGAGTATATTGGACCTTTTGATGAATATTGCAGACAACAAGGTATTCGACATCAAAAGACACCTCCCAATACGCCTCGCTAAATGGCTTAGCCGAGAGAATGAACAGAACATTGGTTGAAAGGGTAAGATGCTTACTTTCACAAATCAAAGCTATCTCGGATCCTTTTGGGGTGAGGCTTTAGGTACAGTTGTGCATATATTAAATCTTACTCCATGCGTTCCTTTAGAGTTTGATGTTCCTAATAGAGTTTGGACAGGCAAAGAAGTTTCTTATGATTATTTGCGTGTATTTGGGTGCAAAGCATTTGTGCATGTTCCCAAAGATGAGAGGTCTAAACTTGATGTGAAAACACGACAAAGTGCATATTTATTGGTTATGGACAGGATATGCTTGGCTACAAATTTTATGATCCACTTGAAAAGAAAATTGTAAGAAGCAGAGACGTTGTGTTTATGGAAGATCAAACAATAGAGGATATTGAGAAATCAAAGATGATTTCAGCACCACAGTTAGTGATAATCTGGTTGATTTAGATCCAGTTCCTCTTACAAATATCCCTACACAAAGTTGATGAAGAGCAAAGCAGGAAGTCAATGTTCCAAATAATGCACATGTTCCTGAACATGTTGAGATAGATAATACTATTCCCGAACCGAGGCTCAATTAGATGTTCCACTTGGATGTTCCAAATCCGGAGATCCATTAGAGACCGACGACCTTCCACCAGGTATTCGAAGATGAGTATGTATTATTGACTCGATGCGGGTGAACCGAGTGCTATGCGAAGCAATAGAAGATGAGTACAAAAACAATTGGTTCGATGCTATGCAAGATGAGATGCAGTCACTTTATGATAATCATACTTTTGAATTGGTGAAGTTACCTAAAGGTAAAAGAGCTTTGAAGAACAAGTGGGTATATAGGTTGAAGCAAGATGAACATATTTTACAACCACGGTACAAAGCTAGATTGGTTGTTAAGGGATTCGGTCGAGAAAGGGTATTGATTTTGATGATATATTTTCTCCGGTAGTAAAAATGTCTTCTATCCGTGTGGTACTAGGCTTGGCAAACTAGCCTAGATTTAGAAATTGAGCAAATGGATGTTAAAACAGCCTTCCTACATGGTGACTTGGAGGAAGAGATATACATGGAACAACCCGAGGGTTTCAAAGTGAAAGGGAAAGAGGATTATGTGTGCAAATTGAAGAAAAGTCTCTATGGCCTAAAACAAGCACCGAGACAAAGGGTATAAGAAATTTGCATCGCTTATGACAGAACAGGGCTATAAGAAGACTTCCTCGGATAATCGTGTGTTTGTCCAAAAATTTTCTGATGGTGACTTTATTATTCTCTTGCTTTATGTTGATGATATGCTGATTGTTGGCGGAATGCTTTAAGAATTGAGTTATTGAAGAAACAATTGAGCAAGTCTTTTGCCATGAAAGACTTGGGCTCGGCGAAGCAGATTCTTGGCATTAGAATTACCCGAGACAGAGATGCTAAGAAGTTATTTTTATCGCAAGAGAAATATATCGAGAAGATCCTTCAGAAATTTTACATGGACAAGGCTAAAGTGGTTAGTACTCCTCTTGCTACCCACTTTAAGTTAAATATGATGCAAAGTCCTACAACCGATAAAGAAAAGAAAGATATGGAAAGTGTTCCATATGCTTCAGCCGTAGGAAGCTTAATGTATGCGATGGTATGTACACGCCCGTACTTGGCGCATGCAAATTGGCGTTGTTAGTCGCTATTTGTCAAATCCAGCAGAGCACTGGAATGCGGTGAAGTGGATTATGAGGTATCTTCGGGGAACTTCAAATTTGAAACTCGCTTCGGGACCGGGAAACTTGAGTTAGTTGGATACACAGATTCCGACTTGGCAGGAGATATTGATACTCGTAAATCTACTTCAAGTTATTTGATTTCTTTTGCGGGTGGAGCCGTGTCATGGAAGTCAAGATTGCGAAGTGTGTTGCACTTTCTACAACCGAAGCTGAATTTATTGCAGCGATCGAAGCTAGTAAAGAGATGCTATGGATGAAGAAGTTCTTAGAAGAACTTGGGTTCAAGCAAAAGAGGTATGTGCTATTTTGTGATAATCAAAGCGCAATTCATCTTGGTAAGAATTCATCTTTTCATTCTAGATCGAAACATATTGATGTTAGATATCATTGGATAAGGGATGTTCTAGATGAAAAGTTGTTGGAACTCGAGAAAATTCATACGGATCATAATGGCTCCGATATGATGACGAAGACTCTACCAAGAGAGAAGCTTGAACATTGCCGTTTGATAGCAGGGATGGTGAATCCCTCCACATTGTCGTGAGGGGGAGATTTGTTAGCCGGGTTCACTCCTATGTGGAGGAAGCCCAATGAGTTGCAAGCCTAAAAGGGCTTGAGCCCATATAATAAGTTATATGAGGAAATAGGGTTTCTCACTATCTATATAAAAGGAGGTAGCAGCAGAAAAGGAAATAGTAACAAGAGAAAAAGAGAAATAAGAAAATCTGGGGTTTGGGGCAATATCTGATTTACATCAAGCTAGCGTCGAAGGTCGATTCGTAGTCCGATTGAGTTGAAATTTTGTCAGCATGTTCGTGGCGCAATTTTATCGAATTTGAACGGTTTGATTTTCGTTTGAAGCTCCCTACATCAGGTTTTTCGTGGATTGATCAAAACCTGAGTTTTTGGTCGATTTATCCTTGATCTCTTGTGAAGTTCATGTGTATTGCCAAGAATTATGTTCTTGAGGTGTTTGCTGCTATGTACCTCTAGTATTTGCTAGAGAAGAACAATTTTATTGACAGTGAAGATTTTTCAGGTGGACTCCGGTCTCGTGGTTTTTTTATCTCCTCACATCGAGGAGGTTTTCCACGTAAAAAATCGTCTTGTGTTCGCGTGCTTGGTATTTATTTTACTCTACTATATCGATTCCTATTAGGTTTACACAAGAGGGGAGATTATTTTATTCCGCTGCGTTGATTCGATATTGTTCGAATTATTACCGTTCTCCCATCATGTATATCATCAACGAGACTTTAGAGAAGCTGTCTATGTCTATTGATGTCCACTATCAACCAATTTTGGCATTAAATTCCACAAAAAAGACGCTAAATTATCATGTTTGCCTTTCAAAGGTGGATCGTGTAGCATGTTTATCATCACTGAAAAAGCTTTCAGAAGGTTCCATCAATGATGTTGGCTGAGACAACGGCATATAATTATCATGATGAGCCTATTTGTGACCTTAATCAGCTTTTTAATTAATGGAGGTGGTAAAATAATGTTATTCTCAAGGTTTTGCTTATGCAGACTAAAAATTTGAGTAGTAAAAATCTTCCGTTATATACAAATCTTCACGGCTTTCGATGCTGTGGCTTGCCCTCTTGAACTGAAGCGGTTCCATCTGTTGTTGTTTCATAACTATACAATTGGTGTCGAATTTCTCTGTCTGCCGCCTCACTACTAGTTTTCTTACTGAAGGATACTAGAATCATCATCTCATCACTCTGCAGAGAAATTAAAGTGGTTTCATCCTCTATCCTATTGGCAATATCTGTTCTCCACAAAGCTAAAATGCAGAGCCCTAAATTCCGAAGTTCACGCTACCATTATATTTATAAAAAATGGAAGCAGCTCGCTGGACGACCAGCAGGCTAGATAGGTTTTCCATGTCCTGTACCAAAATTGCCTAGGTCCTCTGCGAATGCAATCGATCTGTTCCAAAATGCCCATGGCCCAGTCCATATGAAGAAAGGAACGCTCAGGTGCCTATTTCCAAGCACATGAGGGCACCAGAGATTCAAGATATCACATAGGGCGGCGAAATGAAATTCCATGCCTTCTAAGTGGGCTGACACGATCAAGTCAACTCGGGCCGCGGAATCAATAATTGTGGGTCCGTGTGATAAAAATAAAGGAATCTAAAAAATTCAAGTATTTTTTTGCCGAGTCGATGTACAGAGTTCGATATCCATAAAGGACTGAAATAGGGTCGACGACTCCGTTGGTGGGGATCAACGTAATTGTTTATGAACAAAGTCAACCTGCGGGGAAGGAAAAACGAACAGTTAACGCTTTAGTAGCTACAGTTTCACTATCTTTAGTATTCACTGACTTACAAGGAATGGAATATTATCAAGCACCCTCCACTATTTCGGATAGTATTTATGGTTCTACCTTTCCCTTAGCAACTAGCTTTCATGGTTTTCATGTGATTATATGTACTCTTTTCTCGATCATATGTGGTATTCGCCAATAACTTGGTCATTTGACCAAGAAGCATCACATTGGCTTTGAAGTCGTTGCATGGTAGCATTTTGCAGATGTGGTTTGGTTATTCCTATCTGTATCTATATATTGGTGGGGAGGTATATGAAGGAATGAATAAATGGATTGAGGAATGAGAGCTCAAAGACAAAGGGAATCACTCTTTGTTTTCTTCTCCTCTAGCTACTAAGATGTTTAAGTTCACTAGGTTTGCCCTTGAGCTCGTAAGATACCACATTACTGGTAACAATTCGGAAATCTCCAGATCTCAGCCTAATTCTTGCTCCCAAAAGCTTATAGCAGGATATCACGTCCTTCTTTGACTCTTAGTCCCAAGGCATTCATCCTTAAATAGCTTACTTTTTCAGAAAAATTCTTTTTTCTTTCAGTTATCAAAGAAAGATAGCCTCACAACTAGACATAACTTGTTATAAAACAATTTTTCCATCTTCCCTATAGATACCTTCTTACGACTTAGCCCTAATTGTCAACCGCTTCCCTTGTGGGTTATCAGGCATTGCCGACTTTCATGACTTGATGGGCAGTGTGTAGAGAACGTACTCATTGGCTGATTTTCTATTACTTGAAATTATGACTTCATGAAGGCGAGTTTCAGTCTACAATCCGAACTTAGCACTAGTTGTGGGCACCTAGATAATTCCGAGTTCGGCCTCGGAGAACTAATGGACAGCATTCTCCTGATCACAATAAGAAAGCACTACGGCAATGGTGCTAAACCAGCACTCTCATTCATCTCTTGCTTCGTACAAAGACAAAGTAGTTTATCATCTCTTGCTTTCTAGGAAGTAAGGGCAGCTATCTCCCGTGAACGTTACTAGTCAAGCCGAAGAGTTAGCCGAAGGGGAACAACTTTGCTATCTAACAAGGTTTAAACATAGCCTAGAGAACTTGAATAGTCATACCGGGGTTGCTCTAGAAGAACACGAGCATAATTAACCAAGGTCAATTTATTTCTCTCAAGACCCTTGATGTCACGCCCGAACCTCAACCGCACGCATCCCTCGGTGGTCGATAAACTTTGCGACGTCTCGGACGCGTCGCTAACCCATTTATTTTATTGCACAAGCGGAAGCGTATAATAAAGCAATCCCTAGGCAACACAAATATGGGATAGAGAAGTAGGACAACAATTTTTACAAAACACACTTTCATAAACAAACTGGTTTATATACAAATACTAATCTATAAATAAAAGCCTAACTCCAAAAAGAGGAGTCATTAAGCCATCTAGGCACCGGACTCCTCATCCATAAGCTCGGGGGCTCCAGTGTCTATCACGACACCATCGTGGGTGTTAAGATCCATCGGGTGCGCTGCCTTCCATTCCCCAGTCCCAACAAGAGGTTCGTCGAAACCCTGAAGGGGACCTTCCTGACCCCTTTGAGGGAAAGCAATAAACCATGCTATGTCTTGGTGAGGAACCAACTGAGGTCGGCCCTCATCGACCCATACCACAGATTCCACTAGCTCTTGACTCAAAGTGGTCTCGGGAATAGGGAAGCAAGTATGCACAAAATCCATTGTCTGTGGGACCCCGTGCTATACCTAATGCTACTCCATCTAGGGACATGAAAAAATTAAGCCCACGACGGGGTGAGACAATATCTCGCGAGTTCACGCCCTAAACCTTGATTAGGAAGGAAATACGCCTAGAGGCGCTCTAATCACACATCACGTAAAGACTCACCTCACCTCGCTTTCTTCCTACACATCAACACAAGTTCATATAATAGATGCATATAATAAATGCACACATCCACTGGAACGTCTCAATCAATCACAGTGGTCCTGATTATAAGGCCAAATCATTATGACACGTTCCATTTTGTGCCACATAATTTTGTCCCATAATCAGGTGTGTCAATCTCAATCAATCATGCGTCCTAATTGATTACGACCCAATGGCCATGGCCGACTCAATAGTTAACGGTCTTTCGGTGTAGCCAGGCATCTTCTTGCACCATTGAGCATGGCAACGTCTACATCTAGACGGCATTTCATATAGGAGTATCGGTACAGCCTCTACTGCTATCGGCATCCATTGATTTAGGGCATTCTCGAAGGAGCATCGTCCAACCCTAAAGGCTCATGATGGGTTTTCAAATCATTCATGCACACATCTAATTCCGGCCAAGACATCGTACCTTGCACTCAAATGTCCTAATTAAAATAATGTACTTGGCTAATTTTCTTCATATTAAAAACACACGGTAAAATAATCGTGTGTGGGTACACGGTCAATTTGAGTCATAAAAATTGATATCATTCCTTTTAAAATCCAACTATTTGATATAGTACTTAAAAATATTTTCGGTGTCAAAAACTTGACACCTGGTATTTTCTGATTAAATACCAAAGCTTCATGATTTTGAAATAATAACCCAAAATTCAGAATCACCACTCAATTGCAAAATTCATCATCCAATTACACAACTAATCATACCACGACAATCAGCACGAAATTCCTGCTACTGGCTATCCCGGTATAATTTTCGAAAAATATTGAATAATAAAATAAATTACAAAATTCATTAAATAAATGCAATTTAATTACAAAAATGCATAATTAAGCTTTAAACCCTAATTTATCAACCTAAATTGGCCTAGAAAAATAATGCACCATACTAATTAAATACTACAATCTAATTAACCCTTATCTAATCTAATTTAACCACCTAACAATTCTAATTAACCAACTAATCACTAATTAAACTAAACTAACCACCTAAACCATACTTAAACTAATCTAATTACCTACTAAGCATAATTAACCTTATAATTAAGGTTTAGCAAGTAAACTCACTAGATTAGAGAACCGGTGAGTTCATGGCAACGACGGGGCCAAGGCGGGTGGGACACAAGCCTACAGCGACACCCAATGGGGTCCGGAAGAGCCCGAAAAAGGCCCACGAAGGCTCAGTCCGAAGTTGAAGCTTCAGTTCTGCTTGGTTGCTGAAACGAGCTGGTTGGGGCTTGATTGGCGTGGAAAGGGGCACAAAGGGGCGGCGATAGTGGCGATGGTGGGTCCAGTGGGGTCGAGGATTGTTGGACGACGACGGAGTAGCTCGTGTGGAGCTGGACGGTGGCCAAGGCGTGGATGACGTGTGTGGGATTGCGAGCGGAGGCGAGTGCTAGTAGGGAGGCGCGATGGTGTTGGCGGGCTTGGGCGGAGGTCGAATGGCGTGCGGCGGCGGCCGCAGAGGGCTTGGCTAGTCTCCTCTCGCTGGTCTTGAGCTCTCAAACATAGCAACAATAATGAAAGGAAGTCGAGGAAGAAGATGAAGATGCTTGCAGCTGGAGGGGGGCCCAAATACCTCACAAGTCTTCTAAAATATCCCAAAACACTCATTGGATGACCCCCAAAGTCCATGGCCTCATCCTCAGCCATTTCCCACACCAAAGCTTCTCCAAGAAGCCACCCAAGGTGGTCCAAATGTTGCACCCCCTATAGATACGAATTTGAACATTTCCCCTCCAATTTCAATCCAATTTCTCTCAAAAACAATCAAATTGAAGGGCCACAATGCCAAGGTAAGTGCCCACACTAAATTCCTCAATTTTCCTCATCAATTGAACCAACTTGAACGCCAAAAATCCACACAAAAACGATCTTCTTAATTTCCCAAATTCAAAAGGCCCAAACTTGAATTTTCGCCAAAAATTCGGGTTTGCCAAAAAATCTTCAGAGGATGAGTTGACGTGAAAGAACTTTCAATTTCTAAAATCGGATTCAATTTCGTGGTTGATTTTAATCGGACGTGATTTTAGCGTGACCTAACTTACTGGGTAGCTTTTAGGAATCTTTAGCGCATTTGACCCATGGTCAATTATTTTTGAGCCACATTGTACATCTTTAACTCATAGGCGACTTTTGGTTTTCGTGAAAATCTCGAGAACTTTCAATTTCTAAAATCGGATTCAATTTCGTGGTTGATTTTAATTGGACGCGATTTTAGCGTGACTTAACTTACTGGGTAGCTTTTAGGAATCTTTAGCGCATTTGACCCATGGTCAATTATTTTTGAGCCACATTGTACATCTTTAACTCATAGGCGACTTTTGGTTTTCGTGAAAATCTCGAGATTTCAAATACGAGCACATGGTACATAATCGACAGAGAAATCGATTTAGTGCCATTCGAGGAGAATTTTGCAATAATATGGAATCACCCACACTTTAATCACATGCCTTGGTCGAACGGACCTATCTCTGGTCTCTGATCGTTTTTGATGGTGCTGTATTGACCTTTGCAGATTAGCACGGTCGAGCAGTCAATTTATGGTTGAATTCTCAAGTTTGTCGCATTTAGATTCCTTAATGGCTTCACTAGATAGATTAGTTATCTTGTGAGTGATCATCTCAGAGAAAAAGATTAGGCGCGTCGATGAAAAGTCCAACTCATTCAATCGAAAACAGAATAAAAATCAGGCTATCACAACTCTTCCCTTCTTATAAAAATTTCGTTTTCAAAATTTAAACCATTACAATGCTTAAACAGGTCTATTTATCTTTAATTTTCTGTTTATATTCGGCAATTTGAGATTTATTGGGCTAGGGTTTTAGTTCTAGCCAATTTAGGGATCCGATTGCTTTTATGCTTCTATATGTAGTTGTTTGCTGTTAATTTTAATTTTTTTTTTGTAACTTTAGTCGGTCCTAGTATCTTAAAATTGTATCTGAGTTCGTCAAAAAAAAGGAAAAAAAGAAACAAAAAAAAGAAAGAAAATGCACACAAAAAAAGTGCGCAAAAAAAAAAAGATTCGACAAAAAAAATAGCCGAACCAAAAGAAAAAATCAATAAGGGCACTCGTTTGTTAGTGGACTGAATTGAAACAAAATCGTAGTGATTTGGGTTTCAATTGGAATTTCGAAAGTTGTACTTGTTAGTTTGAGATTGTTATTTGCTGAATTGATTGTCGTAAAGGGGGTTGAGAGGCAAGTTTTGAGTCCCGATAAAGAACTTGTGAAAAGGGAAAACGAGAGGGAATAACCAAGAGTGTGTGCACTTAATTGAGGGTGGAAAAAGCCTAGACTTGAGTTAAACACGAGGGGAGTGACAAACACTTTGAGAGAAACACGTGAGAGAGCAATTGGTGAGGATTTTTGTTACTAACGTTTACTTGTAGGTCTAAAATATGTCACACGAAGAAAGTATGAATCAAAGGGAGGTTGACTCCAAACAAAAGGATGAAGCGCTCATGGAAAGCATCCAGCAATTGAGGGCCGTAGTGGAGGAGCTTAGTGGCCGAGAGCTACCCCGGGAAGGCTACAACATAAACGAGATGCCTCTAGAACATGACATAGATGGCAGCGGCATTATGATGATGATGAGGCCGACATGGAGGATGATCGAGATGCTCGATTTGGAAGGTGGAATGGAGGCCAAGGGTTTAGACACCAAGAAGATGATGAGCTTGGCAATATCAAGATGAAGATTCCTTCCTTCTAAGGGAAGAATGATCCCAATGCGTATCTAGAGTGGGAGAAACGCATGGAGATGGTAATTTTGCCAATGATACTCCGAGCTCAAAAAGGTAAAATTGCAACCGTTGAATTTACTGATTATGCTATAGTTTGGTGGGATCAACTTGTGACTAGTAGGAGGCGCAATGATGAAAGATTGATAGAGACGTGGGATGAGATGAAAGCGGTGATGATGGGACGTTTTGTACCAAGTCATTACCATCGAGATTTGTTTCAAAAGTTACAAAATCTCACACAAGGCAATAAGAGCATGGAAGAGTATCACAAGAAGATGGAGATTGTCATGATCCGTGCTAATGTGGTGGAGGATTGTGAGGTGACATTGTCAAGATTTTTGAGTGGTTTGAGCCGAGACATAGTAAGGGTGGTGGAGCTGCAACACTATATTGAATTGGAGGAATTTGTGGAAAAAACCATCAAAGTTGAGCGGCAATTGAAGTTGGACCAAAATCACAAGAGTGGAGGAGGTTGAAATCAGAATTGGAGATCCAATTGGAAGAGAGATGAGAAGCGAAATTGAAGAGGAAACAACACCAAAACCGAAACCTCAAAAAAGAAGGAGAGGGACGGTTAAATTGGGACAAATTCGGCCGTGTAAAACCAAAAACCCCGACACTAGAACTCGTGAGATTACATGTTTTAAGTGTTTGGGCAGTGGTCATATGGTGAATCAATGCCTTAATAGAAGGGTGATGATCATGATTGGACATGGTGTTATTGAGTCCGAAAGTGAAAGGGAAGAAGAGGAGGATGAGATGCCACCGTTGGAGGATTGTAGTGATGGAGAAGTAGTTATAAAATGAGACTTATTAGTGGTTAAGCGTTCTCTTAGTGTGCAAGTAAAGGAGGAGGAGAATCATCAACAAAAAGATAACTTGTTTCATACAAGATGTGTGGTGAATGGTAAAATTTGTAGATTGATAATTGATGGAGGTAGTTGTGCAAATGTGGCAAGTTGTATTATAGTGGATAAGTTGGATTTGAAGACGACAAAACACCCTAGGCCTTATAGACTTTAATGGTTAAATGATAGTGGTGAGGTGAAAGTATTGAAGCAAGTTCGAATCCCATTTGAGATATGGAGATACAAGGATGAGGTAGAGTGTGATGTTGTACCTATGCAAGTGGGTCAAATCTTACTTGGAAGACTACGGCAATATGATCAAAAGATATATCATAATGGGTATACTAATTGTTATTCATTCGTGATGAATCAAAAGCCTTATACCTTAGTACCAATGACACCTTGTGAGGTGTATCAAGATTAGTTAAAGTTACAACGTGAAACCTAGAGAGAGAGAGAGAAAAGGTGAGAAATCCGTGGCTTGCGTGGTGTGTTTGAGACACAAGGAAAAGGAGAGGCTGAGAGGAGGATTGTAGCCAAACCCAAGGGAAAAGAATAGAGGAAAGAAAATAGGAAAAATAATTTTTATGCAAAATTGAGTGAGGCGAGGAGAGTCTTAGTTCTAGATCGACCGATGCTTGTACATTTGTATAAGGAGGTTTTGTTTTCTACTAATGATCTTGACCCAAGTTTGCTTAGTCCTATTGTGTCTTTATTGTAGGAATTTGAAGATGTCTCTCCTAATGAACTTTGTAGCGGGATTCCACCGATTCGAGGCATAGAACATCAAATTGACTTGATTCTTGGGTCGCGCTTATTACCTAACTCGACCCGCATATCGAAGCAATACCAAGGAGACAAAGGTACTTCAATGGCATGGCAAGTTAGCGAACTATTGGAACGGGGGCATGTGAGAGAGACAGTCTTTAGCCCATGTGCCATCCCTGTTTTGTTGACGCCAAAGAAGCCTGGAACTTTGCAAATGTGTGTCAAATGCCGAGCCATCAATAACATTACGGTAAAGTATTGAAATCTTATTCCTAGGGTTTAGGGTTTAGAACATCAAATTGACTTGATTCTTGGTGCGGAATTACCTAACTGACCCGCAAATCGAAGCAATACCAAGGAGACAAAGGTACTGCAATGGCATCGCAAGTTAGTGAACTATTGGAACGGGGGCATGTGAGAGAGACAGCCTTTTAGCCCATGTGCCATCCCCGTTTTGTTGGTGCCCAAGATACATGGAACTTTGCAAATGTGTGTTAAATACCGAGCAATAAATAACATTACGGTACAGTATTGAAATCTTATTCCTAGGGTTTAGGGTTTAGAACATCAAATTGACTTGATTCTTGGTGCGCAATTACCTAACTGACCCGCATATCGAAGCAATACCAAGGAGACAAAGGTACTGCAATGGCATCGCAAGTTAGTGAACTATTGGAACGGGGGCATGTGAGAGAGACAAGCCTTTAGCCCATGTGCCATCCCCTCGTTTTGTTGGTGCCAAAGATACATGGAACTTTGCAAATGTGTGTTAAATGCCGAGCAATCAATAACATTACTAGTAAAGTATTGAAATCTTATTCTTAGGGTTTAGTGTTTAGGGTTTTAGGTTTTAGGATTTAGGTTTAAGGTTTAAGGGGGTCGTGGTTCAGGTTTAGGTTTTAGGGTTTAGGTTTAGTTTTAGGGTTTAGGGTTTACTGGTATAGGGTTTAGGGTTTAGGGTTTAGGGTTTAGGCCCAGGCCCAGGGTTTAGGGTATAGGGTTTTAGGGTTTAGGGTGGCATTAGGGCCCAGGCACAGGCCCAGGGTTTAGGCATAGGGCCAGGCACAGGTAGGCCCAGGGCAGGGCATGGCCAGGCCCAGGGCCAGGCCCAGGCCTAGGGGTTAGGCAGGCCTTGGCCCAGGGCCCAGGCCCAGGCCTAGGCCTAGGCCCAGGCCTAGGCCTAGGCCTAGGCCTAGGCCCAGGCCTAGGCTAGGCCCAGGCCTAGGCCTGGGCCCAGGCCTAGGCCTGTGGCCTAGGCCTAGGCCCAGGCCCAGGCCCAGGCCCAGGGCCCAGGCCTAGGCCCAGGCCCAGGCCCAGGCCTAGGCCTAGGCCCAGGCCCAGGCCCAGGCCCAGGGCCCAGGGCCAGGCCCAGGCCCAGGCCCAGGGCCCAGGCCCAGGCCCAGGCCCAGGCCCAGGCCCAGGCCAGGCCCAGGCCCAGGCCCAGGCCCAGGCCCAGGCCCAGGCCCAGGCCCAGGCCCAGGCCCAGGCCCAGGCCCAGGCCCAGGCCCAGGCCCAGGCCCAGGCCCAGGGCCTGTGGCCCAGGCCTAGGCCCAGGCCCAGGCCCAGGCCCAGGCCCAGGCCTAGGCCCAGGCCCAGGCCCAGGCCCAGGCCCAGGCCCAGGCCTAGGCCCAGGCCCAGGCCCAGGCCTAGGCCAGGCCCAGGCCCAGGCCCAGGCCCAGGCCCAGGCCCAGGCCCAGGCCCAGGCCCAGGCCCAGGCCCAGGCCTAGGCCCAGGCCCAGGCCCAGGCCCAGGCCCAGGGCCAGGCCCAGGCCCAGGCCCAGGCCCAGGCCCAGGGCCAGGCCCAGGCCCAGGCCCAGGCCCAGGCCCAGGCCTGGGCCCAGGCCCAGGGCCCAGGCCCAGGCCCAGGCCCAGGCCCAGGCCCAGGCCCAGGCCCAGGCCCAGGCCCAGGCCCAGGCCCAGGCCCAGGCCCAGGCCCAGGCCCAGGCCCAGGCCCAGGCCCAGGCCCAGGCCCAGGCCCAGGCCCAGGCCCAGGGCCCAGGCCCAGGCCCAGGCCCAGGCCCAGGCCCAGGCCTAGGCCCAGGCCCAGGCCCAGGCCCAGGCCCAGGCCCAGGCCCAGGCCCAGGCCCAGGCCCAGGCCCAGGCCCAGGGCCCAGGGCCCAGGCCCAGGCCCAGGCCCAGGCCCAGGCCCAGGCCCAGGCCCAGGCCCAGGGCCCAGGCCCAGGCCCAGGCCCAGGCCCAGGCCCAGGCCCAGGCCCAGGCCCAGGCCCAGGCCCAGGCCCAGGCCCAGGCCCAGGCCCAGGCCCAGGCCCAGGCCCAGGCCCAGGCCCAGGCCCAGGCCCAGGCCCAGGCCCAGGCCCAGGCCCAGGCCCAGGCCCAGGCCCAGGCCCAGGCCCAGGCCCAGGGCCCAGGCCCAGGCCCAGGCCCAGGCCCAGGCCCAGGCCCAGGCCCAGGGCCCAGGCCCAGGCCCAGGCCCAGGCCCAGGCCCAGGCCCAGGCCCAGGCCCAGGCCCAGGCCCAGGCCCAGGCCCAGGCCCAGGCCCAGGCCCAGGCCCAGGCCCAGGCCCAGGCCCAGGCCCAGGCCCAGGCCCAGGCCCAGGCCCAGGCCCAGGCCCAGGCCCAGGCCCAGGCCCAGGCCCAGGGCCCAGGCCCAGGCCCAGGCCCAGGCCCAGGCCCAGGCCCAGGCCCAGGCCCAGGCCCAGGCCCAGGCCCAGGCCCAGGCCCAGGCCCAGGCCCAGGCCCAGGCCCAGGCCCAGGCCCAGGCCCAGGCCCAGGCCCAGGCCCAGGCCCAGGCCCAGGCCCAGGCCCAGGCCCAGGCCCAGGCCCAGGCCCAGGCCCAGGCCCAGGCCCAGGCCCAGGGCCCAGGCCCAGGCCCAGGCCCAGGCCCAGGCCCAGGCCCAGGGCCCAGGCCCAGGCCCAGGCCCAGGCCCAGGCCCAGGCCCAGGCCCAGGCCCAGGCCCAGGCCCAGGCCCAGGCCCAGGCCCAGGCCCAGGCCCAGGCCCAGGCCCAGGCCCAGGCCCAGGCCCAGGCCCAGGCCCAGGCCCAGGCCCAGGCCCAGGCCCAGGCCCAGGCCCAGGCCCAGGCCCAGGCCCAGGCCCAGGCCCAGGCCCAGGCCCAGGCCCAGGCCCAGGCCCAGGCCCAGGCCCAGGCCCAGGCCCAGGCCCAGGCCCAGGGCCCAGGCCCAGGCCCAGGCCCAGGCCCAGGCCCAGGCCCAGGCCCAGGCCCAGGCCCAGGCCCAGGCCCAGGCCCAGGCCCAGGCCCAGGCCCAGGCCCAGGCCCAGGCCCAGGCCCAGGCCCAGGCCCAGGCCCAGGCCCAGGCCCAGGCCCAGGGCCCAGGCCCAGGCCCAGGCCCAGGCCTGTGCAGGCCCAGGCCCAGGCCCAGGCCCAGGCCCAGGCCCAGGCCCAGGCCCAGGCCCAGGCCCAGGCCCAGGCCCAGGCCCAGGCCCAGGCCCAGGCCCAGGCCCAGGCCCAGGCCCAGGCCCAGGCCCAGGCCCAGGCCCAGGCCCAGGCCCAGGCCCAGGCCCAGGGCCCAGGCCCAGGCCCAGGCCCAGGCCCAGGCCCAGGCCCAGGCCCAGGCCCAGGCCTAGGCCCAGGCCCAGGCCCAGGCCCAGGCCCAGGCCCAGGCCCAGGCCCAGGCCCAGGCCCAGGCTCAGGCCCAGGCCCAGGCCCAGGCCCAGGCCCAGGCCCAGGCCCAGGGCTCAGGCCCAGGCCCAGGCCCAGGCCCAGGGCCCAGGCCCAGGCCCAGGCCCAGGCCCAGGCCCAGGGCCCAGGCCCAGGCCCAGGCCCAGGCCCAGGCCCAGGGCCCAGGCCCCAGGCCCAGGCCCAGGCCCAGGCCCAGGCCCAGGCCCAGGCCCAGGCCCAGGCCCAGGCCCAGGCCCAGGCCCAGGCCCAGGCCCAGGCCCAGGCCCAGGGCCCAGGCCCAGGCCCAGGCCCAGGGCCCAGGCCCAGGCCCAGGCCCAGGCCCAGGCCCAGGCCCAGGCCCAGGCCCAGGCCCAGGCCCAGGCCCAGGCCCAGGCCCAGGGCCCAGGCCCAGGCCCAGGGCCCAGGCCCAGGCCCAGGCCCAGGGCCCAGGCCCAGGCCCAGGCCCAGGCCCAGGCTCAGGCCCAGGCCCAGGCCCAGGCCCAGGCCCAGGCCCAGGCCCAGGCCCAGGCCCAGGCCCAGGCCTGTGGCCCAGGCCCAGGCCCAGGCCCAGGCCCAGGGCCCAGGCCCAGGCCCAGGCCCAGGCCCAGGCCCAGGCCCAGGCCCAGGCCCAGGCCCAGGCCCAGGCCCAGGCCCAGGCCCAGGCCCAGGCCCAGGCCCAGGCCCAGGCCCAGGCCCAGGCCCAGGCCCAGGCCCAGGCCCAGGCCCAGGCCCAGGCCCAGGCCCAGGCCCAGGCCCAGGCCCAGGCCCAGGCCCAGGCCCAGGCCCAGGCCCAGGCCCAGGCCCAGGCCCAGGCCCAGGCCCAGGCCCAGGCCCAGGCCCAGGCCCAGGCCCAGGCCCAGGCCCAGGCCCAGGCCCAGGCCCAGGCCCAGGCCCAGGCCCAGGCCCAGGCCCAGGCCCAGGCCCAGGCCCAGGCCCAGGCCCAGGCCCAGGCCCAGGCCCAGGCTCAGGCCCAGGCCCAGGCCCAGGCCCAGGCCCAGGCCCAGGCCCAGGGCCAGGCCCAGGCCCAGGCCCAGGCCCAGGCCCAGGCCCAGGCCCAGGCCCAGGCCCAGGCCCAGGCCCAGGCCCAGGCCCAGGCCCAGGCCCAGGCCCAGGCCCAGGCCCAGGCCCAGGCCCAGGCCCAGGCCCAGGCCCAGGCCCAGCCCAGGCCCAGGCCCAGGCCCAGGCCCAGGCCTAGGCCCAGGCCCAGGCCCAGGCCCAGGCCCAGGCCCAGGCCCAGGCCCAGGCCCAGGCCTGGCCCAGGCCCAGGCCCAGGCCCAGGCCCAGGCCCAGGCCCAGGCCCAGGCCCAGGCCCAGGCCCAGGCCCAGGCCCAGGCCCAGGCCCAGGCCCAGGCCCAGGCCCAGGCCCAGGCCCAGGCCCAGGCCCAGGCCCAGGCCCAGGCCCAGGCCCAGGCCCAGGCCCAGGCCCAGGCCCAGGCCCAGGCCCAGGCCCAGGCCCAGGCCCAGGCCCAGGCCCAGGCCCAGGCCCAGGGCCAGGCCCAGGCCCAGGCCCAGGCCCAGGCCCAGGGCCCAGGCCCAGGCCCAGGGCCCAGGCCCAGGCCCAGGCCCAGGCCCAGGCCCAGGCCCAGGCCCAGGCCCAGGCCCAGGCCCAGGCCCAGGCCCAGGCCCAGGCCCAGGCCCAGGCCCAGGCCCAGGCCCAGGCCCAGGCCCAGGCCCAGGCCCAGGCCCAGGCCCAGGCCCAGGCCCAGGCCCAGGCCCAGGCCCAGGCCCAGGCCCAGGCCCAGGCCCAGGCCCAGGCCCAGGCCCAGGCCCAGGCCCAGGCCCAGGCCCAGGCCCAGGCCCAGGCCCAGGCCCAGGCCCAGGCCCAGGCCCAGGCCCAGGCCCAGGCCCAGGCCCAGGCCCAGGCCCAGGCCCAGGCCCAGGCCCAGGCCCAGGCCCAGGCCCAGGCCCAGGCCCAGGCCCAGGCCCAGGCCCAGGCCCAGGCCTCCCAGGCCCAGGGGCCCAGGCCCAGGCCCAGGCCCAGGCCCAGGCCCAGGCTCAGGCCCAGGCCCAGGCCCAGGCCCAGGCCCAGGCCCAGGCCCAGGCCCCAGGCCCAGGCCCAGGCCCAGGCCCAGGCCCAGGCCCAGGCCCAGGCCCAGGCCCAGGCCCAGGCCCAGGCCCAGGCCCAGGCCCAGGCCCAGGCCCAGGCCCAGGCCCAGGGCCCAGGCCCAGGCCCAGGCCCAGGCCCAGGCCCAGGCCTAGGCCCAGGCCCAGGCCCAGGCCCAGGCCCAGGCCTGGCCCAGGCCCAGGCCCAGGCCCAGGCCTCAGGCCCAGGCCCAGGCCCAGGCCCAGGCCCAGGCCCAGGCCCAGGCCCAGGGCCCAGGCCCAGCCCAGGCCCAGGCCTCAGGGCTCAGGCCCAGGCCCAGGCTCAGGCCCAGGCCCAGGCTCAGGCCCAGGCCCAGGCCCAGGCCCAGGCCCAGGCCCAGGCCCAGGCCCAGGCCCAGGCCCAGGCCCAGGCCCAGGCCCAGGCCCAGGCCCAGGCCCAGGCCCAGGCCCAGGCCCAGGCCCAGGCCCAGGCCCAGGCCCAGGCCCAGGCCCAGGCCCAGGCCCAGGCCCAGGCCCAGGCCCAGGCCCAGGCCCAGGCCCAGGCCCAGGCCCAGGCCCAGGCCCAGGCCCAGGCCCAGGCCCAGGCCCAGGCCTAGGCCCAGGCCCAGGCCCAGGCCCAGGCCTGTGGCCCAGGCCCAGGCCCAGGCCCAGGCCCAGGCCCAGGCCCAGGCCCAGGCCCAGGCCCAGGCCCAGGCCCAGGCCCAGGCCCAGGCCCAGGCCCAGGCCCAGGCCCAGGCCCAGGCCCAGGCCCAGGCCCAGGCCCAGGCCCAGGCCCAGGCCTGTGGGCCCAGGCCCAGGCTCAGGCCCAGGCCCAGGCCCAGGCCCAGGCCCAGGCCCAGGCCCAGGCCCAGGGCCCAGGCCCAGGCCCAGGCCCAGGCCCAGGCCCAGGCCCAGGCCCAGGCCCAGGCCCAGGCCCAGGCCCAGGCCCAGGCCCAGGCCCAGGCCCAGGCCCAGGCCCAGGCCCAGGCCCAGGCCCAGGCCCAGGCCCAGGCCCAGGCCCAGGCCCAGGCCCAGGCCCAGGCCCAGGCCCAGGCCCAGGCCCAGGCCCAGGCCCAGGCCCAGGCTCCAGGCCCAGGCCCAGGCCCAGGCCCAGGCCCAGGCCCAGGCCCAGGCCCAGGCCCAGGCCCAGGCCCAGGCCCAGGCCCAGGCCCAGGCCCAGGCCCAGGCCCAGGCCCAGGCCCAGCCCAGGCCCAGGCCCAGGCCCAGGCCCAGGGCCAGGCCCAGGCCCAGGCCCAGGCCCAGGCCCAGGCCCAGGCCCAGGCCCAGGCCCAGGCTCAGGCCCAGGCCCAGGCCCAGGCCCAGGCCCAGGCCCAGGCCCAGGCCCAGGCCCAGGCCCAGGCCCAGGCCCAGGCCCAGGCCCAGGCCCAGGCCCAGGCCCAGGCCCAGGCCCAGGCCCAGGCCCAGGCCCAGGCCCAGGGCCCAGGCCCAGGCCCAGGCCCAGGCCAGGCCCAGGCCCAGGCCCAGGCCCAGGCCCAGGCCCAGGCCCAGGCCCAGGCCCAGGCCCAGGCCCAGGCCCAGGCCCAGGCCCAGGCCCAGGCCCAGGCTCAGGCCCAGGCCCAGGCCCAGGCCCAGGCCCAGGCCCAGGCCCAGGCCCAGGCCCAGGCCCAGGCCTAGGCCCAGGCCCAGGGCCAGGCCCAGGCCCAGGCCCAGGCCCAGGGCCCAGGCCCAGGCCCAGGCCCAGGCCCAGGCCCAGGCCCAGGCCCAGGCCAGGCTCAGGCCCAGGCCCAGGCCCAGGCCCAGGCCCAGGCCCAGGCCCAGGCCCAGGCCCAGGCCCAGGCCCAGGCCCAGGCCCAGGCCCAGGCCCAGGCCCAGGCCCAGGCCCAGGCCCAGGCCCAGGCCCAGGCCCAGGCCCAGGCCCAGGCCCAGGCCCAGGCCCAGGCCCAGGCCCAGGCCCAGGCCCAGGCCCAGGCCCAGGCCCAGGCCCAGGCCTAGGCCCAGGCCCAGGCCCAGGGCCCAGGCCCAGGCCCAGGCCCAGGCCTCAGGCCCAGGCCCAGGCCCAGGCCCAGGCCCAGGCCCAGGCCCAGGCCCAGGCCCAGGCCCAGGCCCAGGCCCAGGCCCAGGCCCAGGCCCAGGCCCAGGCCCAGGCCCAGGCCCAGGCCCAGGCCCAGGCCCAGGCCCAGGCCCAGGCCCAGGCCTAGGCCCAGGCCCAGGCCCAGGCCCAGGCCCAGGCCCAGGCCCAGGCCCAGGCCCAGGCCCAGGCCCAGGCCCAGGCCCAGGCCCAGGCCCAGGGCCCAGGCCCAGGCCCAGGCCCAGGCCCAGGCCCAGGCCCAGGCCCAGGCCCAGGCCCAGGCCCAGGCCCAGGCCCAGGCCCAGGCCCAGGCCCAGGCCCAGGCCCAGGCCCAGGCCCAGGCCCAGGCCCAGGCCCAGGCCCAGGCCCAGGCCCAGGCCCAGGCCCAGGCCCAGGCCCAGGCCCAGGCCCAGGCCCAGGCCCAGGCCCAGGCCCAGGCCCAGGCCCAGGCCCAGGCCCAGGGGCTCAGGCCCAGGCCCAGGCCCAGGCCCAGGCCCAGGCCCAGGCCCAGGCCCAGGCCCAGGGCCCAGGCCCAGGCCCAGGCCCAGGCCCAGGCCCAGGCCCAGGCCCAGGCCCAGGCCCAGGCCCAGGCCCAGGCCCAGGCCCAGGCCCAGGCCCAGGCCCAGGCCCAGGCCCAGGCCCAGGCCCAGGCCCAGGCCCAGGCCCAGGCCCAGGCCCAGGGCCTCAGGCCCAGGCCCAGGCCCAGGCCCAGGCCCAGGGCCAGGCCCAGGCCCAGGCCCAGGCCCAGGCCCAGGCCCAGGCCTTCAGGCCCAGGCCCAGGCCCAGGCCCAGGCCCAGGCCCAGGCCCAGGCCCAGGCCCAGGCCCAGGCCCAGGCCCAGGCCCAGGCCCAGGCCCAGGCCCAGGCCCAGGCCCAGGCCCAGGCCCAGGCCCAGGCCCAGGCCCAGGCCCAGGCCTAGGCCCAGGCCCAGGCCCAGGCCCAGGGCCCAGGCCCAGGCCCAGGCCCAGGCCCAGGCCCAGGCCCAGGCCCAGGCCCAGGCCCAGGCCCAGGCCCAGGCCCAGGCCCAGGCCCAGGCCCAGGCCCAGGCCCAGGCCAGGCCCAGGCCCAGGCCCAGGCCCAGGCCCAGGCCCAGGCCCAGGCCCAGGCCCAGGCCCAGGGCCCAGGCCCAGGCCCAGGCCCAGGCCAGGCCCAGGCCCAGGCCCAGGCCCAGGCCCAGGCCCAGGCCCAGGCCCAGCCCAGGCCCAGGCCCAGGCCCAGGCCCAGGCCCAGGCCTCAGGCCCAGGCCCAGGCCCAGGCCCAGGCCCAGGCCCAGGCCCAGGCCCAGGCCCAGGCCCAGGCCCAGGCCCAGGCCCAGGCCCAGGCCCAGGCCCAGGCCCAGGCCCAGGCCCAGGCCCAGGCCCAGGCCCAGGCCCAGGCCCAGGCCCAGGCCCAGGGCCCAGGCCCAGGCCCAGGCCCAGGCCCAGGCCCAGGCCCAGGCCCAGGCCCAGGCCCAGGCCCAGGCCCAGGCCCAGGCCCAGGCCCAGGCCCAGGCCCAGGCCCAGGCCCAGGGCCCAGGCCCAGGCCCAGGCCCAGGCCCAGGCCCAGGCCCAGGCCCAGGCCCAGGCCCAGGCCCAGGCCCAGGCCCAGGGCCCAGGCCCAGGCCCAGGCCCAGGCCCAGGCCCAGGCCCAGGCCCAGGCCCCTAGGCCCAGGCCCAGGCCCAGGCCCAGGCCCAGGCCCAGGCCCAGGCCCAGGGCCCAGGCCCAGGCCCAGGCCCAGGCCTAGGCCCAGGCCCAGGCCCAGGCCCAGGCCCAGGGCCTAGGCCCAGGCCCAGGCCCAGGCCCAGGCCCAGGCCCAGGCCCAGGCCCAGGCCCAGGCCCAGGCCCAGGCCCAGGCCCAGGCCCAGGCCCAGGCCCAGGCCCAGGCCTGTAGGCCCAGGCCAGGGCCCAGGCCCAGGCCCAGGCCCAGGCCCAGGCCCAGGCCCAGGCCCAGGCTCAGGCCCAGGCCCAGGCCCAGGCCCAGGCCCAGGCCCAGGCCCAGGGCCCAGGCCCAGGCCCAGGCCCAGGCCCAGGGCCCAGGCCCAGGCCCAGGCCCAGCTCAGGCCCAGGCTCAGGCTCAGGCCCAGGCCCAGGCCCAGGCCCAGGCCCAGGCCCAGGGCCCAGGCCCAGGCCCAGGCCCAGGCTCAGGCCCAGGCCCAGGCCCAGGCCCAGGCCCAGGCCCAGGCCCAGGCCCAGGCCCAGGCCCAGGCCCAGGCCCAGGCCCAGGGCCCAGGCCCAGGCCCAGGCCCCAGGCTCAGGCCCAGGCCCAGGGCCTAGGCCTAGGCTCAGGGCCTGGCCCAGGCTCAGGCCCAGGCCCAGGCCCAGGCCCAGGCCCAGGCCCAGGCCCAGGCCCAGGCCCAGGCCCAGGCCCAGGCCCAGGGCCCAGGCCCAGGCCCAGGCCCAGGCCCAGGCCCAGGCCTGTGGCCCAGGCCCAGGGCCCAGGCCCAGGCCCAGGCCCAGGCCCAGGCCCAGGGCCCAGGCCCAGGCTCAGGCCCAGGCCCAGGCCCAGGCCCAGGGCCCAGGCCCAGGCCTGAGGCCCAGGCCCAGGCCTGTAGCCCAGGCCCAGGCCCAGGCCCAGGCCCAGGCCCAGGCCCAGGCCTGGCCCAGGCCCAGGCCCAGCTCAGGCCCTAGGCCCAGGCCCAGGCCCAGGCCCAGGCCCAGGCCCAGGCCCAGGCCCAGGCCCAGGCCCAGGCCCAGGCCCAGCCTCAGGCCCAGGGCCAGGCCCAGGCCCAGGCCTCAGGGCCCAGGCCCAGGCCCAGGCCCAGGCCCAGGCCCAGGCCCAGGCCCAGGCCCAGGCCCAGGCCCAGGCCCAGGCCCAGGCCCAGGCCCAGGCCCAGGCCTAGGCCCAGGCCTTAGGCTCAGGGCCCAGGCCCAGGCCTCAGGCCCAGGCCCAGGCCCAGGCCCAGGCCCAGGCCCAGGCCCAGGCCCAGGCCCAGGCTCAGGCCCAGGCCCAGGCCCAGGCTCAGGCTCAGGGCCCAGGCCCAGGCCCAGGCCCAGGCCCAGGCCCAGGCCCAGGCCCAGGCCCAGGCCCAGGCCCAGGCCCAGGCCCAGGCTCAGGCCCAGGCCCAGGCCCAGGCCCAGGCCCAGGCCCAGGCCCAGGCCCAGGGCCAGGCCCAGGCCCAGGGCCCAGGCCCAGGCCCAGGCCCAGGCCCAGGCCCAGGCCTAGGCCCAGGCCCAGGCTCAGGCCTAGGCCCAGGCCCAGGCCCAGGCCCAGGCCCAGGGCCAGGGCCCAGGCCCAGGCCCAGGCCCAGGCCCAGGCCCAGGGCCCAGGCCCAGGCCTAGGCCCAGGCCCAGGCCCAGGCCCAGGCCCAGGCCCAGGCCCAGCCCAGGCCCAGGCCTAGGCCCAGGCCCAGGCCCAGGCCCAGGGCCCAGGCCCAGGGCCCAGGCCCAGGCCCCAGGCCCAGGCCCAGGCCCAGGCCCAGGCCCAGGCCCAGGCCCAGGCCCAGGCCCAGGCCCAGGCCCAGGCCCAGGCCCAGGCCCAGGCCCAGGCCCAGGCCCAGGCCCAGGCCCAGGCCCAGGCCCAGGCCTCAGGCCCAGGCCCAGGGCTCAGGCCCAGGCCCAGGGCCCAGGCCCAGGCCCAGGCCCAGGCCCAGGCCCAGGCCCAGGCCCAGGCCCAGGCCCAGGCCCAGGCCCAGGCCCAGGCTCAGGCCCAGGCCCAGGCCCAGGCCCAGGCCCAGGCCCAGGCTCCAGGGCCCAGGCCCAGGGCCTCAGGCCCAGGCCCAGGCCCAGGCCCAGGCCCAGGCCCAGGGCCCAGGCCCAGGCCCAGGCCCAGGCCTGAGGCCCAGGCCCAGGCCCAGGCCTCCAGCCCAGGCCCAGGCCCAGGCCCAGGCCAGGCCCAGGCCCAGGCCCAGCCCAGGCCCAGGGCTCAGGCCCAGGCCCAGGCCCAGGCCCAGGCCTAGGCCCAGGCCCAGGCCTAGGCCCAGGCTCAGGCCCAGGCCCAGGCCCAGGCCCAGGCCTAGGCCTAGGCCCAGGCCCAGGCCCAGGCCCAGGCCCAGGCCCAGGCCCAGGCCCAGGCCCAGGCCCAGGCCCAGGCCCAGCCCAGGGCCCAGGCCCAGGCCCAGGCCCAGGCCCAGGCCCAGGCCCAGGCCCAGGCCCAGGCCCAGGCCCAGGCCCAGGCCCAGGCCCAGGCCCAGGCCCAGGCCCAGGCCCAGGCCCAGGCCCAGGCCCAGGCCCAGGCCCAGGCCCAGGCCCAGGCCCAGGCCCAGGCCCAGGCCCAGGCCTCAGGCCCAGGCCCAGGCCCAGGCCCAGGCCCAGGCCCAGGCCCAGGCCCAGGCCCAGGCCCAGGCCCAGGCCCAGGCCCAGGCCTGCGCTCAGGCCCAGGCCCAGGCCCAGGCCTCAGGCCCAGGCCCAGGCCCAGGCCCAGGCCCAGGCCCAGGCCCAGGCCCAGGCCCAGGCCCAGGCCCAGGCCCAGGCCCAGGCCCAGGGCCCAGGCCCAGGCCCAGGCCCAGGCCCAGGCCCAGGCCCAGGCCCAGGCCCAGGCCCAGGCCCAGGCCCAGGCCCAGGCCAGGCCCAGGCCCAGGCCCAGGCCCAGGCCCAGGCCCAGGCCCAGGCCCAGGGCTCAGGCCCAGGCCCAGGCCCAGGCCCAGGCCCAGGCCCAGGCCCAGGCCCAGGCCCAGGCCCAGGCCCAGGCCCAGGCCCAGGCCCAGGCCCAGGCCCAGGCCCAGGGCCCAGGCCCAGGCCCAGGCCCAGGCCCAGGCCCAGGCCCAGGCCCAGGCTCAGGCCCAGGCCCAGGCCCAGGCCCAGGCCCAGGCCCAGGCCTAGGCCCAGGGCCAGGCCTGCCCAGGCCCAGGCCCAGGCCCAGGCCCAGGCCCAGGCCCAGGCCCAGGCCCAGGCCCAGGCCCAGGCCCAGGCCCAGGCCCAGGCCCAGGCCCAGGCCCAGGCCCAGGCCCAGGCCCAGGCCCAGGCCCAGGCCCAGGCCCAGGCCCAGGCCCAGGCCCAGGCCCAGGCCCAGGCCCAGGCCCAGGCCCAGGCCCAGGCTCAGGCCCAGGCCCAGGCCCAGGCCCAGGCCCAGGCCCAGGCCCAGCCCAGGCCCAGGCCCAGGCCCAGGCCCAGGGCTCAGGCCCAGGCCCAGGCCCAGGCCCAGGCCCAGGCCCAGCCCAGGCCCAGGGCCCAGGCCCAGGCCCAGGCCCAGGCCCAGGCCCAGGCTCAGGCCCAGGCCCAGGCCCAGGGCTCAGGGCCCAGGCCCAGGCTCAGGCCTAGGCTCAGGCCCAGGCCCAGGCCCAGGCCCAGGCCCAGGCCCAGGCCCAGGCCCAGGCCCAGGCCCAGGCCCCAGGCCCAGGCCCAGGCCCAGGCCCAGGCCCAGGCCCAGGCCCAGGGCCAGGCCCAGGCCCAGGCCAGGGCTCAGGCCCAGGGCCCAGGCCCAGGCCCAGGCCCAGGCCCAGGCCCAGGCCCAGGCCCAGGCCCAGGGCCCAGGCCCAGGCCCAGGCCCAGGCCCAGGCCCAGGCCCAGGGCCCAGGCCCAGGCCCAGGCCCAGGCCCAGGGCCCAGGGCCCAGGCCCAGGCCCAGGCTCAGGCCCAGGCCCAGGGCCCAGGCCCAGGCTCAGGCCCAGGCCCAGGCCCAGGCCCAGGGCCCAGGCCCAGGCCCAGGCCTGCAGGCCCAGGCCCAGGCCCAGGGCCCAGGCCCAGGCCCAGGCCCAGGCCCAGGGCTCCAGGCCCAGGGCCCAGGCCCAGGCCCAGGCCCAGGCCCAGGCCCAGGCCCAGGCCCAGGCCCAGGGCCCAGGCCCAGGCCCAGGCCCAGGGCCTTCAGGCCCAGGCCCAGGCCCAGGCCCAGGCCCAGGGCCCAGGCCCAGGCCCAGGCCCAGGCCCAGGCCCAGGCCCAGGCCCAGGCCCAGGCCCAGGCCCAGGCTCAGGCCCAGGCTCAGGCCCAGGCCCAGGGCCCAGGCCCAGGCCCAGGCCCAGGCCCAGGCCCAGGCCCAGGCCCAGGCCCAGGCCCAGGCCCAGGCCCAGGCCCAGGCCCAGGCCCAGGCCCAGGCCCAGGCCCAGGCCCCAGGCCCAGGCCCAGGCCCAGCCCAGGCCCAGGCCCAGGGCCCAGGGCCCAGGCCCAGGCCCAGGCCCAGGGCCCAGGCCCAGGCCTCAGGCCCAGGGCCCAGGCCCAGGCCCAGGCCCAGGCCTGTGGCCCAGGGCCAGGCCCAGGGCTCAGGCCCAGGCCCAGGCCCAGGCCCAGGCCCAGGCCCAGGCCCAGGCCCAGGCCCAGGCCCAGGCCCAGGCCCAGGCCCAGGGCCCAGGCCCAGGCCCAGGCCCAGGCCCAGGCCCAGGCCCAGGCCCAGGCCCAGGCCCAGGCTCAGGGCCCAGGCCCAGGCCCAGGCCCAGGCTCAGGCCCAGGCTCAGGCCCAGGCCCAGGCCCAGGGCCCAGGCCCAGGCCCAGGCCCAGGCCTAGGCCCAGGCCCAGGCCCAGGCCCAGGCCCAGGCCCAGGCCCAGGCCCAGGCCCAGGCCCAGGCCCAGGCCCAGGCCCAGGGCCCAGGCCCAGGCCCAGGCCCAGGCCCAGGCCTAGGCCCAGGCCCAGGCCCAGGCCCAGGCTCAGGCTCAGGCCCAGGGCCCAGGCCCAGGCCCAGGCCCAGGCCCAGGCCCAGGCCCAGGCTCAGGCCTTGCGGCCAGGCCCAGGCCCAGCCCAGGCCCAGGCTCAGGCCCAGGCCCAGGCCCAGGCCCAGGGCCCAGGCCCAGGCCCAGGGCCCAGGCCCAGGCCCAGGCCCAGGCCCAGGCCCAGGGCCCAGGCCCAGGGCCCAGGCCCAGGCCCAGGCCCAGGCCCAGGCCCAGGCCCAGGCCCAGGGCCACAGGGCCCAGGCCCAGGGCCTGGCCCAGCCCAGGCCCAGGCCGGCCCAGGCCTAGGGCCCAGGCCCAGGCCCAGGCCCAGGCCCAGGCCCAGGCCCAGGCCCAGGCCCAGGCCCAGGGCCCAGGCCCAGGCCCAGGCCCAGGCCCAGGGCCAGGCCCAGGGCCCAGGCCCAGGGCCAGGCCAGGCCTCCAGGCCCAGGCCCAGGGCCCAGGCCCAGGCCCAGGCCCAGGGCCCAGGCCTAGGCCCAGGCCCAGGCCCAGGCCCAGGCCCAGGCCCTAGGCCCAGGCCCAGGCCCAGGCCCAGGCCCAGGCCCAGGCCCAGGCCCAGGGCCAGGCTCAGGCCCAGGCTCAGGGCCCAGGCCTGTGGCCCAGGCCTAGGCCTAGGCCCAGGGCCCAGGCCCAGGGCTCAGGCCCAGGGCCCAGGCCCAGGCCCAGGGCCCAGGGCCCAGGCCCAGGCCCAGGCCCAGGCCCAGGCCCAGGCCCAGGCCCAGGCTCAGGCCCAGGCCTGGGCCCAGGCCCCAGGCTTCCAGGCCCAGGGCCCAGGCCCAGGCCCAGGCCCAGCAGGGCCCAGGCCCAGGCCCAGGCCCAGGCCCAGGCCCAGGCCCAGGCCCAGGCCCAGGCCCAGGCCCAGGCCCAGGCCCAGGCCCAGGCCCAGTGGCCCAGGCCCAGGCTCAGGCTCAGGCCCAGGCTCAGGCCCAGGCCCAGGCCCAGGCCCAGGCCCAGGCCTGTGGCCCCAGGCCCAGGCCCAGGCCCAGGCCCAGCCCAGGCCCAGGCCCAGGGCCCAGGCCCAGGCCCAGGCTCAGGCCCAGGCCTCCGGCAGCCCAGGCCCAGGCCCAGGGCCCAGGCCCAGGCTCAGGCCCAGGCTCAGGCCCAGGCCCAGGCCCCAGGCCCAGGCCTCAGGCCCAGGCCCAGGCCCAGGCCCAGGCCCAGGCCCAGGCCCAGGCCCAGGCCCAGGCCCAGGCTCAGGCTCCAGGCCCAGGCCCAGGCCCAGGCCCAGGCCCAGGCCCAGGCCCAGGCCCAGGCCCAGGCCCAGGCCCAGGCCCAGGCCCAGGCCCAGGCCCAGGCCCAGGCCCAGGCCCAGGCCCAGGCCCAGGCCCAGGCCCAGGCCCAGGCCCAGGCCCAGGCCCAGGCCCAGGCCCAGGCCCAGGCCCAGGCCCAGGCCCAGGCCAGGCCCAGGCCCAGGCCCAGGCCCAGGCCCAGGCCCAGGGCCCAGGCCCAGGCCCAGGCCCAGGCCCAGGCCCAGGCCCAGGCCCAGGCCCAGGCCCAGGCCCAGGCCCAGGCCCAGGCCCAGGCCCAGGCCCAGGCCCAGGCCCAGGCCCAGGCCCAGGCCCAGGCCCAGGCCCAGGCCCAGGCCCAGGCCCAGGCCCAGGCCCAGGCCCAGGCCCAGGCCCAGGCCCAGGCCCAGGCCCAGGCCCAGGCCCAGGCCCAGGCCCAGGCCCAGGCCCAGGCCCAGGCCCAGGCCCAGGCCCAGGCCCAGGCCCAGGCCCAGGCCCAGGCCCAGGCCCAGGCCCAGGCCCAGGCCCAGGCCCAGGCCCAGGCCCAGGCCCAGGCCCAGGCCCAGGCCCAGGCCCAGGCCCAGGCCCAGGCCCAGGCCCAGGCCCAGGCCCAGGCCCAGGCCCAGGCCCAGGCCCAGGCCCAGGCCCAGGCCCAGGCCCAGGCCCAGGCCCAGGCCCAGGCCCAGGCCCAGGCCCAGGCCCAGGCCCAGGCCCAGGCCCAGGCCCAGGCCCAGGCCCAGGGCCCAGGCCCAGGCCCAGGCCCAGGCCCAGGCCCAGGCCCAGGCCCAGGCCCAGGCCCAGGCCCAGGCCCAGGCCCAGGCCCAGGCCCAGGCCCAGGCCCAGGCCCAGGCCCAGGCCCAGGCCCAGGCCCAGGCCCAGGCCCAGGCCCAGGCCCAGGCCCAGGCCCAGGCCCAGGCCCAGGCCCAGGCCCAGGCCCAGGCCCAGGCCCAGGCCCAGGCCCAGGCCCAGGCCCAGGCCCAGGCCCAGGCCCAGGCCCAGGCCCAGGCCCAGGCCCAGGCCCAGGCCCAGGCCCAGGCCCAGGCCCAGGCCCAGGCCCAGGCCCAGGCCCAGGCCCAGGCCCAGGCCCAGGCCCAGGCCCAGGCCCAGGCCCAGGCCCAGGCCCAGGCCCAGGCCCAGGCCCAGGCCCAGGCCCAGGCCCAGGCCCAGGCCCAGGCCCAGGCCCAGGCCCAGGCCCAGGCCCAGGCCCAGGCCCAGGCCCAGGCCCAGGCCCAGGCCCAGGCCCAGGCCCAGGCCCAGGCCCAGGCCCAGGCCCAGGCCCAGGCCCAGGCCCAGGCCCAGGCCCAGGCCCAGGCCCAGGCCCAGGCCCAGGCCCAGGCCCAGGCCCAGGCCCAGGCCCAGGCCCAGGCCCCCAGGCCCAGGCCCAGGCCCAGGCCCAGGCCCAGGCCCAGGCCCAGGCCCAGGCCCAGGCCCAGGCCCAGGCCCAGGCCCAGGCCCAGGCCCAGGCCCAGGCCCAGGCCCAGGCCCAGGCCCAGGCCCAGGCCCAGGCCCAGGCCCAGGCCCAGGCCCAGGCCCAGGCCCAGGCCCAGGCCCAGGCCCAGGCCCAGGCCCAGGCCCAGGCCCAGGCCCAGGCCCAGGCCCAGGCCCAGGCCCAGGCCCAGGCCCAGGCCCAGGCCCAGGCCCAGGCCCAGGCCCAGGCCCAGGCCCAGGCCCAGGCCCAGGCCCAGGCCCAGGCCCAGGCCCAGGCCCAGGCCCAGGCCCAGGCCCCCAGGCCCAGGCCCAGGCCCAGGCCCAGGCCCAGGCCCAGGCCCAGGCCCAGGCCCAGGCCCAGGCCCAGGCCCAGGCCCAGGCCCAGGCCCAGGCCCAGGCCCAGGCCCAGGCCCAGGCCCAGGCCCAGGCCCAGGCCCAGGCCCAGGCCCAGGCCCAGGCCCAGGCCCAGGCCCAGGCCCAGGCCCAGGCCCAGGCCCAGGCCCAGGCCCAGGCCCAGGCCCAGGCCCAGGCCCAGGCCCAGGCCCAGGCCCAGGCCCAGGCCCAGGCCCAGGCCCAGGCCCAGGCCCAGGCCCAGGGCCCAGGCCCAGGCCCAGGCCCAGGCCCAGGCCCAGGCCCAGGCCCAGGCCCAGGCCCAGGCCCAGGCCCAGGCCCAGGCCCAGGCCCAGGCCCAGGCCCAGGCCCAGGCCCAGGCCCAGGCCCAGGCCCAGGCCCAGGCCCAGGCCCAGGCCCAGGCCCAGGCCCAGGCCCAGGCCCAGGCCCAGGCCCAGGCCCAGGCCCAGGCCCAGGCCCAGGCCCAGGCCCAGGCCCAGGCCCAGGCCCAGGCCCAGGCCCAGGCCCAGGCCCAGGCCCAGGCCCAGGCCCAGGCCCAGGCCCAGGCCCAGGCCCAGGCCCAGGCCCAGGCCCAGGCCCAGGCCCAGGCCCAGGCCCAGGCCCAGGCCCAGGCCCAGGCCCAGGCCCAGGCCCAGGCCCAGGCCCAGGCCCAGGCCCAGGCCCAGGCCCAGGCCCAGGCCCAGGCCCAGGCCCAGGCCCAGGCCCAGGCCCAGGCCCAGGCCCAGGCCCAGGCCCAGGCCCAGGCCAGGCCCAGGCCCAGGCCCAGGCCCAGGCCCAGGCCCAGGCCCAGGCCCAGGCCCAGGCCCAGGCCCAGGCCCAGGCCCAGGCCCAGGCCCAGGCCCAGGCCCAGGCCCAGGCCCAGGCCCAGGCCCAGGCCCAGGCCCAGGCCCAGGCCCAGGCCCAGGCCCAGGCCCAGGCCCAGGCCCAGGCCCAGGCCCAGGCCCAGGCCCAGGGCCCAGGCCCAGGCCCAGGCCCAGGCCCAGGCCCAGGCCCAGGCCCAGGCCCAGGCCCAGGCCCAGGCCCAGGCCCAGGCCCAGGCCCAGGCCCAGGCCCAGGCCCAGGCCCAGGCCCAGGCCCAGGCCCAGGCCCAGGCCCAGGCCCAGGCCCAGGCCCAGGCCCAGGCCCAGGCCCAGGCCCAGGCCCAGGCCCAGGCCCAGGCCCAGGCCCAGGCCCAGGCCCAGGCCCAGGCCCAGGCCCAGGCCCAGGCCCAGGCCCAGGCCCAGGCCCAGGCCCAGGCCCAGGCCCAGGCCCAGGCCCAGGCCCAGGCCCAGGCCCAGGCCCAGGCCCAGGCCCAGGCCCAGGCCCAGGCCCAGGCCCAGGCCCAGGCCCAGGCCCAGGCCCAGGCCCAGGCCCAGGCCCAGGCCCAGGCCCAGGCCCAGGCCCAGGCCCAGGCCCAGGCCCAGGCCCAGGCCCAGGCCCAGGCCCAGGCCCAGGCCCAGGCCCAGGCCCAGGCCCAGGCCCAGGCCCAGGCCCAGGCCCAGGCCCAGGCCCAGGCCCAGGCCCAGGCCCAGGCCCAGGCCCAGGCCCAGGCCCAGGCCCAGGCCCAGGCCCAGGCCCAGGCCCAGGCCCAGGCCCAGGCCCAGGCCCAGGCCCAGGCCCAGGCCCAGGCCCAGGCCCAGGCCCAGGCCCAGGCCCAGGCCCAGGCCCAGGCCCAGGCCCAGGCCCAGGCCCAGGCCCAGGCCCAGGCCCAGGCCCAGGCCCAGGCCCAGGCCCAGGCCCAGGCCCAGGCCCAGGCCCAGGCCCAGGCCCAGGCCCAGGCCCAGGCCCAGGCCCAGGCCCAGGCCCAGGCCCAGGCCCAGGCCCAGGCCCAGGCCCAGGCCCAGGCCCAGGCCCAGGCCCAGGCCCAGGCCCAGGCCCAGGCCCAGGCCCAGGCCCAGGCCCAGGCCCAGGCCCAGGCCCAGGCCCAGGCCCAGGCCCAGGCCCAGGCCCAGGCCCAGGCCCAGGCCCAGGCCCAGGCCCAGGCCCAGGCCCAGGCCCAGGCCCAGGCCCAGGCCCAGGCCCAGGCCCAGGCCCAGGCCCAGGCCCAGGCCCAGGCCCAGGCCCAGGCCCAGGCCCAGGCCCAGGCCCAGGCCCAGGCCCAGGCCCAGGCCCAGGCCCAGGCCCAGGCCCAGGCCCAGGCCCAGGCCCAGGCCCAGGCCCAGGCCCAGGCCCAGGCCCAGGCCCAGGCCCAGGCCCAGGCCCAGGCCCAGGCCCAGGCCCAGGCCCAGGGCCCAGGCCCAGGCCCAGGCCCAGGCCCAGGCCCAGGCCCAGGCCCAGGCCCAGGCCCAGGCCCAGGCCCAGGCCCAGGCCCAGGCCCAGGCCCAGGCCCAGGCCCAGGCCCAGGCCCAGGCCCAGGCCCAGGCCCAGGCCCAGGCCCAGGCCCAGGCCCAGGCCCAGGCCCAGGCCCAGGCCCAGGCCCAGGCCCAGGCCCAGGCCCAGGCCCAGGCCCAGGCCCAGGCCCAGGCCCAGGCCCAGGCCCAGGCCCAGGCCCAGGCCCAGGCCCAGGCCCAGGCCCAGGCCCAGGCCCAGGCCCAGGCCCAGGGCCCAGGCCCAGGCCCAGGCCCAGGCCCAGGCCCAGGCCCAGGCCCAGGCCCAGGCCCAGGCCCAGGCCCAGGCCCAGGCCCAGGCCCAGGCCCAGGCCCAGGCCCAGGCCCAGGCCCAGGCCCAGGCCCAGGCCCAGGCCCAGGCCCAGGCCCAGGCCCAGGCCCAGGCCCAGGCCCAGGCCCAGGCCCAGGCCCAGGCCCAGGCCCAGGCCCAGGCCCAGGCCCAGGCCCAGGCCCAGGCCCAGGCCCAGGCCCAGGCCCAGGCCCAGGCCCAGGCCCAGGCCCAGGCCCAGGCCCAGGCCCAGGCCCAGGCCCAGGCCCAGGCCCAGGCCCAGGCCCAGGCCCAGGCCCAGGCCCAGGCCCAGGCCCAGGCCCAGGCCCAGGCCCAGGCCCAGGCCCAGGCCCAGGCCCAGGCCCAGGCCCAGGCCCAGGCCCAGGCCCAGGCCCAGGCCCAGGCCCAGGCCCAGGCCCAGGCCCAGGCCCAGGCCCAGGCCCAGGCCCAGGCCCAGGCCCAGGCCCAGGCCCAGGCCCAGGCCCAGGCCCAGGCCCAGGCCCAGGCCCAGGCCCAGGCCCAGGCCCAGGCCCAGGCCCAGGCCCAGGCCCAGGCCCAGGCCCAGGCCCAGGCCCAGGCCCAGGCCCAGGCCCAGGCCCAGGCCCAGGCCCAGGCCCAGGCCCAGGCCCAGGCCCAGGCCCAGGCCCAGGCCCAGGCCCAGGCCCAGGCCCAGGCCCAGGCCCAGGCCCAGGCCCAGGCCCAGGCCCAGGCCCAGGCCAGGCCCAGGCCCAGGCCCAGGCCCAGGCCCAGGCCCAGGCCCAGGCCCAGGCCCAGGCCCAGGCCCAGGCCCAGGCCCAGGCCCAGGCCCAGGCCCAGGCCCAGGCCCAGGCCCAGGCCCAGGCCCAGGCCCAGGCCCAGGCCCAGGCCCAGGCCCAGGCCCAGGCCCAGGCCCAGGCCCAGGCCCAGGCCCAGGCCCAGGCCCAGGCCCAGGCCCAGGCCCAGGCCCAGGCCCAGGCCCAGGCCCAGGGCCCAGGCCCAGGCCCAGGCCCAGGCCCAGGCCCAGGCCCAGGCCCAGGCCCAGGCCCAGGCCCAGGCCCAGGCCCAGGCCCAGGCCCAGGCCCAGGCCCAGGCCCAGGCCCAGGCCCAGGCCCAGGCCCAGGCCCAGGCCCAGGCCCAGGCCCAGGCCCAGGCCCAGGCCCAGGCCCAGGCCCAGGCCCAGGCCCAGGCCCAGGCCCAGGCCCAGGCCCAGGCCCAGGCCCAGGCCCAGGCCCAGGCCCAGGCCCAGGCCCAGGCCCAGGCCCAGGCCCAGGCCCAGGCCCAGGCCCAGGCCCAGGCCCAGGCCCAGGCCCAGGCCCAGGCCCAGGCCCAGGCCCAGGCCCAGGCCCAGGCCCAGGCCCAGGCCCAGGCCCAGGCCCAGGCCCAGGCCCAGGGCCCAGGCCCAGGCCCAGGCCCAGGCCCAGGCCCAGGCCCAGGCCCAGGCCCAGGCCCAGGCCCAGGCCCAGGCCCAGGCCCAGGCCCAGGCCCAGGCCCAGGCCAGGCCCAGGCCCAGGCCCAGGCCCAGGCCCAGGCCCAGGCCCAGGCGCCCAGGCCCAGGCCCAGGCCCAGGCCCAGGCCCAGGCCCAGGCCCAGGCCCAGGCCCAGGCCCAGGCCCAGGCCCAGGCCCAGGCCCAGGCCCAGGCCCAGCCAGGCCCAGGCCCAGGCCCAGGCCCAGGCCCAGGCCCAGGCCCAGGCCCAGGCCCAGGCCCAGGCCCAGGCCCAGGCCCAGGCCCAGGCCCAGGCCCAGGCCCAGGCCCAGGCCCAGGCCCAGGCCCAGGCCCAGGCCCAGGCCCAGGCCCAGGCCCAGGCCCAGGCCCAGGCCCAGGCCCAGGCCCAGGCCCAGGCCCAGGCCCAGGCCCAGGCCCAGGCCCAGGCCCAGGCCCAGGCCCAGGCCCAGGCCCAGGCCCAGGCCCAGGCCCAGGCCCAGGCCCAGGCCCAGGCCCAGGCCCAGGCCCAGGCCCAGGCCCAGGCCCAGGCCCAGGCCCAGGCCCAGGCCCAGGCCCAGGCCCAGGCCCAGGCCCAGGCCCAGGCCCAGGCCCAGGCCCAGGCCCAGGCCCAGGCCCAGGCCCAGGCCCAGGCCCAGGCCCAGGCCCAGGCCCAGGCCCAGGCCCAGGCCCAGGCCCAGGCCCAGGCCCAGGCCCAGGCCCAGGCCCAGGCCCAGGCCCAGGCCCAGGCCCAGGCCCAGGCCCAGGCCCAGGCCCAGGCCCAGGCCCAGGCCCAGGCCCAGGCCCAGGCCCAGGCCCAGGCCCAGGCCCAGGCCCAGGCCCAGGCCCAGGCCCAGGCCCAGGCCCAGGCCCAGGCCCAGGCCCAGGCCCAGGCCCAGGCCCAGGCCCAGGCCCAGGCCCAGGCCCAGGCCCAGGCCCAGGCCCAGGCCCAGGCCCAGGCCCAGGCCCAGGCCCAGGCCCAGGCCCAGGCCCAGGCCCAGGCCCAGGCCCAGGCCCAGGCCCAGGCCCAGGCCCAGGCCCAGGCCCAGGCCCAGGCCCAGGCCCAGGCCCAGGCCCAGGCCCAGGCCCAGGCCCAGGCCCAGGCCCAGGCCCAGGCCCAGGCCCAGGCCCAGGCCCAGGCCCAGGCCCAGGCCCAGGCCCAGGCCCAGGCCCAGGCCCAGGCCCAGGCCCAGGCCCAGGCCCAGGCCCAGGCCCAGGCCCAGGCCCAGGCCCAGGCCCAGGCCCAGGCCCAGGCCCAGGCCCAGGCCCAGGCCCAGGCCCAGGCCCAGGCCCAGGCCCAGGCCCAGGCCCAGGCCCAGGCCCAGGCCCAGGCCCAGGCCCAGGCCCAGGCCCAGGCCCAGGCCCAGGCCCAGGCCCAGGCCCAGGCCCAGGCCCAGGCCCAGGCCCAGGCCCAGGCCCAGGCCCAGGCCCAGGCCCAGGCCCAGGCCCAGGCCCAGGCCCAGGCCCAGGCCCAGGCCCAGGCCCAGGCCCAGGCCCAGGCCCAGGCCCAGGCCCAGGCCCAGGCCCAGGCCCAGGCCCAGGCCCAGGCCCAGGCCCAGGCCCAGGCCCAGGCCCAGGCCCAGGCCCAGGCCCAGGCCCAGGCCCAGGCCCAGGCCCAGGCCCAGGCCCAGGCCCAGGCCCAGGCCCAGGCCCAGGCCCAGGCCCAGGCCCAGGCCCAGGCCCAGGCCCAGGCCCAGGCCCAGGCCCAGGCCCAGGCCCAGGCCCAGGCCCAGGCCCAGGCCCAGGCCCAGGCCCAGGCCCAGGCCCAGGCCCAGGCCCAGGCCCAGGCCCAGGCCCAGGCCCAGGCCCAGGCCCAGGCCCAGGCCCAGGCCCAGGCCCAGGCCCAGGCCCAGGCCCAGGCCCAGGCCCAGGCCCAGGCCCAGGCCCAGGCCCAGGCCCAGGCCCAGGCCCAGGCCCAGGCCCAGGCCCAGGCCCAGGCCCAGGCCCAGGCCCAGGCCCAGGCCCAGGCCCAGGCCCAGGCCCAGGCCCAGGCCCAGGCCCAGGCCCAGGCCCAGGCCCAGGCCCAGGCCCAGGCCCAGGCCCAGGCCCAGGCCCAGGCCCAGGCCCAGGCCCAGGCCCAGGCCCAGGCCCAGGCCCAGGCCCAGGCCCAGGCCCAGGCCCAGGCCCAGGCCCAGGCCCAGGCCCAGGCCCAGGCCCAGGCCCAGGCCCAGGCCCAGGCCCAGGCCCAGGCCCAGGCCCAGGCCCAGGCCCAGGCCCAGGCCCAGGCCCAGGCCCAGGCCCAGGCCCAGGCCCAGGCCCAGGCCCAGGCCCAGGCCCAGGCCCAGGCCCAGGCCCAGGCCCAGGCCCAGGCCCAGGCCCAGGCCCAGGCCCAGGCCCAGGCCCAGGCCCAGGCCCAGGCCCAGGCCCAGGCCCAGGCCCAGGCCCAGGCCCAGGCCCAGGCCCAGGCCCAGGCCCAGGCCCAGGCCCAGGCCCAGGCCCAGGCCCAGGCCCAGGCCCAGGCCCAGGCCCAGGCCCAGGCCCAGGCCCAGGCCCAGGCCCAGGCCCAGGCCCAGGCCCAGGCCCAGGCCCAGGCCCAGGCCCAGGCCCAGGCCCAGGCCCAGGCCCAGGCCCAGGCCCAGGCCCAGGCCCAGGCCCAGGCCCAGGCCCAGGCCCAGGCCCAGGCCCAGGCCCAGGCCCAGGCCCAGGCCCAGGCCCAGGCCCAGGCCCAGGCCCAGGCCCAGGCCCAGGCCCAGGCCCAGGCCCAGGCCCAGGCCCAGGCCCAGGCCCAGGCCCAGGCCCAGGCCCAGGCCCAGGCCCAGGCCCAGGCCCAGGCCCAGGCCCAGGCCCAGGCCCAGGCCCAGGCCCAGGCCCAGGCCCAGGCCCAGGCCCAGGCCCAGGCCCAGGCCCAGGCCCAGGCCCAGGCCCAGGCCCAGGCCCAGGCCCAGGCCCAGGCCCAGGCCCAGGCCCAGGCCCAGGCCCAGGCCCAGGCCCAGGCCCAGGCCCAGGCCCAGGCCCAGGCCCAGGCCCAGGCCCAGGCCCAGGCCCAGGCCCAGGCCCAGGCCCAGGCCCAGGCCCAGGCCCAGGCCCAGGCCCAGGCCCAGGCCCAGGCCCAGGCCCAGGCCCAGGCCCAGGCCCAGGCCCAGGCCCAGGCCCAGGCCCAGGCCCAGGCCCAGGCCCAGGCCCAGGCCCAGGCCCAGGCCCAGGCCCAGGCCCAGGCCCAGGCCCAGGCCCAGGCCCAGGCCCAGGCCCAGGCCCAGGCCCAGGCCCAGGCCCAGGCCCAGGCCCAGGCCCAGGCCCAGGCCCAGGCCCAGGCCCAGGCCCAGGCCCAGGCCCAGGCCCAGGCCCAGGCCCAGGCCCAGGCCCAGGCCCAGGCCCAGGCCCAGGCCCAGGCCCAGGCCCAGGCCCAGGCCCAGGCCCAGGCCCAGGCCCAGGCCCAGGCCCAGGCCCAGGCCCAGGCCCAGGCCCAGGCCCAGGCCCAGGCCCAGGCCCAGGCCCAGGCCCAGGCCCAGGCCCAGGCCCAGGCCCAGGCCCAGGCCCAGGCCCAGGCCCAGGCCCAGGCCCAGGCCCAGGCCCAGGCCCAGGCCCAGGCCCAGGCCCAGGCCCAGGCCCAGGCCCAGGCCCAGGCCCAGGCCCAGGCCCAGGCCCAGGCCCAGGCCCAGGCCCAGGCCCAGGCCCAGGCCCAGGCCCAGGCCCAGGCCCAGGCCCAGGCCCAGGCCCAGGCCCAGGCCCAGGCCCAGGCCCAGGCCCAGGCCCAGGCCCAGGCCCAGGCCCAGGCCCAGGCCCAGGCCCAGGCCCAGGCCCAGGCCCAGGCCCAGGCCCAGGCCCAGGCCCAGGCCCAGGCCCAGGCCCAGGCCCAGGCCCAGGCCCAGGCCCAGGCCCAGGCCCAGGCCCAGGCCCAGGCCCAGGCCCAGGCCCAGGCCCAGGCCCAGGCCCAGGCCCAGGCCCAGGCCCAGGCCCAGGCCCAGGCCCAGGCCCAGGCCCAGGCCCAGGCCCAGGCCCAGGCCCAGGCCCAGGCCCAGGCCCAGGCCCAGGCCCAGGCCCAGGCCCAGGCCCAGGCCCAGGCCCAGGCCCAGGCCCAGGCCCAGGCCCAGGCCCAGGCCCAGGCCCAGGCCCAGGCCCAGGCCCAGGCCCAGGCCCAGGCCCAGGCCCAGGCCCAGGCCCAGGCCCAGGCCCAGGCCCAGGCCCAGGCCCAGGCCCAGGCCCAGGCCCAGGCCCAGGCCCAGGCCCAGGCCCAGGCCCAGGCCCAGGCCCAGGCCCAGGCCCAGGCCCAGGCCCAGGCCCAGGCCCAGGCCCAGGCCCAGGCCCAGGCCCAGGCCCAGGCCCAGGCCCAGGCCCAGGCCCAGGCCCAGGCCCAGGCCCAGGCCCAGGCCCAGGCCCAGGCCCAGGCCCAGGCCCAGGCCCAGGCAGGCCCAGGCCCAGGCCCAGGCCCAGGCCCAGGCCCAGGCCCAGGCCCAGGCCCAGGCCCAGGCCCAGGCCCAGGCCCAGGCCCAGGCCCAGGCCCAGGCCCAGGCCCAGGCCCAGGCCCAGGCCCAGGCCCAGGCCCAGGCCCAGGCCCAGGCCCAGGCCCAGGCCCAGGCCCAGGCCCAGGCCCAGGCCCAGGCCCAGGCCCAGGCCCAGGCCCAGGCCCAGGCCCAGGCCCAGGCCCAGGCCCAGGCCCAGGCCCAGGCCCAGGCCCAGGCCCAGGCCCAGGCCCAGGCCCAGGCCCAGGCCCAGGCCCAGGCCCAGGCCCAGGCCCAGGCCCAGGCCCAGGCCCAGGCCCAGGCCCAGGCCCAGGCCCAGGCCCAGGCCCAGGCCCAGGCCCAGGCCCAGGCCCAGGCCCAGGCCCAGGCCCAGGCCCAGGCCCAGGCCCAGGCCCAGGCCCAGGCCCAGGCCCAGGCCCAGGCCCAGGCCCAGGCCCAGGCCCAGGCCCAGGCCCAGGCCCAGGCCCAGGCCCAGGCCCAGGCCCAGGCCCAGGCCCAGGCCCAGGCCCAGGCCCAGGCCCAGGCCCAGGCCCAGGCCCAGGCCCAGGCCCAGGCCCAGGCCCAGGCCCAGGCCCAGGCCCAGGCCCAGGCCCAGGCCCAGGCCCAGGCCCAGGCCCAGGCCCAGGCCCAGGCCCAGGCCCAGGCCCAGGCCCAGGCCCAGGCCCAGGCCCAGGCCCAGGCCCAGGCCCAGGCCCAGGCCCAGGCCCAGGCCCAGGCCCAGGCCCAGGCCCAGGCCCAGGCCCAGGCCCAGGCCCAGGCCCAGGCCCAGGCCCAGGCCCAGGCCCAGGCCCAGGCCCAGGCCCAGGCCCAGGCCCAGGCCCAGGCCCAGGCCCAGGCCCAGGCCCAGGCCCAGGCCCAGGCCCAGGCCCAGGCCCAGGCCCAGGCCCAGGCCCAGGCCCAGGCCCAGGCCCAGGCCCAGGCCCAGGCCCAGGCCCAGGCCCAGGCCCAGGCCCAGGCCCAGGCCCAGGCCCAGGCCCAGGCCCAGGCCCAGGCCCAGGCCCAGGCCCAGGCCCAGGCCCAGGCCCAGGCCCAGGCCCAGGCCCAGGCCCAGGCCCAGGCCCAGGCCCAGGCCCAGGCCCAGGCCCAGGCCCAGGCCCAGGCCCAGGCCCAGGCCCAGGCCCAGGCCCAGGCCCAGGCCCAGGCCCAGGCCCAGGCCCAGGCCCAGGCCCAGGCCCAGGCCCAGGCCCAGGCCCAGGCCCAGGCCCAGGCCCAGGCCCAGGCCCAGGCCCAGGCCCAGGCCCAGGCCCAGGCCCAGGCCCAGGCCCAGGCCCAGGCCCAGGCCCAGGCCCAGGCCCAGGCCCAGGCCCAGGCCCAGGCCCAGGCCCAGGCCCAGGCCCAGGCCCAGGCCCAGGCCCAGGCCCAGGCCCAGGCCCAGGCCCAGGCCCAGGCCCAGGCCCAGGCCCAGGCCCAGGCCCAGGCCCAGGCCCAGGCCCAGGCCCAGGCCCAGGCCCAGGCCCAGGCCCAGGCCCAGGCCCAGGCCCAGGCCCAGGCCCAGGCCCAGGCCCAGGCCCAGGCCCAGGCCCAGGCCCAGGCCCAGGCCCAGGCCCAGGCCCAGGCCCAGGCCCAGGCCCAGGCCCAGGCCCAGGCCCAGGCCCAGGCCCAGGCCCAGGCCCAGGCCCAGGCCCAGGCCCAGGCCCAGGCCCAGGCCCAGGCCCAGGCCCAGGCCCAGGCCCAGGCCCAGGCCCAGGCCCAGGCCCAGGCCCAGGCCCAGGCCCAGGCCCAGGCCCAGGCCCAGGCCCAGGCCCAGGCCCAGGCCCAGGCCCAGGCCCAGGCCCAGGCCCAGGCCCAGGCCCAGGCCCAGGCCCAGGCCCAGGCCCAGGCCCAGGCCCAGGCCCAGGCCCAGGCCCAGGCCCAGGCCCAGGCCCAGGCCCAGGCCCAGGCCCAGGCCCAGGCCCAGGCCCAGGCCCAGGCCCAGGCCCAGGCCCAGGCCCAGGCCCAGGCCCAGGCCCAGGCCCAGGCCCAGGCCCAGGCCCAGGCCCAGGCCCAGGCCCAGGCCCAGGCCCAGGCCCAGGCCCAGGCCCAGGCCCAGGCCCAGGCCCAGGCCCAGGCCCAGGCCCAGGCCCAGGCCCAGGCCCAGGCCCAGGCCCAGGCCCAGGCCCAGGCCCAGGCCCAGGCCCAGGCCCAGGCCCAGGCCCAGGCCCAGGCCCAGGCCCAGGCCCAGGCCCAGGCCCAGGCCCAGGCCCAGGCCCAGGCCCAGGCCCAGGCCCAGGCCCAGGCCCAGGCCCAGGCCCAGGCCCAGGCCCAGGCCCAGGCCCAGGCCCAGGCCCAGGCCCAGGCCCAGGCCCAGGCCAGGCCCAGGCCCAGGCCCAGGCCCAGGCCCAGG